>CAOKZL010001332.1:0-368501 GCA_948472985.1 Iguana delicatissima | reverse complement strand
TACTCTGACCCTCCCGCCTTTCGCTGAGCTTCCTTCGGAAATGGAGGCACCTCCAAGGAGGAAGAAAGTGCCTTATTAAAAGCTGTCCGTCAATGCTAGCCATTACTTCAGCATGAAAGGTTTAGAGGAATGTCACAATCTTTTGCTGAAATGGCAAGAAGACTACAGGATGGCAGGTCAGAGAGTCAGTCAAGGTCAAAAATCTGTGAATTAAGTCGTACTTGCAGTGCCAAGGAAAAGGGGACATCGTATTTGAAGATCTCCAATTATTGTAGACACTGGATCAAATTCTGCCTCCTGTGGTAGTTTAATTACCAACCTCAATAAAGCCCTTCAATTTTACATGACTTCTTACTCAACATAATGTGCCTTTCCCTCTCTTGTACTCTCTTTCTCTCATTCTTGTTCTGTGTGTGTCTCTGTGTGTGTGTGTGTGTTTGAGAGAGAGAGAGAGAGGAAAGAGGAGAATATTAAATTCATATCACCATGGGCAAGACAAGTTGCCTATTGGCTCCTCTGTCGCATCTGCTTAGAGGATACATGTGTCAAGCGACTGCAACCTTTTAGCATAGTCTTCTCTGATAGGTCCCTGACCCCATTTCGATCCCAGGAGGATTACTGTAATACAAATAATTTATGGCAAGAGGAATATACCTGTGAAAAGTTATCTTCGCTGTTTGTATTATAAAGATTTACTGTCGCTGGGCCCTACAGACTTTAGGAGGTCTATCTAATTCACTAATTCTAATCCTATAGAACACTCAGGGATATTTTTCAGTCTACTTGTTGGGATCTAATGTTAAAAATGCAACTACAATTGCTGCTAACCAATGGTAATCATCATAGCACATAGGTGAAACTTATTTTCATGCTACAGTTTCTGGTAGCTCTCAACACCATATCTTATGTCAATGATTCCACAAATTAACAATGCCATGTATATATTCTCCTCCCCCTCCTCCTCCTCCTTCTGGTCCTTTCTCAGCCCTGGAACTCAAGACAGCTTACAAAAATTAAAACAGATACAAATAAAGACCTGAATCAGGCATTACTATGTCAGCATCTCCATATGGCTATGTCCCACCAAGACTTATAAGATCTATCAGATTTCCAAACTATGTAGAGAGTCTCCATGGACATGGCTATCATTCTCACATGTTTCATCTGCACGGGTGGTGAATGCTTCAATAGATTACTTGGTTAATTACTTGGTTAATTAACATACCTTATGATGTTGTTGTGCACCTTCAAGTCATTACTGACTTGTATTGACCTGAAGGTGAACCTATCATGGGGTTTTCTTGGCACAGATTTGTTCAAAAGGGGGTTGCATTGTCTTCCTCTGGGAATGAGAGACTGTGACTTACCCAAGGTCACCCAGTGGCTTTCCATAACCCCTAGCTAGTCAGCAAGTCAGCTAGAACTAACAGCTTCTAGCTCCTCCCCGTAGCTAGTCAGTTAGAGCGTGTGATCAGGGAGAGCACATGGCCAGAGAAAACAGACAAACAAACAAACAAATAAACAATCAAACTCAGCCCCAGAAGCCTGTCCAGTTCTGGGCACTTTAATTCTAGACGGATGTCAACAAGCTGGAACGTGTCCAGAGGAGGGCGACCAAAATGGTAAAGGGTCTGGACGCCATGCCCTGTGATAAACAGCTGAGGGAGCTTAGTATATTTAGTCTGCAGAAGAGAAGGTTAAGAGGGGACATGATAGCCATGTTTAAATATTTGAAGGGATGTCATGCTGAGGAGGGAGCGGCCTTGTTCTCTGCAGAGACTAGGACAAGGAGCAATGGATTCAAGCTGCAGGAAAGGAGATTCCACTTGAACCTCAGGAAGAACTTCCTGATGGTCAGAGTTGTCCGGCAGTGGAATATGCTGCCTCGGAGTGTGGTAGAGTCTCCTTCTTTGGAGGTTTTTAAGTAGGGGCTGGATGGCTATCTGTTTGCTAGCTTTGATGGGTGTTCCTGCATAGCTGGAGATTAGCTTTGATGGTTAGCTTTGATGGATATTCTTGCATAGCTGTGGGTTGGACTGGATAGCCCCTGGGGTCTCTTCCAACCCTGTGATTCTATGATTCTATGAAGACAGATTTAAACCCTGTTATAGCAAAATGTGAGTGTTTCAGGGTCCACCCATGATGACAGTGTCTCTGTGAAATTGTAAAGAATATTAGCTCAAAGAGGAAGCCTGTGAGATGAGGGTAACCTAACAGCATCTTTTACACCTATGTCTACCAGTACTAGTGCAAGGAAGAACCAGGTGGAAATCCAAAAGTAAGCTTATTTGTTTTATTGGGGGAATTAACAATCACACACACACATGCACATGATCCATGCAGTCTCACAATCACGCAAGGCTAACTGGAGGAAAAAAGGAGGAAAAGTTTGGATACTAAGAGTTCAAGAAGAAGTGGGTGATATTTCCCAGTCTAATAGAGAAGTGAAGAGCGATGTCGCTTAGACTAGGAGTCCAAAGACAGCACACAAATAGGAATCAGAGCAGCAGAGTGATGACCAGCCAACAGTGTACCGTGGGATGACTAGCCAGAAACTGGACTAAAAGTACTCTTTTTCTACCCGGAGGGCAAAGGTGCTCATGGCTCTCTGGGAAACTAGACAATGGAGTCTGGAGAGTGGATAAAAGGGTCCAGAATGAGCTAATGATCTTAGTGTTAGGTGACAAAGGGCTAATAGTAGTCATGCAAGCTCCTTAATTGCTGGACAGGTGTGGGGACAAAAGGGAAAGTTTGTTGGTCAGAGGAAGAGGGGATCGAACAATCAGCAGTCCTGTGGGACATTGCTGTCTCTAAAGGTTAAGTCATTGAAGGTTATCTGTAAGTTCATTATTGCTGGAGTTTCCTGGTGATTTCCTGACTATGACCTGATCAAGATCTTTCTTGATTTTATGTTGCAATTCATGTATTTGACCAGTTTTCCCTCTTAGCCAGCATGGCCATGCAACCATAGCAGTGTATTTATATCTATGTCAATTAAATATTCATGAATTACATATATTTTGCCAACTAAGCCATATCAAAGCATGAAAGTATATGGCTTATTAGCAGCACTGGTCTCCCAAAGTCCTAGTTCAGCGTTCAGACCACTACAACATGCCATCTCCTGATTTCTGGTATATATACTCAAATCAAAATATAAGAACATGCATCACTTTTTATACATATAATTCATGGGATACAGGCCCTTCAAGTCATGGTGAATATTTAGGTACCTCACTTTTTGTGCAAAATTCACCCAATAGTCTTGGACTTTTCCTAATCGACATCCTGAAGCGCGGAGTCAACAGTTCTAATTTTCTCTGTGTTGATATTTCCCACTCCCTGTTGCTGAAATTGCTCTTCCTGCAAAATCCTGGAATGCAAAGTGACACAGTATATGAGCGAGGAAAGAGCAACAGAATAGTCAGACAAACTCAAAGTTACGGGAATTAGTTTCATAGGAAGGCTGTTATTGCCTGTTAGCAGTTCAAATTCACACACCGGCACAGCTTAAGTAACGTCTTGCGCTGTCCAAAAAGTAATTTGAATCCTGCCAAGTCAAACAGGAATATGCTCTCAAATTCAAGAGCAAGAGTGGTGCAATTTGCTCAGCATCAGTTCCATCAATTCATTTGGTTTAGGTCTTCCCTCCTCCCACCCCCACCCTAGCCATCACCATCAATTAAGAGAATGATTCTTTGATTCATGTTAGTTTTTGACATACATTGCAAGGGACAGAGTCACACACAGCTCTGATCATTTCCATTGTTCCCTAGACAGCTGTATAGTACGCATAAACAGGTCACACAATCAAAAGGCACTCCTTCCCGAGCCGGTGTAGAATCAGACATTTCTATCACCTCACTCATCAAGTAAGCAGCAAAATCAATATATATGTGTGTGCATGTCTCTCTGTGTACATATATATTTATGGGAAAGAGAGAGAGAAAGAAAGAGAGAGAGAGGTAGAAAGACAGAGGCCATTTTCACACTACACTGTTATAGTGCTAGTATTCCCCTTTCAACCTCCTATGGAATCGTGGAGTTTGTAGTTTAGGGAGGGGCCTTTAGAATTCTTTGGCCTCGGTAAACTACAAACCCCAGAATTCCACAGGGTGTTGACAGTGGAATAATAGCACTATTACAGGGTAGGACAGAAATGGCCAGAGAGATAGAAATAGAGATATATAGATATTAATACAAAAAGAAATACCTATATTCCCAGTGTTCCAATTATATCAGGTGGCCAAAATTTTGCTCAGAATTGAAAGGAAAATTACTTTAAGATCTTTCATGGATGGTACGGGATTCCAAGCAAGCGCTTGAAAAAATAATACAATTCGAGCACAGGAAAGTGCTGGAAATGTCAAGCAAAGACTGGTACGATGTATCATTTATGGTAGACCTGTAAGAAAGCTAGAGTCCTAGAATGATATACATAAAACAACAAGAAAAATTCTGCAAGTTGAATTCGATAAAAACCCAGAAATATATTTATTAAGCATGCTTCATATGATAGATCGAAATATAAGGGAAAACTATTGAAGGATTATGCTTTATATGATAACTGTGGCGAGAGTTGAATACGCCAAACTTTGGAAGAATGAAGGGAACCCTGAGATAGAACAATGGGTCCAAAGTCTGTCAGAAATAAAAACAGCAGACATTCTTTCACAAAGACTTAAAGGTCTGATAGACAAAAAAAAAAAAAAAAAATGGACAAGATCTGGGCTCCCTTGAGTCAATTTCTTCAAAACCAGAGAACATAACCTAGTTGACAAATGAACCTACTGAGTCTGAGAAGGAATGGCTATGTTGGAATAAAAGTGAGGTAATAAACATGTAATTAAAAATGTGAAGAAATAGGTATTATTGATTACAGGACTTAGTAGAATAGAAAATTATTTCAAGGAATATTAAATTTGATAGACAAGACATTAATAAGCATATTTATGGACTTGATAGATATGATTACACAGGAACAAACATTCATGAGGTTTCCTTTTTATAGAGTAGTACATTTAAGATATACTTATTAATAATAACGTACTTTAGTAAGGATGAGAGGAAGATCTCATGACACTAAAGGAGCTACAATATATTGTAAAACTGTATGTTACTTATTATGTATTTTTTATTTTTTATTAAATTTGTAGTAATAAGTATAAAAAAAAGTTCAAAACCCACAAGCAGCTATACTTTCTTCAGGCCAACTCCAAAGCATAAAATATATTATACAAGCTTTCAAAGCTTCACTAGCTTCTTCATCAGACAAGAAATGTTAAATAAATGTTGGGCATTCCTTGATGTTCATCAGTAGCTATTGGGCATTGAATCATGGTTTATCACTGCACACTGGATAAAAGTAGGTTGTATTGTCACAACAATCCCTAGAATCATAGAATCATAGAGTTGGAGGAGACCCCAGGGGCCATCCAGTCTAACCCTCAGCTATGCAGGAACACCCATCAAAGCATTCCCAACAGATGGCCATCCAGCCTCTCCTCAAAAACTTCCAAAGAAGAAGACTCCACCACACTTACTGTCTTCAGCCTTTCTCAGCATTACTACCTTTTCCACTGAGTTATGTCACTTTGTGATCTGTCCAAAGTACAACTACCCCAGTTTAGTCATTTTGGCCTCTATTGAGAGTTTAAGCTTGTTCTGTTTGTGACCCTTGACTGATTCTTTGATTGAATCACTCCATCTGGTTGGAAGTCTTTGTCTTTTCTCACTGCTTTGTCTTTTACCTAGCATCAACAGCCCTTCTCAGGTCTCACAAGCTCAGGACTGTGGCTTCCTTGTTTGGATCAATCTATCTGTAATCCAGCGTCCCTCTTTTTCTACTGCATTTCATTTTGCCCAGCATTATCATATTTTTCCAAGAAATCACATTGTCTTATGATATGTCCAAAGTATGACAGCCTCAGTTTTAGCAGTTTGGTAGAGTTCAGGCTTGATTTGTTCTAGGATCCACTTTAATAGATATTATCATTTTTTTTTTCAGTGAGTCATGCCATTTTGTGATATGTGCATGGCACTAAAGCCCCAGTGTAGTCATTTTGGCTTGTGTTTTTAACGACTAATTCTAATTTGTTTAGCCTGCCATTTGGTTACCTTCTTTCTTTTAATCCTGTCTCCAGTTTAAGTCCACTGGTGGAGCTATTCCCTCACCTAGCTTCCAATAGGATCTCAGCCTATAAGCTTAAATAAGCAAGCAAAAAAAAAAAAAAAAAAACCTCAGGGTGCTTGATTCTGTTATACCCCTGAATGCACTTTCAAAATATTACATTGCATCATGACCCATTTGCCCTTGATCACATTTAGGTATGCTAGGAAGAAGAACAACCTGATACATGAGTGATATGTTTCCTTAATGCAATGCTTGAAGTACTCAGAGGTTACTCCAGAGCTAACTCCAACAAATGAGCCCAAGTTATGACATGTACTACAGAAATAGAGAACTGCTAAGGGCCGGCTTCTGATTGTAATATATTCAGATGTGAAATATTCCTCAGGGTACATGTGAAAATAGAATCTCCAAAAGTTAATGCAACTTTTCTTAAAGAGATTGATTTGGGAAACCTAATATATGGAATAATTTGTAAGAAGTAAAATGATAACAACAGCAGTGCAGAAAATCTACTATTAGAAAGGAGGGGGGAAATAATAGGAAGTTCTGTATCTAATTGGCAGATGAGTGCAGACGGTATTCATTCCAGCAAAATCTCTGCAGCATAAAAATAAGAAGAAGAAGAAGGAAGACAATGCCATGGTTAAGCAAAAGATAATAAGGATCAGCAGAAGGCATTTGGAAAGTTCAAAGGATATGTTAAGTGGGAGGACTGAGCAGATTAGAAGAGCAGATAAAGCGAGTAAGAAATAATTGCAGTGAAGATGCATGTTGAACTTGAAATAGGCCAAGACACTTTATGCCCACAGGGTATTCAGCTATTTACATAATAGGCTTTTGGAATGAAATACATCAGTGGCAGGACTGTTCCAAATATTCTCCAGTTCTGATTTCCAGATTAGAAATAACACTTGGAGTGCATTAGATCCCTACCTTCCTCCTCCCTTTTAAAAAATCACTTGGTTGGGCAAATATTCAGCTCCAAGACTAGAATTCTGCATTGAGAGGCACATGTCTGGGATGCAATGATATCTCCATAACTACTTTTCTCAGTGATACTTCCAAACACCATCTTTTAAGAAATGCAAGTCCCTTCAACATCAAATTTTCCATGTTGTTGGAAAGCACAAGGGATCAGTGGAGACACATTTGGGTGTTTTCCTGTTGCTGGACATACTGCAATAATCATCTGGGGGACCTCAGGAAGTTGCCATAGAAGATGTCCCCAATGACCACATTGAGGGGGCATACCACTTATTAAAAGGTGATTTCTGGAGGTGGGGGAGTTTTAGTGATTGTACAGTCAGTAAAGAATGTCAGCCTTCTCAATGACCAAAAAACTGAGTTGCAATGGCATAAGTCTGACTTACGCCATCATAAATCACCTAAAAGATTCAAGCCAACTTTCAATAGTTTCAATCGTTTCAATTATTTCTCTCTCTCTCTCTTTTATTTACCCTAGCTTCTGTTTGAACACATTTGTTCCCAGCCCGCTGTTGCTACATCCTTCCCAAATTACCTCTAGTCAATCAGGAATCACATACTGAATGGAATGATGTCACAGCACCATCCAGATCAAGAGCTGGCAACTTCTGGGAGTTGGATGGAAAGAGGAAGCCATCTCTCTCACAAGACCTTGGAGGACAATTGTCCGTGCACTACCACTCATTTTGTTTTTGTTTTTGTTTTTGGAAAAAAATTAATTATCTGCTACATCCTACAGTACGGGGATAGTTTCACCATGTCCTCTCACCCAGCTGTTTTAGAGCAGATATAATTTCAGGCTTTTAGATAAGAAGCTGCTTTGTGATCTGGGAACAAATTCCTCCTCTTTCAAAAACAGATTAAGATACTAAAAGCATGACTCTTTTTAATGAATGTATATGTATATATATATATACACACACACATGCATGTGTGTACATATATACATATATATATAGAGAGAGAGAGAGAGAGAGAAGAGAGAAAGAATGAGAGAGAGAGAGAGACAGAATTTTGGGGGACCGAGAAACAAGCTTCCCGTCTTCATGTGGCCCATAATCCACACTTTCCACATCCCTGTCCTGATGATCAGTTTTAGTAAAGTGACAGTGCTACTAAAAGTGAGTAAGAACAAACAATCATCACACATTTGGGGCTAATACCATAGCTATTTCCATTTAAACCAAATGGAACAAAATGGGTTGCTCTGTGAACGCCATGTGGCTTATCAGGAGCTAGTTAACTGATGGCATCTTTCGCATCTTTGAAAATAGCTGTTAAAAATGTATGCAGACAGGGAAGGAATGCAAAATGTCACTAAAAAGGGGCAGTTTTTAAAAAAAATAATAATGCACAAACCCGGTTTAACCCCAGCTCTAATCTAACACTGCTTAGCATAAAAAGAACAATTGTTATCTGTGATTTAAAGGGTCACCATAATTCTAAGCTGTTACCCCCCTCCAGTGCCTCCATGAAGCAGTGAGGAATTCTTAGTTTGAAAGGGAGGCCTGCGAGAAGTGAGGGTAACTTTACAGGATGATTTACACCTACGTGTACTGATACTAATGCAGGGACACCAGCTGGAGATTAAAAGACAGTTTTGTTTTACTGAGGGAACATCACAATCACACAAAAGATCCAAGCAGTCTCACAACCACACAAAGGCTAACTGGATGAAAGGAGGGAAGACTGGATAGGAAGAAGTTAGGGTGAAGTGGGTTATAGTTACCTCTCTTGCAGAAAAGATATGAAGCACTGTGGCTCAGTTTAGGGGTCTGAGGCTAGTACAAGAATGGGAATCGGAGCAGCAGAGTGATGGCCTATGTACAGAGTACTATGAGTTGTCTAGCTCACAGGTAGGGTTAAAATATCTTGTTTCCATGCTGAGGGTGAAGTGTTAAGGGCTCTCTGGCAGAGCAGGCAAGGAGGTCCCTAACAAGCTAATGGCCTTAGCATTAGGGGGCAAAGCACTGATGGGAATCCTGATAGCTAATGGCTGGGCAGGTGAGGAAACAAAAGAGAACTTGGGCAGGAAAGGGAAGTGGGTTGAAGACAATTTGTAGGTAGTTTTGGGTGCTTTGTTTCTAAAGGTTAAGTCATTGAGGGACATTTGTAAAGCCATTATCACTGGATCTACTTTTGCATTGGACGTGTTCAGCCAGTCATCTTCATCAGCATTGCTTTTTAGCCATAACAGTACATGATTTATATTTCACGCCAATTATATCATATCTTGGAGTGGGGGTTTATGGCATGATAACAGTGACAGCTTGACAATATGTAATAACTTTAAATTTAAAAAGAAATGTTTAAAGGAGAAAGGGATGAGTGTTGTGGATTAGGAAGCTACATGGGCTCTTTAGGGGATCTCACAGGGCTGCCGTCCTCATGTATCACCTCCAAATGCCTCCTTCTGAAGAATTCAAGCTGACAGTTCACTACTGTCCTTCCTTCAGTCTATTTTAGGCCAAGGAAAGACCTCTTCTTCAAACAGGGGATAAGACATCAATTTCCTTTTGGGGGGGGGAAGGCATTTTTAAGGCCTAAAATGACCCTGAGGAACAAAAATATAGGTACATTGCTCCCACAACTCCTATGAATCATTTGGAGCAACTCTCCCCACATCAAAATTACTTTATTTTTCAAAAATTTGGAGGTTCTGAGAACTCTGGAATAAAAAAAAACAGCCCTGGGGGCAGCCTATAGCTCTTATAGCTCTTTTCTCATCTCACTGTAAAAGATATGTTGACCATCAGAGCTTGGAGAAGAAGCTTGAAGGACCTTGGAGGAAAATTTTGGGACTACAATTCCTAAAGTCCCCAAGCCACCATGGCCAGTGACCTTGATGACTGGGAAAAGATCCTTCTGTTACCCTCCTCTTGCGGGTTTTGTTTGAGCTACAGTTCCTCAAAATTCTAAAGAGACGCTGTTATTGTGGGTAGACACCAATGTTTCCAACCTCTTAGGGTAAAACACAGCAGAAGGATTGACTGGTTGGCCCTTGTAACCTCTTCCAGCTCTATGATTCTCTGTCTATGAGTACCAATATATTCTCCAAACATTCTCCCCAGCTGACCCACTTTTGAAGTCCTCCAGAGGGCTCCATAACGGGGTATCATTCCCATGTATGATCCATCTTTTTATTTCTTTCTCTGACCCATTTGTTCAGAAATCAGCCAATGAAGAATCACATAGACCTGAGGCAGTTTCCACACTACACTGTTATAACAGTATTATTCTACTTTCAACATCCTATGGAATCCTGGGATTTGCACGTTAGGGAACGACCTCAAAGGTCATCCTTAAAGGCCCCTTCCTCAAAGGCCCCTCCCTAAACTGCAAACCTCAGGATTTCATAGGATGTTGAAAGTGGAATAATAGTGCTATAACAGTACAGTGCAGAAAGGGCCTAAGATTTCATTCCGTCCACTCTGCCCAATGGAATTCTCGATGATGATTTTTGCAAATTATGCTAAGAGCATTTTTTAAGTCCCTAGCATGCTTTTCAAACATTTGAAAATATAGTTGATGTAGCATGTAATGAGAAAAACAGCCTTTTTAAATTCAAATTAATAGCCCCAGTAACTGTAGCTTTTTAGCTGAAATGGTCTAGTGGATGTACATTACTTTGTATTTATGTATGTGAAGAGATTCTTTCCCCCCCCTCGTCTGATGCACGTGCTTAGATAGCAATGATTTTCTTTACCAAAGAGAATAAAATGTCATACACAAGCCCACTTCCCTGTTTGATACAGAAGCCCCATTCACTAAGTTTGTGATGTAAAATATAAGAAAGAAAACTGCCTTTTCAGACAGTGCACAATCCATTATACCATTCCATGCCTAAAAGTATGGTCCTGAGTCTTACCAATAGCCTGAACTAGAGTAAAACTATTGAATCAATGGGATTTACCAACAATTTTTGATTCAGACGTTCTGCTCTAGCTGAGATGACAAAGCCATAGAATACAGGTCATGGTAATAGTAACTCGCTTGGAGGAGATTTTCGGTAAAGTTTTTTTTTTTTCTGGGGGAGCTATGACTTCCTGAATTCCTTAGTCTACAAAGCCACTGGGCATACTCAAGCCCTTTCCTCAGTATGTCACCCTCCAGCATCAGGGACGGGAGAAGGAAGGCACCCAGATGATGCTTATGCATCATGTTGTTCATGACCTGTCATTCTCCTGTCCCCAGGTGGTGCAATTGTGCCACCAATCACTGACAGGGTTTACCCATCAATGACCATCGTGCAGCTCTCCTGGAGCCCTCCTACACTTCCCTGAGCTGCAGTGTAACTCCACTGCTCTGACAATTGGAAAAATATTTTAATTAGCAGATATGTTTAATTGGCATAAAATAGAAATCATATAACTGGATAAGGCCGTGTGGAAAAGGAACTGATTGGGGGAAGAAAAAAAGTCAGAGATGATCCCTGAGCGTGGCTGAGTTCAACTTAATGGCTCTTGCAAGGAGAACAAAATGCATATCTTGAGAAGAGCAAAAACCCCTGTGGTTTGCATATCCTATGGAAGACAAAGCCACAAAAGTGGCTATCATCTTAAGCTGACACCCACTTGCTGGAAAATTCAAACAAAGAGCTTTGGCTTGGTTGATAGTTCTGGTTCAAGAAGAACAGGATGATTTCAAACAAATCCATAATTGCATCATCCTCACACCTATGATCCTTTTCCTGATACTTGATCACACTGCCATGAAAATCTTTTGCCATCCACATGTTAAAAATCATCACCACACATTAACAGCCATTAATCCATCCTATCTCTTTCATTCACCCTGGAAATCCTTTGTTAAGGTCACACCTTCGGGGCACATTTTGGGGTATTAAGGGACTCTGATTTTGGATCCTTCAGTTTCAAGAGACCTCTTTGATGGTTTGCTGGGCATCAGCCCAAGCTACATCACCATTTCTCTTTGGATGGTAAATATGCCCCAAATTCCTTTTTTATTTTCTATTCCCTTTATCAATTTCCCCCTTTCTTTCAAGTTAGCCTTGTGTGATTGCTTGTGTGTGTGTATTTGTACGTGCACGTATACTTCTCCCAATAAAACACATTTAAAATTGTACTGTAAGTTTTTTGACTGGTATCTTTAGCAGTTTCTCGTAAATGTAGGTGGAGAGATCATGAAGTTACCCCCCACTTGCAAAGTTCTTAATTTGAGTTAATTAATTCCCCATTTTTACATTTAATTGTGGGTTCTGGTTTAGGACCTGACAGGTCTTGGGATAAGGAAGTGCTATGGCCATGCTTCCTGCCCCAGTGCAGCCTGGGACACTGTTCAGCTGTGTTGTGGAAGGAAGAGGCGGGCCATTGTACCTCCTGTAGGCAGCCGGTGCAGAGGGGAGCACCCTTGTTGCACTTCACTCCCGGGAGACGCCCTACCAGGATCCCTGCAGGATGCTGCCGGGATCCAGTGACATGTGGAAAGGTCCTCAGTGAGGGCTTCTAGGATTTATAGTCTGACAAAGAAATAGCAGGAATCCATTCTCATTTTTGGACATTGACATGTTTGGTTCATTGTTGCATTGGAGGGGAGTTCCACAAGTGATACCATTTCCCATGTACCAAAGTCCTATTTGAGTCCTACCTAGAGTAGACCTATTCAATCAATTTACCTAGGTCTCAAGTATCCAGTCAACAACTGATTCATAGTGTCTACTCTGAGTTGGACTAGAGAACATGCATTGAACATACTTGGATGATGCATATCTATTGGTCACAGTCTTCGGTCTGGTACAAATTGATTCACTGGGATTGTGGAAACAGCACCCGTACCCTCACCATTGCACAACGGGACACCGAGTAGACCCAGTGGCAAACACACAACCAGGTGCTCAAAGCCAGTTTCCAAAGGATGATATAGCCCCACCATCATGTGATTACATGGGGGTTGATTTATACCATCCAAGCATGTTGCAGGATCCTGGTCAACTTGTTCCAAGTTCTGTTCCTCCTCCATTCTGGAAAAGAGTCTATTTGTTTTGTAAGCCCATCAGCCTGCTCCTTTCAACAGCACCGCCTCTCTCTGCTGCTAATAGGGAAAGGGAAGAAATTCAGAGTCTCTTCTTGCAATCATTTCCTTCATTAGCACTGTGTCCTGACTGAGCAAGTCAGTGAAAATATATATAATCAGTAAATATAGCTTATTAAATGCCCAGGTCAGGCTATCTGCCTGTCAGCAAAAGGGGGAAGCATGCTTTTGTTACATAGTTGCTGAGTGCGCTTTCTGTTTTATCCCAGTGCGCACCTCAGCTGTACTGAGCATTTAATAAGCTTCGTAGTCAGTGCCCTTTTGGAAATGATTGAATTATGCCTGTTTTTATGGTTCCATAAAAACCTTTTTATTAATTTGGGAGATGCTGAAGCGCATCTCCTCATCTCTGGTCAATCCCCACCGAGCAATTAAATTATTCACGCTGCTTCCAATTGGCTTTGTTTATTGTGTCCAGTCTCAAACATATATATGTAGGATAGAAAGTAAAGGAAAGATGTAGTTCCCTTGGAAAGATAACCAGATGGTACCATGGAGTTTGACCACCCAGAAAAGAAGAACAGCCGACACATTAGCATACAGTGAGGATGAATTTTTGACCCCTCTAAATTGCATTTTCTGTATTGCAGGCAGAATTACCTGATGAAGATAGAATAACAGCAAATGAAAAGGTTTGAAAAACCTTGGTTACTGGGTGAAATAGCATTCTGCGGTTGTTTTTAATTATTAGGCATTTGTCAGATGAGACCCTACATTGTGTTTGCATATTGTAAAATCTATGCTCACAGGTCACATGGTGGGTTGTGTACACCTTACACTGAATACTGACATTGAGCAACCATCTGTTTATCTGCCAGTCTGCCTGCTTAGCCTACAAAGGGAAATGCAGAGTGGCCACTTCTCCAATCCCAGAGAAATCAGGTGGGACATTGAAAGGCCTGATGAACACCACCCAAGAATTCACAGCTATCCATGAAATAGTTACACTTGCACTCTATTTACACAGTCATCAACTGAATACATTCATTGCTTAAGGGAACACCCCCCCTCAAAAACAAAACAAAACACTGTAGGTGTAAGGGAACTTTTCATGTGTGTTGGAGTCCAATAGGTTGCTGACCACCCTTCACTTTCCAAGTTATTTTTTTTAATCACCTTTAAATGAAGGCTATGCAGGTTCTCCCTGAAAATTTTCATATAACCAAAAAAAATTTGGTTCAGATCTTTTTGGTGTCATGAGCATTCATAAATTCCTTTACATGAAGCACTACAGAGAGAGGCTTAGGGAGCTGAGTATCTTTAGCCTGGAGAAGAAAAAGTTAAGAAGTGACATGATAGCCATGTTTAAATATTTGAAGGGAAGTCCTAAGAAGGATGAAGCAAGTTTGATTTCAGCTGCTGCAGAGACTAAGGCCCTTTTCACACCTTACCTGGTGCTGCTGGCATCGTGCGGGATCATGCAAAAAGCCTCATCCAGGAGGCACTTGCGTCCTCTCCACAGCAGCCACGTGCTGGCTGGAAGGAAGCATGAGGGCTCCACCTCTTCCTTCTGCAGCACAGCTAGGTACTTTCCCAGGCTGCGCTGGGTGAGGAAGTGTGATGACTATGCACCCGATGCCTCCGCACACGGGAGGGACATGTAATCACGCATCATTTTTGGCAATGAGCTGAAAATGATATAATGTGTGATTGCCACCTAATGGCCTCGGGAGCATAGTGTGATTGTGAGGATGTCACGTGGAATGGTCCTCGCAATCATGCGAAGGTCCTGAGGCCGAGGACTGGTGTGCAAAAAGGGCCTAAAACACAGAGCAATGGCTTCAAGCTACAGGAAAAAGGATCCCATCTAAACATTAGGAAGAACTTCCTGGTGATAAGAACTGTCTGACAGTATAATACACTACCTCAAAGTTTGATGGAGTATATTCTTTGGAGGTTTTTTAAAAAGAGTCAGGATGGCCATATTGGGAATACTTTGATAGTGTCTTCCTGCGTGGCAGAAAGAGGTTGGACTGGATGACCCCTGTGGTCTCTTCCAGCTCTATGGTTTTGTGATTCTACATGCATAATTGTACTTATTTTTTGAATGTTGCACAACAGATGCATTTACTTACGGTTGCACAGGAGTGAAGCTGTCAGGAGACAAAATGAAAACATTGTCCTCCAAATAAGAATTGTGCTCCTCATGAAATTTTCATCAACCTCCACATTTCTACCATTGGAATAACTTAACATTTCAGCTGATCATTTAGAAACACAGTTTAGGCCGCCCAAGAAAAGCTGCACGCAAAGTGAGTAAGGAATACAAACACAGCAGATAGAAAAACCTTGTCATTAATGCTTTTCAGTGTCTCATCTTTCTAATTGTAGAAATTTGGGGATTGAAGGAAAATTTCATCCTGGGACAGAGTTCTTATTGGAGGGCCAAGGCCTTAATCCCATCCTCAAAGCTACATCTTCTTTTTCCCACGATAAATGTCCCAACATCTCACTACCTCAGGAGAGCTTAAGTGAAGTGTTGAACCTGCCTCTTTGGACTGTACTGTTGGTCATGAGTTGAGAGCTTAAGGAAGGAGAAGATGAAGACAGGGACCTCCAAACAGGCACAGGCTTGCTGAAAACTGCAAAGAACTGTAAACCCCACAGGCTAAAGAGTTAGGGCTGAGGAATCACACCTATTTCAATACTCAGAAACATCATTTACTTAAAAGTTATCATCTGGAGTATTGTTGGTGTCATATACTCTTATAAGTTCCCATACATCTGTGAATACTCTCTCTCTCTTTTTTTTTTTTGGCTATTGTATAACAGAAATGCTTAGCTTACGGTTGTATAAGCAGAACTCAAGAACCGTAATGGTTGTACATGAAGTTGTACATTCTTGGGTGGCATGTTAACTATTGATTAGTGTATTCAATGTACAAATTCATTCACTGGGAGTGTGAAAACAAGTAGTGTGCACTTTCCATACACAACGAGACATCCAGGAAGTGCATTGGCAGATATACAGTTGGTTATTGGTATCCAGCTGTACAGTGCAATCACTGTGTAAATTTGTGAGCCTATGTGTACACTCCTGAAACTTTATGTGGGATCTTGGCCTTGGCTTCTGAAACTCTGGATACTGAATATTATTTTTGTTCAAGTGTTTTGTAGCATATCTTCTGAGATTTTTATTTGGCTTGTTTTTGTTATATTGGCATGCCAAATTCCCAAAGTATATTCACAAATTTGATGGAGAGAACATGAGCTTTTAAAAATATTAAATGTAAGGAAAACTGATCATTTATTAATCTATTAAGGTAGAGGGCCTTGAATGTTTAGAATAGTCAGGCTTTACAGTTATTTCTGTGTCATCATTCTCAGTTAAGTATGCCTGTCTGCTGTCTGTCTGTCCATCCATCTGTTTCTGTTTCTCTCTCTCTCTTTCTCTCTCTCCCTGTGTGTGTGTGTGTGTGTGTCTGTCTGTCTGTATATGCTCTGGATTTCCAAACTGTTTTTTGATTCATTACAATTCCATGGATTTCATGTGGTTTTCTTAGGCAAGGATTACTCAAGGTGATTTGCCATTGCTTTCTTCTGAAATATAGTTTACAGCATCTGGCATTCCTTGGTGGATCCCCAAGTCTAAGTACTACTAATGCCTGATCATGTTTAGCTTCTGAGATCAGAAAGGATCCAGTGTCTTCAGAATATATAGACCTTGTTCCAATTCTGGCATAGAAAAGACTGAGTTGTACTGGCTTAGAGACATTTCATCTTGGAGAAAAATCACCTATCACTTCCATAGGGAGTATAAGACATGAACAGGATTCTTTCCAGATGTGTAGCATACCAACAAGACTCCGTCTATTGTCCTTTTCTCCCAATCCTACATATGGGGGTAATGGGGGGGGTGTTGGGGTAATTGCTTGATTGCCTACCAATAGAACCTAGTTCCCTACACTCTCAAATACTGGGTACCAAGAACAGGAAAAAATCTCACACAGGGAGTGGTGATGTCTGTCAATAGGCTGCCAGCGTCCCGTCAGATGACATAAGTTCCATTCTGTGGAACTAATGGTCAGTCCAATAATGAGGAGCAAACTGCAATCTCCTGATTAAACTAATGCAAAAAACAATGGAAAAATCTAGCATGGTGCACTATTCCAGAAACATTTTGGAGGACAATAGCCTTGTTTACTGAAATAGACCCAAGTGGCATCAATAAATTAGCTGTGCCCCATGATCCATGCAGGAGAAGTCAAGGCACTAGACAATGTGGCCTGGGGGACATTCCGACCCACCCCCCAGTATGTCAATCAGTTGTCCTTTGAATGTGAATGCAACCTTCTTGGCTCTCAGGATGCACAGAAGTGTTGCTTGTCCCATAGACAGACACAAAACTGATACAAAACTAAATGCTACACATACATAGAGAAAAGTGAGCATACTCTACTCAAGACTCATATTTCTAAATTGCCTTTGGTACAATTTTCACAGCTGAATACAGAATGTGAATTTGAATTCTAAGTCTGGAAGTTTCACATTTGAGACTTCCTTCCCTCAAACCATATCCTATATATATCCTGTTGAATTTGGCTCTCATTCTGTCTACTGTTGGCATTGCCGGACATCGTCCATAGAAATCAGTAGAAGAGGCAGGAAGACACCACTAATAATTGGCCTGTGGGTTCTGCATATGAATAGTCCGCCAAACACCTCTGAACGATGTTAGCATGAATTGTCTATTCTAAGTTCTGTAAGTCTGAGGATTGAAGCACAAGAAAGTTATGTAACTGGACTGTTATGTGGTTGTTGTTTTGTGCCTTCAAGACATTTCTGACTTATGGTGACCGTAAGGTGAACCTATCACAGAGTTTTCTGGGGCTAAGATTGTGTAACGTGCCCAAGGTCACCCAGGGGGTTTCCATGGCTGAGGAAGAAGTTGAACCCTGGTCTCCAGGTCATAGTCCAATGATCAAACCATTACACCACACTGGACTACAAATTCCATGATTGATTAGAAAGTGGACTATGCTGCCAGGGAGATTCTTGGAGTCATAGCCTCAAAAGTTACTCTTCCAAACTCTGCTGAGGGTACAGTACACAATGGGTGGTTCATACTGGCCTCTGAGTCGGTAGGATAATAATACCATTCTAGATTTCAGTGTGAACTTTAAGAGAACCTTGGATGAGAAGCTGAAACTGTTCTGGATATGAGCCTTAGCATATTGCTTGGACTAAAACATAGAACAAATTTACTGCTCCACTTACGTGGAAGCTATTACCTGCTACTAGATACATGACTTAGGCACTTTCTGAAACCTGTTATATCCTGGCAGTGTCCTGTGGGGATCCCAGCAGTGGTTCTTCCTGGAGGGAAGCATGATGGAAGCACTTCCTACTGCACTGGCTGCCTCTGGGATCCAGGAGGCTCAATGCCCCTACTTCTGGCAGCAGCACATACCGTCCCAGGCTGTGCTGGGGTAGGAGGTACAGCCACTGCACTCTCTGCACACCAGGGAACTGTGGGTTAGCAACACAGTCATGGATCATTGGTGGGGAAAACCCATCAATGATTTAATCTGTGATCTCACTGGATGGGAAAAGGACAGGACCATGACAATGCCATGCATAACCATCATCACTGTCCCTTCCTTCTACCATCCCTATAGCAGGATGACAATGTCCTGCGAAAAGGACCTACATCTACCAAGATATTTCACATTTATTGAAAATAACTATTGCGGGGACTTGTTGGACAAAATATAATTAGAGGTGGAGGCATGCTTTAATTCAGGGATTAAAACATGCCTCCACTTTTAATTTTTAATTTTTTTTGGACTATATCTCACCACTGGCTGGGGCTGCTGAGATTTGCAGTTCAGCCACATCTGGAGGACTGCGCAATCCCCACCCCTACGTTAACCTTTCTGCATCCATGCCTTTTCAACAATGCAAACCTCCTCTACCACCAGACGGTGTTGCTATCCATCTAGAAGAAATTGTTCAGACAAAAGGAGAAAATATTTCATACAAGATGGAACGGAATGTCATATCTTATTTCTCACGAAAGTAAAACCATATGCAACATTTTCCCCATGTCTTGATTGGAGTTTGCTTGGACCACCAAAGATCAGATTAAGTTGAGTGGGAACCCAGATTCTAGTCATAAATGCTGACAACTTCTCCATGAGAATGCAGGGTGGGAGGAAGACTAACTTTTGTGAGGAAATTAGAAGATTTCTAATCTCCTAGAACTGTTTTTGGAAGTGCTTTAACTTTCAAAGGTAGTGCTTAATTGGTTTTGCAAAATCTTCCCATGCACATGGTTTCCGTTCATTTTAAACTATTAAACTGCTCTAACACTCGCAAACTGTCTTTTAATTACTTAAATGTTTGATTTTTTTTAGCTTTTTAAAATTATTTTAAAGATTTATGCTTTTTTAAAAAAAAAGATTAGTTTTATTGTTTGCCACCTTGAGATCTTGGAATAAAGAGCAGGATGTAAACATTCCGATAAACAAACAAACAAATTGATGTAGAGTCGAAGGCTTTCATGGCCAGAATCTATTGGTTCTTGTGGGTTTTTCAGGCTTTGAGACCATGTTCTGGTTGTATTTTCTCCTGACGTTTCGCTTGCATCTGTGGCTGGCATCTTCAGAGGAATGGTGAACTGGAAGTGGAGTGGAGAATATATGTGCCACTCTCCTCCTCCAAACAAATTCTTCCCCTCTGTAGCATCTTTAGATCCATTCCAGTGTAGTCAGTGGACTCACTCACACAAGAGGTGATGAATCTACTGTGGATTTTACCACAACTTTTCATGTATCTAGCTCAGATTGAATGGGAGGCTGTTGCTTTTGGACCTTGTCACAGTTTGAAGCACCTGTGGAACAAATCGCAGTGAAATGCAAAGTGGGTCCCTGGTTCCTTCTTCACTGTGAAGGAATGCAGGTTTGCCATTATTACTTAAAGAGCTAAGCAGCACCCCTTTTTTGGTGGGTGTTTCTCATCAGTGGCCTTTAAAAACATGTTTTTGGCCTACTTTGCACTGTAGGAGAATTTGAATGGGTGGGTTCTCAATTCAAGTGTTCTGGTGAATCATGGACCACAATGTGTTAGCCATGGTTACCATACACATCCTCCCATTCTTGTGGGATGAGTCATTTTCATAACTGAACATATTTACTTATATTTATGAAAAGCATAATCGAGGACATGCTGACTGGAGAGCGTGTTGCCAGGTAAAGCTGACTTGAGACATGGTCAGGTCAGCAGTTTGAGAGAATTAGGCAGGAAACCCCTGCACTAATGGATTTGTGATAATCCTCTCAACTCCTCAGGCTCCATGTACACCCATGTACAATGGAAGGTGAAATTGCTCAGGTGAAACAATAAGAGACCATCCCTTGATCTTGCCCTACGGAGATATTCCCTATAACCTCTGTCTGACCAGACATTAGGAGATTGTCATAATTCCCATCAATGTTTTGTCACTTAGAGTTAAGACAATTAGTCCGTTCTGGACTCCTTTGTAAATCCTGTGAGACAACCATTACTACTTTGTCTACACACCTCTTCTGGGTGTGACATACAGCATATAAACCCTAGCTTTGGCACCAGCAAATTGTAGTACTTGAATGTAATATGTGGTGCCCAGATTATTCTTCATCCATGCTACCCTCAGACATTGTCTGCGCCCCTCTGCTTAAACCTTCCGATTTAGGAGTGGTGACTATCACTCTCTTCACCCTCAATCTCTCACTATCCAACCGTCCATACATCACTTTCCAATAACCTTATATGGTTCTTGAGAGTGTCTGAATTGTGTATTTGTCAATCCAAATAAAATATTTTGCTTAACTTTAAACTAGCACCTTTTTTACAGTTAGTACTGGATACATAGGTGAAAAGATCACCTCCTTTGAGCTCCTCCAAAGGCCACCTTTGAGTTATAATCCCCCTCCCCAATTCTAAGGAGATGCTGGCATTGTGGGTGGACCCCAAAATCCCCACCTCTTAAGATAACACTGCCAGAGGATATTATGAGGGTAGGAAGAAATGGGTTGCCTTGAAGAGTCATTGGAGGGATCTCCAATCTTGAGAGCAAAGCTTGTTACCCAACCATTCACTGGTGGCTTTCTGATTTAAGGAAACGATGGAAGGGAGCAGTATTGGTACTATAAGCTTCTTTGTGCTGAACACTCACCAGTGGGACTTTTCTTTGGGTGATGTATAAATGAAGTGATGGATGTCATTTCAGTCATTTCACACTGAAGACATGGAAGTCATGGGTAAATAATATCTAATGTGATGTTTTAAGCTGTTATCCACATAAGGAGGGGATGAGTGTCACAATTCACCCCTTGGAGGACTCAGATGACAATGACAAGGAAGAAGAAGATTTCCAGGAGGCTGCAGCTTTCTCTGAGTCTGTAGTGATGGAGGCTGAGGAGGATCCTGTCCTCATCAAAACAGGCACTGAAAATTCCATGTCCCCATCCTTCATTGAGAGAATGAGAGAAAAGCACCAAACCCAGGTCAGTTTATTACAACTGACCTGATTACCACTGATGAGACACCTGTGGATCTTGAAGGAGCTGCTCATAAATGTCATGGCAATTTCCTCCTAGTCTTACTGCAGACAACTGTCTTATCAGGTTACCTCTCAGTACTTTCCATTTCTGTTTTGCCTTGACCTTGGACAGACTCTGTTTTGGGATCTGCTGCTTATTCTTTGCTGGCTCACATACTTTGATTTCTGATACAACATTTGGACTGACTAAAGACCCCCCTTGTGCTTCTCCTTGCATCTTGTTGAGATAACTTATGACTGACCTGGACTGGACCGAATACTCAACCACTCCTACACCCCAGCCTGAAGCCGTTGGCCCTTGCTGACTTGAGTTCAGGACAATGGGAGGCTCCCCTAGATGCCTATTCAGATCCCTATTGGATTAAGTTAATAAAGTCATGACCATGTATCCCCATAATCTGTACAGAGTCTTCATTCTAGGAGTATGCAGACATCTCTGACCCTGTTGAGTTAATCTCTAGAAACTTATTCTGAAAACCATTTTGAAGTTAAAAAATCCAACATAAGGAGAGACTATATCCCTCAGAACATTTTGAATAAGAAGCTCTCATGAATGTGTCTTTATGCAATAGGAAGAATTACCATTTCTCAAGAAATCTTTATTTTCTGGAAGTGTTCAGAAAAGACTATATATACAACTCCAAAGAGTAAGTTAGCCTTATCAAAACCCTTTTGACTTCTATTGAAATTCCTCAGATGTTTTGCCTGAGGAGGAGACTACACATTCACTCCAAACTTTGCTTTAGGCAAAATCTAGTGGTAACCCAGGGAGGTGGAACCCTCCCTTGAGAAATTTCACTAGCAACACTGAAACTTATTTGGCTTTCCTCAAAATTTCTTTGATGCTTTGCCTGAGGAAAAAAAGGAAGGCACAAATAAGTCCAGGAGGACTCCAGCTTCATCAACAAGTGGAGTCAAGGAAGCTAGACATGGCAAGGTGGATTCCTCTTAAAAGTGGAAATCTTCCCCAAATAAAGTAAATAAAAAGATTTGTTTGACTAAAATGACAAATATATTTGTAGCACATTGCACGATATGCAAACAACCAATTAAACTATCTTAGAAAATGTAAGACAGAGCCTTAAAAGGAGTAGGACAGTTAGACAACAACATTGTGAAACATTGTGCACCTATATGTGGGTAGCCCATTTGCTCCTCACAGTGGAAGACAGAAGAGGCCATTACTTGCCTAGGAAGGATCCCATGACCTATCAAGAAGCTCTTCTTTATGGAACACAGAAAGTCCATTCATTTTCATATATGCTGCAACAAGATCTAATGGTGACCACTGACTTACAGAGCTCAACTGTAACTCAAAAGCAGCTTAATTCAAAATATGTGCCAGTTGCTGGGGTTAGGCACAAACCTCATCTTCTGGCAGAAATGTCTTTCTGTCAGCAGAACTCCTTCTGCCAGCAGATCTCAGAGATCTGCTAGCAACACTATCTGTGGCTGAAGTGCTCTGCTGGCTAACATCTATCAGAGGAAAAGCCGTCCCCCCCCAAAAAAAAGAAGGAAGGAAGGAAGGAAGGAAGGAAGGAAGGAAGGAAGGAAGGAAGGAAGGAAGGAAGGAAGGAAGGAAGGAAGGAAGGAAGGAAGGGTCAAAAATGGGTAGAAAAGAAACAGGATGAGACAGAAATAAAAATCTTACTCCCCTCCAGCCTGTGAAGTTAGTTTTAAGTAATTTCCAACATCCCCAGGCAAGAAAGACTTTTTTGTCCTTGTTATTACTTTACTCTTTATATATTTATTTCCTATCTTTTTCCACTTTGAGATTCAAAGCTGCTTATAACAGATTTTTTTTAAAAAAAAAATAGTTAAAATGTACAAACTACCAAAGTTAAAAGATGATTCAAATATCAATAAATCAAAACCAGTTAAAATCAAAAACCATTAAGGTGATCGTGGGGAAAGCACAACATAATGGCAGATAATAATCCCACTACATTGTTTAGGTGGGATGGGCTTTTTGCCTTCAGTCCTCATAGGCTTGTTGAAGCAGAAAGGTCTTCACCTGTCCTCAGAATAAAAGTACAGATGGTGGCATTCTAACCTCTCTGGAAAGAGAGTTGCAGAGCCAGGGAGTAATCTCTGCAAAGGGCTTGCACATGTGCTCCCATCAGATGTAGCTGTGAGGAAGTTGGGACGGAGAGAATGACCTTCCCAGCAGATCTCCAAACACAGGAACATTCATAAGAGAGAATACCATCCTTCATCTGCATACAACCATATGTACAAAATACAAGCTTTTGTTTAACAAGGTTTTAGCTGTCTTAGTATTGTCCCATCTAGCTCTTAGCCATTTCCACCACTTAGAATCAAACTCATGGGACAAAATCCAGTTGGTTTCTTATGCATATATAAGTTTTCCTATAACAGCAGTTGAACATTTTGACCTGCATTTATTCCAAAGTGGAGTTGCACATGTTGTGCCACTACATAAATAGACTGGATTCTTTGCAGATATATGTATATATGTATGTACGTATATATGTGCATACATATATCCATTTGTTCCAGCTGAAACTGGTGATCATACTCCTTTGGTTGTGTATTTCATTATGCATTAGGTTGCACAACCAATTGCCTGTTTGCACATTTGGTTGTAAATTTAGTTGCACATCTGGTTGCACATCCAGTTGGATAATGTTGCCATTCAGCACAAGGTCCACATACTACCAGATACAGAAATTCAGGCTTTGCAACCCTGTTGTAGGATCTCAGCAAAAGCTGTAAAAAGGGAACAGTCAATCTCATGAAGGACAAGCCTACATGTGGCTACTAGCCATAGCTTCTTTCTGTATGGAGATTCCCCATGTAAAGGAAATGCAGGGTACCAGTTGCTGGAGGACCATAGAGAGAGATGAATATTCCTTTAAGCTCTCCTTGAAGATTTCCTGAAAATCTTCTGAGTTGTCAATGTGAGAAACAGAATGGTGGACCAGAAGGAATTTGGTTTGGTCCAATGAGGGCTCTCCAGACTTTATACTTTGGACCATAGAGAACATCCCTCTCATTCTCTCTGCTTTCTTCAAGAGTGGAAGCGGCAAGTGCTAGTGAAAGGCACATTGAGCAAGAGCAACGGACGCAACCTGCTTCATATCTACGCATGGCAAATCAATTTAATGTCTTCCATTACGGCTTGAAAAGGGAAACTTACATGCGAACAATAAACTTTCATCTGGTTGACAACAGTTTTTAAAAAATGCACCGAAAGCAGGTTTCGCCTACGTGACATACTTTATGACACTTATTAAAAAGACATACTTGTAAGTCAATTAACCTGCCCGATGGTACTTTTTAACTTGTTTTCTAATAGGAAAGGCGGCAAAAGGGCAAAGTGTTTCATTTTGGGTGTTCTCTGTCGATTCTTTTGTTCCTTTTAAGTGAAGGGCATTGTTCATATTGCAGGGCCTTGCTAATCATTTTGATATGAAATATATGCAGCTGAGTCCACCCCCACCGGAGCAAACGGCTGCATAACGTTGCAAACTTTATAGTTGCTGCCGTTTGCTATGGTAATTCATTAATTATAGTAATGATGACACCACAAGATGAGGCCGTTAACATGATACATCTAGCTGGCTGTTCCAGTGTGTTTCTCTCCCATCCATTGGAGTTAAGGTCGCATGAGCCTCTCCCCCTCCACCATCACTGGAGAATCACAGTATTGTAAAGGACAAAAAGACCATTTGTCCTATAAACTCCTTGCCATAAGGCATCACTGCCCTCTCTGGAGCCCCTAGTCATCCTAGATCAACCCTTATGAAGCAGGCCCCCATAAGCCAAAGTGATGCTTTCTTTGGAAGATGAGCGAGAAGTGTTTTCGTCCATGGCCTCACATAATTCCCCATTCTACAGTCTCAACTGGAACAGAAAACAAAATAGTGTCAAGAACCACCGCCTCACTGACACAACCACTCTATGCTCCAGAAAGATAAATATCCATACATCTTCGTGAAGCAGCATTTTTGTTAAATCTTCTTTCTAGGGAGTCAAGATACTCCTGGTACCCATCCATTTAATGAATGAAAGCATGCAATTTCATGAACTCTGCCTCCAAGCAGATTGTTAACTATTTAAATTTAAAGCCATTCTGAACTAATTCCAAGCAGATTTGCTGTTTTGAAAACTAGACAAACAGACTCATATGCACTTGCATTTATGGGTTCTCCTTTTTTTCCAGCATGTTCATGGTTATCAGCACTTGAGAAATATATGGATTTCCTCTTCTAGGACAAAACATTGCTGTATGTATGTTCCCAGACATGCATATATTGGTCTGCAGTTTTCAAATTAATGTTCCTGAGAAGGAGATTCTGAGTCTCATAGTGTTCTGGAACATCTTTCTGTTCTAACAGGTGGGGACTGGGTAATGAAAACACAGAGATAGTGAAATATTCACCCATAGTTGTTGTTACATGATAATTTACCATTGAGATTCTTTCCCTACCGTGTCTGCACATGCAACCTTAACAGATGCTAGAAGTAATGTATGATTAAATAGATAATACTGTAGGGTTTCGAGATGGCCCCACTCTTTTAAAATCAGTGAAAGCTCTAGTGCAGTGGTTCTTCGGCCCATTTCGCACAGCATTTGCCATGCGAAAGGGCCCCTTGAGCGTCATGCGAATGTGAGGAGCGGTCCACATGATGCACTCACCATCGCGCGACGCTTCAGGGCCTGGCAGGCACCAACCATGCACTTTTCATTTTCGGCTGTGAGCTGAAAATGGTGTGCAATTGAGCATCGCTCCGGGGCCCCGCATACACTTGCTGTACGTGCGGACCTCCAGAGCCGCGGCACTCCCAGGCTGCACTGCGGAACAAAGAGGAGGGGCTCTTGCGCTACCTGCTCATGAGCAGGCGGCAGCTGTGGAGCTGAAGCAACGAGGACGCCAGAGCCTCTCACAAGAGGGTGCTCGTGCAACCCCCGCACCCCAGCTCTGCCAAAAGGTGAGTTGTGGAAAGGGCCTTAGTCTTTCCTTTATCATAGACACCCTTTACTTATCTTTTGCTGTCATGGACCACCAAGATTTAACTCAAGGCAGTTTCTGGCTATATGTGTGATAGCAAGAAATGTCACGTGCTTTCTCTGAGGCCATTTCTGCCCTACACTGTTATAGGGCTAATATTCTACTTTCAATGTCCTGTGGATTTCTGGGGTTTGTAGTTTACTGAGGCCCAAAAGCTTTCTGTCTGAGAAATCTAAATGCCCCTTCCTAAACTGCAAACTTCAGGATTCCATAGGATGTTGAAAGTGGAATAATAGCACTATAATAGTGTAGTGTGGAAATGGCCTCAGCCACTCAGTCATTCACTTGAATGTTCTTACAGGATGCAGAAGTAGCAAGTGCTGAGAACTTTTTTTTTTTCTGTCAAAAAGTTTCATAACTTTTGAATGGTTTGAGACCTTGGTAGTAAAAATCTGTAGAAATGAAGACTTTTACTGGCAAAAGGCTCCTTCTCTTTGAGATCAGTATATGATGGTCCATCTGTCTTCCTTCTTTCCCTCCCTCCCTCTGCCCTTCTGAGAAACCAACAGTCCAGAAATTGACCAGTAGCTTTTGTAAGCAGCCAAAAGCTTGCAAAAGAGAAATGAGACAAGGCTTGCAAGATGGCAAGAGCTTTGAATAACTGGAAACCAGCTGAGTGAAGCAATGGAGAATTAGCAGAAATGGGGAAATAGGTGCAAGTAGATGGCCTGGGGTCTACAATATCTGATGCACCCCAAAATGAGGCCAAGAGGAGGGGGAGTGATCACAAGAGCTGGACTAAAGTTTCCTATAACTTCATTAAGCTTCATTGTAATATTTAATATTACAATATTACAATGTAATTTTAAATTTCACACCCACACCTTAGCCTTGAAGCATAGAACAATTAAGACATTGGTCCTGTAGGGCAGCAAAACTCTTCAGGACTTACTGCACAAGATGGAATTGAAGTATCCTGGAAGTTAGAAGTAATGAGTTACTTTTTATAGTCATTACTTGAAACCAATTATTTTTATTGGTAATATTATTATTTTATTGGTAATGACCACCAAAGCAAATAATATTTGAAAGAAGAATTAAGACACCACACACACAGGCCCTTTTCACATGGCATTTGTCATGCAAAAGGGCCTCTGAAATATTGCACGTTTGTGAAGGGCATTTCAGATAACGTCCTTGCAATCACATGATGCTGCCAGGGCCGGCAGGCACCAATTGTGTACTATTTCATTTTTGGCTTGTAGCCAAAAATGGTGTGTGATCATGCATCGCTCTGGGGCCCTGCGTGCACTTACTTTGCATGCAGAGCTCCGGAGCCGCAGCCCTTGCACTTCCTCACCCAGCACAGCCTGGGAAAATACCCGGCTGTGCTGTGGAAGGAAGAGGCGGAGCTCTCATGTTGCCTGCCGGCCAGCAGGCAGCTCCTGCAGAGCCAAAGCAGTGGGGACACAAGAGCCTCATGGAAGAGGCTGCTGGCGTGATCCCTGTGCAACTGCACCGGACAGAGGTAAGGGGTGAAAAGGGCCACATATACACACACACATTCACCTGCAACAGAAACAGAGGTTTTCGACATTATGCCTTGGGGGGTGTCATCCTCCTTTTGAAAACTGAATTCTCTTCCTTCCTTCCTTCCTTCCTTCCTTCCTTCCTTCCTTCCTTCCTTCCTTCCTTCCTTCCTTCCTGAAACCTAGCTCTTTAATCCAAGGGATTAAAGAGGTTAGGAAGAGCTCCTAGAGATCAAGAAATGTCTGTGACCAACTGTGATACATTTAGCCACCACACCACCAAGAGAATGCTGGTGGCTCCATGGTTAAATGCCAGTACTGCAGCCACGATGTTGTGAGTTCAATCTTGCAGGACTCCAGGATGACTCAGCCTTCCATCCTTCAGTAGGTCCATAAAGCGAGTACCTAGCTTGTTGAGGGCAATTAGCTAACATACATTGTAAAATGCACTGATAAGCAGTATAGAAATGTAACTGCTATTGCCATTACCATTGCCATTGATGCAGGCAGGGACCGTTTTTAGCCCTCTTCTCACTCCAAGCTGACTGCACAATACTGTTTCACCAAAATAGGAAGTGGTGTGATGTCATTGCCAAGTTGCGGGGCTTTATGAAAAAAATGAAAAATAAAAAAATAAAAATGACTGTTTGTCCAGGTTCTGAAGAATCAGCAAGTGTAGAAGAAGCAAAACTATTGTGTTTTACAGTGATTTTTTTTTCTCTTTCTGAAGGGTTTTGACAAGGGGGGAAAAAAGGCCCAGGGGACAAAAAAGAGATGTGGGGGTGGGGGCTTCCGAGAGTGTTCTGGGGGTAACAAGAGCTACAAAAATGGATTTAGAGCTATATGCAAGCTGCATTTTCCCCTCTTCTGGTCTAGTGTTATAAATCTAGGTTATTCCTGGAAATGACATCATTTCAAAGAACTATTCTAAAGTCTCCCAGTGAAAATTCATATAATAATCTTCAATGCATCAAGGCAGCCTAGTACTTCTTAGTTACCCATTAAAAGTAGGGTTGCAGTGTATAGGCATATCCACCAACATTTCACAGATGAAAGTCAGGACTTGTGCAGCTGAGCACCATCAAAATGTGGTCAAGGCGGCAAACGTTATTAATGAAGATGAGCACACAAACTAGGAGGGGTTTTATCAGCTTGCTTTTCCCTCAGCCTACCGAGAAGGGCAAGATTCTACCCTCTCCTCTCCTCCCTCCTCTCTGAGTTAATTGAGAGGAAACTACTTTTGCACTTTGAACTGTTTGCAACACTTGAAGTAAGCTGAGGAGAACTGAAGAAAATAGAAGAAGGAAAGATAAACTGGGAAATTTTAAAAATAACAGAAAAATTGAGATGACAGAAGACTTATCAGGACTGTCCCAGACAAATTGGGACAATTGGGAACAGTGATGTGTTTAAGTCTTTTACTCCACATGTCAGGTCAAGTCTGAAATCTCTACCTTCAAGTCTCAATTTGAGTCTCAAGTTCTTACAAGATACTTTGTTGGAAAAAAATTGCTGTGACCCTTCTTCCAATTAAAATACTATGATGTGCATGTGGGAAAGCACCTGGGAATGACTGTGCAAGTATGAGGCAATCTCCATGTGACCATGAGGCTGAGTCACAGTGATATGAAACCTGGGCAAGGGGTTTCATCAGCCAAGGTGACATGTAATCCAGGCTGGGGTTACATCAGCTGGTCTCTGTGTATATAAGAGGTAGACTCGGCTAAGCCTTTTCTCTCGGTCTTCCCTGATTCTGGCCGGAGGCTTTGCTGGAGCATATCTCTACCTGATATGGTGATGTGATGCTGAACCTGTGTTGAAGGATCTGCTAACCTGTACAGCTGTATAATGGAACTGAAGAATAAAAAGCCTTCAGGTATATTTTTGGATGACAACACTGTGTGCTAGTGTTCTTAGTGGACAGCTTTTGGGGTCAGAGCAGTGCTGCATGATAAACTCTGGTACACGTGCTTCTTGTTGCTGTGTTTTCAACTCTGCTGGATGTTTTGTTTTGCTTGCCTCTGAGCCACGTTTGGTCAGAGAGCAGCAGCATGAGGGAGGATTTAGCGTGGTGTGCCTAAGTCCTATCATCCACCTTCCCTCTACAACTTTTAAGTCAATTTTCAAGTCAAGCCTCAAGTCTGAGCACCAAGTTTATACCACGAACTGTATTCCAGAATTTCTGGACATAATCAAATACATCCAGTTTTAACAATTTAAGTAGAGTCGGTCGCCTATATTTGTGATATTCCCATTTGCAGTTTTGGTTCCTTCTTAGTCCCCATTTTTGAAGTTTCAAAGATTTAGAAGGAAGGATCCTTCCTCCTTGAGCCCATTGCCTAACATTTTCTGTTACAATCTGAGAAAAAAGCCCTGTGCTCTGAGGGTGAGTCATGCCTTCTGTTCTTAGGAAAGGCTTTAGAAGGCTCCTTCTACATGCAGCAGGGACAGGCTGTTGAGCAGACCTCATCTCTACCTCAAGCCCATTGCCTAACCTGTTTGCTGTCCCCCTGCAGAGAAATGTGCCCTGAATCTGGGCTTGACACAGACCATCATGTGACCAGGAGGCAAAAAGAGATGGAAGCTTTATTCCAAGTTGTGAGGTTTCTGGATGAATTTGTTATGTTATTGAATCAAGGGCAGCAAGTCAGTCACTAAAAATATACAAGTCACGGGTTGAGTCAGTGCATCATTTGTTGCTGAGTTGAGTCCAAGTCAAGTCATTGAAGTGGTTAAGTCCTCTCAAGTCCAAGTCAGTTGACTCGAGTCTACATCACTTGTTATCACCATGAACTGGCCTGGCTTCGGAAGATATCAGATATTGTTTGATATCATAATTCGGTCTCATTTTGTCACCCTCGGCCAAGTGTTTGTGAGGCCCCCGAACAAGCACAGAGCTAGGCATGGCCCTTAATTGCTGAACATTCCTTTCTCCACCAAGGCAAGCCAGAGTCAGCCAGACCTTGCTTTAGGAGACCTCCCTAGACAAACACCTCATCAACAATGCATGCTACTACAAAAGAGCCCCCTGCCTCGAGCAGGTAACTTGGCAAGCTACTTTTCATTGGCAAAGCGTGCTGCATCTGCATATTGGCCATTCTATTGTCAATTCGGACTTAATCCCATCATGTTAAATGCTGACCTTTCGGAGACATTGTCTCCCGCCCAAACCTCATTATTCTCTCCCAAGTCCAGACTAGCCTACGGTCATACTTTCCCTATAAGAACCCACAGTTCCAAGAGCTTCCTTGGATCGTTCCCGAGTTCCAGATCACCTTGCTGATGCTGTGCCTGGCGAGCTCCCCTCAGCGAACCATGTTGAGCTTCTTCTCTCCATCTGCAACTGCTTCAGGACTATGAGAAAGGTGTTGTATCACCCATTTCCTCAAAAAAACTCTTATTTCTTATTTCCTAATTAGCTGTGTGGTTGTGTTGTCTTAAGTGTTTGTCTGTTCTTAATAAAACATCATTTTTGCTATTTTAAAATCTGTTTGACTGCTTATCTGACCTGAACCCGTAGACATTGGGTTACAAGATCCCCGCTAAGTTACCCTGCCTCTCGTTAGCTTAACGAGTGCTCCAGTTAATTTCCCCATCTTGTGTTATTGTATTTTGGCTATTTGGGCTGCCCTCCCAGGACCCCCAGTTACCAGGGTAACACACTGACTTAGAAATTACTTTATAAATTTTGGAAGGGTGTTATATTTGCCATTCTCATCACCCTCAGATATATTACTGTTTATTGGACTATTTGTTGTTCCTCGGCCTCTAATTTCTGACTTCTCCAATGCTATTGAAAATCTGTTGAAAATTCAGAACATTTCATCTTAAAAAGCAAATACATTTTTTTAACAAGAAACCTACAATCACAAATATCCATTGCATATCTAATTGGGTACAATAACAAGAAAAAAATCTCTCCCCATAACACTCTAAGGTACTGCCAGCATCTCTGAAGAGAAGTCTTACCTAAACAGAATTTGAATAATTCTTGATTTCTCTAGGCCAAGCAATAAAAGAAGAGAAGGCTATAAAAGCAGTGAGAGCTGCAAAAAAGACATTAATAGGAGAAAAATGATCTTGGAAGAGCACCTGCCAAAAAGACAATGAACTTAAGTATAGCTGTGAAGGAAGATGGATGTCAGTACGAGGGAAGATTCAGATCACAGCCAAGGAACACGCATGGGACTCGGAGAGTGAGCAAAGGGAGTCAATGGCTTTTCTCCCAGGTTAACTCATATCAGGTTCTGACAACCATTACACAAGATAGCGAGTGAGATGATGTACTAAAAGTTCATGACCAGAATCCTGCTGGTGTTTTATGAATGTGTAAATCGCCCTATAGTAGTGGTTGGATTTTTTTCCTCACTACACTGTTCTAGTGCTTTGATCCCACTTTCAACATCCTGTGGAACTCTGGGATTTGTAGTTTCCTGAGGCCAAAGAACTCTCTAGTTGAGAATCCTAAAGGCCCCTCCCTAAACTCCAAACCCCAAGATTCCATAGGAGGTTAACAGTGGAATGATAGCACTATAATAGCGCAATGCAGAAAGACTCTGTGATGTAGAACATCCACATTTAGTTTAAGGTTGCAGAAGAAGAGTCCTGAATGCCGTGCCACTGTGTATGGAGATTCCCATGCACTTAGACATGTGGGTGCATGCACGCACACACACACGCGCACACACATGCAGATGGAGTTGGTTGCACATTCAGGTGTGCATTTGGTTGAACAATTTTTGTCGTTCATTACTAGGGATGGAAAGATTTTTTCTTTTTTTAATGAAAGACTAGTTTAAAAAAACATTACTTTTTTTAAGTGTTGGGAATTTCAGACGAAAAGAATCCTGGACTGATGATAAACTTTGCAGTTCTGGATTAGTTATGTGCAAAAATTACAGGTAGTTGTTTTCTGCAGAAGACAGTGTTTTCTGATCTAGAAACAACATTTTCCATGCAGAAAATATTTCTATGTAGTATTATTAGTTCCTAAAAAAAGGTGTTTCTGGTAGGAAGAAAAAATGATGTAATTGCAGTCTTATTCTACATAAAATTTGCTTGTGGGTGATTTGTGTAGTAAACAGAATTGTATGTACAAGAAACAGCATTTTCCATGCAGACAATTATATTTCTTTGCAGGCATATTATTTTCTTCACAGAAGATGTTGTTTTCTGCACCAAGCAATAATCTGTGAATCTTATGCAGAATAATGTCTGAATGGAGAATAGAATTTGATGGCTATATAGTTTTTAAAGAGATTCTCATAGTGGGAAGAAAACCGCTAAAATCAGTCATTACTTTCTTCAAAAAGAAAGTTACTGAAGAATTACAACCCTATTCATCACAAGAGCAGTATAATACAATTGATGCCTAACTCTACACATGGAGATTTATGCTACGGCCAAGATCCCATCCAGCAAAAATGTACCAAGAATTAAGGACTTCAGTTAGCAGAGCATGGTGCTTGCAACAGATGTCACACAGTGGGCTGGACAACAATCCACTTTGCACTCCACACACCAGTCTCCTTTCCACAGCTGAGATGGAAATCACTGCTCCATCACTGCTAAAGGTCAAATCTGGTTGGCAGCCAACAATATAGAGAATTCTGAATAGATTTGTTATCACCGTGAACTGGCCTGGCTTCGGAAGATATTAGATATCGTTTCGATATCACAATTCAGCCCCATTTTGCCACCCTCGGCCAAGTGTTTGTGAACAAGCACAGAACTAGGCGTGGCCCTTAATTGCTGAACATTCCCTTCTCCACCTAGGCAAGCCAGACTCAGCCAGATCTTGCTTTAGGAGACCTCCCTAGACAAACACCTCATAAAGGATGCATGTTAATACAAAAAGTCCCCTGTCCCGAGCAGGTAACTTGATGAGCTAAATGCTTAACCGCCCAGGCAAGCTGCATTTGCGTACTGGCCATTCCATTGTCGATTTGGACTTAATTCAATCATGCTAAATTCTGACCTTTCGGAGACATTGTCTCACGCCCAAACCTCATTGTTCCCTCCCAAGTACAGACTAGCCCACAGTCATACTTTCCCTATAAAAACCCCCAGTTCCGAGAGTTTCCTCGGATCGCTCCTGAGTTCCAGATCGCCTTGCTGCTGTTTTGCCCAGCGAGCCCCCCTCAACGAACCAAGCTGAGTTCCTTCCCTCCATCTGCAACTTCTTCAGGACTACGAGAAAGGTGTCGTATCACCCATTTCCTCCAAAAAACCCTTATTTCCTATTTCTTAGTTACCTGTGCGGTTGTGTTGTCTTAAGTGTTTGTCTGTCCTTAATAAAACATCATTTTTGCTATTTTAAAACTGTCTGACTGCTTGATTGACCTGACCCTGTATACATCGGGTAAAAGATTCCGCTGCGTTGCCCTGCCTCTCGTTTTGCTAACTTGTGCTCTGAGCTGATTTCCCCCACCACTATTGGAGCATGTTTGGAGTCCCTTGTGAGACCCCCGGTAAACAGGGTAACAGATTGGTTAAATTCCAGTTGGTTCGTCTTAGCCAAAGCATTCCCAGTTAATCATCTGTTCAACAATGAATCAACATGTGAGTGAATCTGATTTATTTATTTATTATTTATTGTATTTGTATGCCACCTTTCTCCCAAAATGGTACCCAAGGCGACTTTCAACAATTGATTGATTAAATATCTCTACTTTGGTTGGGACGAGCAGTATGACTGAGACCAATGTGTCCTCATTGCAATCGACTACCATGGGACCATCCCAAATTTAGCAGTCTTACCACCGTGATTCCCCTTTATTTCCTTGATTCCATCCCATGGAACCCTGGAATCTTCAGGTTAAGGAGGAACTTTTAGAATTCTCATCCAGGGAACTCCAATGTCTTATCAAACTACAGGCACCTATAGGGTTCTGCCATTGCAGTTACAGTGGAATCACAGTGCTATAAATACATAGTGTGAAAGGGCCTCCTGTCTCAGTGCTTTCGGTCTTAAAGTTCAGTACCACTGCACTGCTGGTTGGCAGTGAACAGTGTGCGTTGGTCACCGTTGTTCTTTGCCCCAGTTTGAGATACAGTTTGAACTACTTCTGGCACCAAAGGAATTCATGTTCAACAGAAAGAAAGCCTAAATTTGTGACCCAAGAGTGGCATCCTATACTCCTTTACTTAGACCATTTCCACACTATGTTAATATAGTGCTTTTATCCCACTTGCAACATCCTACGGAATCTTGGGGTTTGCAGTTTAGGGACGGACACTTAGAATTTCAGCCAGAGAGCCCTTTGGCCTCAGTGGACTGCAACCCCCCGAAATCCACAAGGTATTGAAAGTGGAATAATAGCACAATAACAGTGTAGTGTGGAAAAACCTTCACTTTTGGCGATGATCTGAATATGCTTTACTTCATTTCTTCCAGTATTCATTTGTGAAATGTGGGAGACTAAATCCTCAGTATCTCAAATTGAAAAGGCAAACATATATAAATATGTTTAAATTAAAGAGTTTAGGTTATCAGTTGGTTAAAAATCAGGTGGTTAATGAATTAACATTCTCGGTGCCATGAGTAGCCTTTCTCAATATGCTGACAATTATTGTCATTATTTTTATTTAAAACTTCTTTGTGTATGTGTGTGTGTCCTGCTGGGGTCCATAAAAGGGCTCTCAGAGTAGTGAATAAAACCCATATAAATATAACAATCCAGGTTAAGCTGTTCAACAATACAACTAATTCAGTAGTAGCAACGTAGGAAAGAAATCTTTCCCCAAATTTGGAAGGAAAGCAAAGAAAACCAGCAGGCCAAAGTAAGGGCTAGAAGTGTGTGTGTATACGTGTGTGTGTGTGTGAGAGAGTAAAAAATGTGGGTCAGGGATGGGGGACCAAAGTAAGGGCCTTGCCTCTCTGCAATAATTTTGCCCTCCCTGTGAAATTTTCCTTGAGTTCAAGTATTGTGCTAACTGAAAACTTCAGTTAAGTGTTTAGAAATGCATAGATGCCAAAGAAAAGAGACAGGCAAAGTTACGAAGGGAACACAAACACAGCAAACATGAGAGCTCTACATGAGACTGATTTTCCATGTTTCAGTTTATGTAGTGCTAGAAATTTGAGGACCAAAGGAGAATTTCATTGGGACTGAATTTTTATGGGGAAGGGCTATGCCCTCTCATAGCTACACTCCTGGAGAAAGTGCAACTGGAAGATTCATCTTCTCCATTTTGCTATTTTATTTGGGGTGAAGAAACAGTTGAGCAATTTGATTTTTGCCTAGATCAAGGAAGATTTGCATACAAGTATAGGAAGGCACAATGAGAAGGTATCTCCATGTTTTCATGGAACCCACACTGACTTTTGCATTGGTGGAGGAATATTGTGACATACAGGTTAGCTCCAAGTTCAGAGAATAGGCTTAGAAGTTTCAAAAGCTTTATTCAGAATAGCAAATAAACAACAGCGCACCTTGCAATTGCCAGGTTGAATGGAACATTGGATCTGCAGTACTATATAAACCATTACATTTCAAAACTGGTGTGCACTACTATCCCATTGTTTAACAACTCTAAACAGATTTTGCCTTCCTCCTCCCATTTTGTCACCCACCTTGCCAACAGAGTGACCTTGCAGCTGTGGCCATTTCCACACTACACTGTTATAGTACTATTATTCTACCTTCAACGTCCTGTGGAATTCTGGGATTTGTAGTTGACTGAGGCCAAAGTGATCTCTTGCTAAGAAGTCTAAATATCTCTACTTAAACTGCAAGCCCCAGGATTCCATGTTTTGCTGAATGTGGAATAACAGCACTATAACAATGTAGTTCAGAAATGGTCTGTGTCTGTTCTCTTTTATCACCAACCAGTAGTATAACCTTCTGGGGTTCTCAGCTTATCCTATCACCAGCACACATCTTCTTCCTGTCCCCCACCTTCCCAGCAAAGCATCTCAGCCCTACAGCATAAACTATTACCCAAAGCATGACAGGGAGTGCACAGCCGACCTGATGCGTATAGAGAGAGAATGCCAGCAGGAGACATCATCTTGGAAAGGTGACTGGTAACCTGAATGAACAACAATTGGGGAGCAATTTCTCTAGAGGAGGGCTTTCCAAATGGTGTGCCATGATACATTAGTGTGTTGCCTATAGTGTGTTGGTATGTTGCCTCCTCAGCCAAGAAAGACCCTCCCCCAAACCTAGCCCACTGCCATTGCTTTCGCTGGGGCCTTTCCCTGGCAAGAGCAATGGCACCGGGCAAGGACTGGCTGGGAGAGGGCTGCCTTTTCCCCTGCCATTCCTCTCACCGCAACCTTTCCTGGTGAGGGTGATAGCAGCAGGTCAGGATAGGAGCCGAGGGACAGTGTTTCCCTGCCTTAGATACACCTCTGGCTACCTCTGGTTTGCTAGTAAAGCTAAATTACTGTGTTGCAAAATGGTGCATGTCAGAAATAGTGTGCCACCAGCATAAAAAGTTTGGAAAGCTCTGTTCTAGATGGTCTCAGTCTTCGGAGCTTGGCCTACAGGTTCCAGAGTGTCCACACAAAAAGTAATGGCACTTGAAAATCCTTCTGTAAGAAAGGCATCCTTGCCTAGAGTGTTTGGCTGTTGGGGGCTCTTTCAAGGGATAAGATGACACAACTAAGTAAGAAAGGATGTGATGACTGAATTGGTAGCATTCAGGAAAGAAAAGGGAAGCAGGCAAGAAGAGAACAGGCCCTTTTAAAATGCAGACACAGAAACTCCCTTTAAAAGGCCTCCAAGCTCAAAAGTTCCCTGGAGAGCAAAGGAGCAGAGGAAAGAAAAGCAGTTTTCAATAACTGTTTTTATCTTCAGGTTTTTCACTTTATCTCACTTTCTCGAGGGGTTGGAGATGACCCCAAGAGGAGAAGGGAATGTGATTTATTGCACTGTATTTAAAGAAACAAAGTCTGTTTTTCAAAGCAATGTTGCCAGACTGCCAGAACTTTACCTAATTCCCCCCCACTTCCTCCAGTTCTACAGAAGCTTGTTTCGGATGACAGAGCTGCAAAAGCAGAAGTTCCAAACACCTCTGTGATGAGAATCCTAATTCAGTGTCAAAGCCATAGTTACATTTGACTGGAGAGGGAAACTGGATTTTTAACCTGAAATAGATGCTCTTAGAAACAATGTTTTGGTTGTGATCTTGTCTCAAGGAAACAGAATTCAATTTTATAATCACTGAGTTATTTATTTATTTATTTGTTTGTTTATTTAATATGGCACCTTTCTGCCAACATAAGTCATGCAGATGTCATGGAGATGGAACTCAATGAAGGAACTGAGCACTTCAAACCTTGATTACTTGTGTCTAGGAATTATGTGTGTGCATAATTCAGAACTCTTGACAAAGGTAACCTATCCACATGTCCAAGAATGAATTACAAGAAGAAATGCCCCTTGTTACCCTGTTTACTAGGGTTCCCGGGAGGGACACCTAAATAACCAAACATTAACACACAACCTTGGGGAAAATTAGCTGGAGCACTCACTTAAGCTAGCGAGAGGCAGGGTAACTTAGCAGGATCTTGCAACCCAATGTCTACGGGGTCAGGTCAGCCAAGCAGCCACACAGATGTACAGTAATAAAAATGATGCTTTATTGCAGACAGACAAATATTAAAGACACCACAATCACACAGCTAGCTAAGAAGATAGAGCTTGAGTTAAGGATAGGGATTTTTGGGGAAAATGGGTGATACAGCACCTGTCTCGTCATCCTGGACCTTGCAGAGAATCAGGGGCTGCAGAGAAGAAGCTCAGCTCGATTAGCTGAGGGGAGCTCCCCAAATGATGCAGCAGCAAGGTGGGGTAGAACTCTGGAGCGGGCTGAGCGATCCGAGGAAGGTCTTGGAATCAGGGGTTTTTATAGGGTGAATTGGGACTGCAGGCTGTGCCTTACTCGGGGAAAACAATGAGTTTTGGGTGCGAGACAATGTCTCAGAAAGGTCACAGTTTAGCCTGATTGAGTTAAGCCCGAATTGACAGAGAGGTAGATTGTATGCAAATGCTCAGTGCTTGGCCTTTAAGCTTCTAGCTTGCCAAGTTACCTGCTCGGGGCAGGGAGTCCTTTGTAAACAGCATGCAGACATAACGAAGGTGTTTGCGGAGAGGTCTCCTAAAGTGGTGATCTGGCTACTTCTGGCCTGCCTTTATTATCTTGGGATATTGCAGCATTTGATGGCCGAGCCTAGTTCTGGGCTTATCCGGGGGCCTCACAAACAAGTGGAGAGGGATGGTGGAAGAGAGCCAAATTGTTGATATCAAAATGATATCTTTATGCTATCTCAAAGGAGGCCTAACCTGCAGTAACACCCTGACCTCAGAAATCCACATATCTGTGAAGTTTCTGTTGTGTCTCAGAAAGATGAGAAAACAGCACATGTATCTTCACATGAGGACCAAGATGTTGCTTCAAGGATGTAGTGTTGAAACTTTATTCTTATTGACTATGTAATGATTATGCATTAGTCAATTGCAACACCATACAATGAATTGTGCAAACAAATGTGGCAAGCAATGCTGAAAGCTCTGCATGTACCATGAAAAACATGCATGGTCAGCAAAATATATAAATGAATGCAGGTATGAGGTGAAATATACAAGTAGGTTTTTGCATTAGGGAAAAGTACATAGAAATGTGTATGAATTAGAAGGGAGGGAGTTAAAAAAAATCTGTCCCTTGGCTCTGAAACTCCCTCCATCGAATCCCCCCCCTTTTCTTATCCTTCCATTGGCAGATAAAGATTTATTATTATTATTATTATTATTATTATTATTATTATTATTATTATTATTATTATTATTATTATTATTATTATTATTATTATTCTGACACTCTGAGATCAGCAGTCTCTTAGGTATGGGTGTGTACACTAACCGTACATGTATGTACATTTATTTTCTCTCACAATGGAGTTTGGCATTCATTCCCTTTCTCTATAATTGCCAAAGCTCCAGGAGAACTACTGTAGCCTTGCAGAAGTCCCCTCCTCTCTTGGGCAATCAGTGCCTTGAGAGCCGGGAAGGAATCATTTGGCTATGTTCCTTTAGTCAGATACAAAGGCCTTTTCCGCCTTACATGGTTACAGTGCTATTACTCCACATTCAGCATTCTAGGGAATCCTAGGATTTGCAGTTTAGAGAGGGGTCTTTAGAATTCTCAGCCAGAGAGCTTTTTGGCCTCGGTAAACTGCAAACCCCAGAATTCAACAGAATGGTAAAAGTGGAATAACAGCACTAGAACAGTGTCATGCAGAGTTTGCCTCAGCTGCTGCACCTCCTGGAAACCCCCGTCTCTTCTTGTGTTTGGGGACACAGCCGGACACTACTGTGACCCTTCTTACTTGCTACCAAGCATGGATTAGCCATTAGGATGGGATGTGCTTCAGGAGGGCAACAGTAGGCCGGATGGTGGGGGTAAATGGCTCAATGCAGCAGTAGCATTATGCTGAGCCATGCCAGATTAAATTTCTAAAGGAAGGTCTTTCAGTGGAGTGCTGTACCACATGTGATCTTTTTTTTAAAAAAACTATATTTTTAAATTTTTGATTAATTTTCAATTATTTTTTTAAATCTGCATTTTTTAATGTTACTGAAACTTTTCTTCCATGGTAATATTAATATTTTGTATCTTTCCAATGTATTCCATTTGTTTTACTCTCAGTTTTGGGAAAAGGCAAGATATAAATCTTCCCCTTCCCCTTCCCCTTCTCCTTCCCCTTCTCCTTCTTCTCCTCCTCCTCCTCCTCCGCCTCCTCCTTCTCCTTCTTCCTCCTTCTCTTCCTCTTCCTCTTCTTGTTCTTTTCTAGTGTCATCATCCTCTCACAGGTTTATAGAAAACAAAGAAGAGAAGTAAGTGCAACTGCAGAAACCCGACAAAACAGGGTCTGAGAGAATGCATGCTGATGACCATGGCCATTTCCGCACAACACTCTTATAGCACAATGATTCCACTTTCAACCTCCTATGGAATCCTGGGGTTTGCAGTTTCGGGAGGGGCTGGCCAGCCCCTCCAGGAACTGCAAACCCCAGGATTCCATAGGAGGTTGAAAGTGGAATCATCGGCTATAAGATTGTCTTGCGGAAATGTTCCATGACTGATGATAAGGGCTTGATCAGTTTTACAGGACAGAAGAGAACAAGCTGGCTATCAAGAACCAGTGTGCACAGGCTGTCACATAAGAATGGCGAGTTGAGCTTGGCCTAGTAGACTTTAAACTGTGCTACATTGATACAGGACAGGCTTTTCCAGCCTCAGGCACTCTGGATGCTTTGGATTACAACTCACATCTTCCTTGATCATACATCACGCTGGTTGATGATGATGGCAGTGGAAGCCCAATAGCTCTGGAGGGCACCAGGATAGTGAGACACCTTTGGGGCAAGATGGAATGAAGCCCAGAGGGGTTTCTTCTATGTCAAATCTCAACAGGAAAATATGTATCACTCAGTAATGTCATCTGAGGTTGCTTCATTGTGGTGCTGTTAGTGGAATCCAGTGTACTAGGTAGAAGAGGAATGTTGTCAAACCTGTTGAAACCTTGTTGGTAGGTCTACCTTGTTGTTAGATCATTACCCTTTAGTCTTTGGAGTGGAGGCAGAATCAACTTACCCTATCCATTGGCTGAAATTCAGTGTGGGATTTAATATTTTCTCCATCCTTGCTCTTTAACTTGGGTCATGAGGCAGCACTAAAATTTACTAAGCAAAGACTATGGAATATCATTTTTTGTAATCTTCAGGCAAATTCTATGTCTTCCTGCTCACCCAGTGCCTTAAATATTCAGTATGTGGGACCCTTCCATCAGGCTACTTATTTAAATAACTCGACTGCGCCAAACTATCGCATATTATTCTCTAAGGCCAGATGTAATGCTTTTCCCTCAGAATTACTTTTTGGCAGATTTGCTGGGTGGCCCACTTCCTCAAGACTTTGTTCTTGTGGGTCACAAAATGTTGAATCAATGTTGCGTATTTTGCTGTCTATTATTTTCTAAAGTCATTTGATCTCTCCCTTATTGAGCTGTATGCCGGGCTGTACCGAAAAATTCTATGTAAAAGTCCTGTTGGAGGACCTATGTCCGAACATAACCCTATCAGTTGCTAAATTTCTGTCATCAGCTATTAAGATCAGAGAGAGAGAAGTATCAAAAATATGTCAGGATACTGGCAATGCACTTTAAGATCAAACCAATTATATTGCACTAATGAGAGGGACTTGATGAACCCCTATTAATATTTTATCTAATAATCCATATTATCTATGATTTTTATTTACTTCATGTACTTTTTTTATACCATTTTATGCATTTATGTCCTATTTTTATGCTTTTATAACCTGTCCATAGTCTATCCTATTTATATATTTGTGTTTTATTTTTAGTAGGTATATTTTATCTATACCATACCATTGGATGGTTTTGTTAAGCTGGGTCTACGGAATGTAAAATTAAGTTTGACTATCTTGATAAGTGGACTTAGATATGCAGGAGATAAAACTAAACAGTGTTGCAGTGTCCATATTCACCTAGGATCCAATGTGACATTACTGCATACTGACATCAATTGAACAATGATAGTATGACAGATACATCATGGTCCAATAAACCATGGACACCAATGTGCATTGGGGAACCCCCAGTGCACATCTGGATATTGGCTAAGAAGTGCTGGAGCACAACAAGATCACCCGGTGCACATCAGAAGAGCCCAACGCTCATCAGAAGAACACAGAGCACATCAAAAGTGCCCAGTGCACATCAGAAGAGTACAAGATGCATCAGAAGTGCCTGATGTGCATGGAAGCACTCTTGTCAATGCCTACTATGCATCATATGCATACAATAAATGAAAATCAAATGCAACATCCTTGTTATAAGCCTCATTGCTACTAAATTCTAAATAAAGTTGCTAGGGGTGAACAACATGAGAAGAGTGTTGCCTGCTTGTGGTGTTCCAACTGCTTGTGACTGGATCCCTGATGAACCTTTTTGTTCAATGCAGAATGCTTACACTCAGTTTAGGGTTGTGGAGATAGAGGCCCTTTTCTCACCCTACCTTTTAAAGCTGCTGGGTTGGGGTCCTCGCGTGAGAAGCCTGGGCAGGAAGGCTCTCGCAAGCCCACTGCTTCAGCTCCGCAGCTCCTTCCTGCTCAAGTGAGAGCCCCGCCCATGCCCCACCCCTTCCTTCTGCAGTGCAGCCTGAGAGTTGGAGGCTGCACTGAGGAGAAGACACATGACGGCCTGGCTCCAGAGACTCCGCACGGCAGGTAAGTGCGCATGGAGCCCCTGACCGATGCGCAAGCGTGGGTCATTTCCGGCTAAAAGCTGAAAATAAAAAAATGTGTGTGTGCTGTGTGTGAGGCCCTTGAGCGTCACTTAAATGGGAGTGCATCATGCAGACCACTCCTCACATTTATGCGACACTCAAGGGGCCCTTTCACTTGTAAACTGCTGTGCGAAAAGGCCAGAGTTGAGCATATGGTGCACATTGCATATGTATGTGAACTTTATGTTCAAATTCCCCTTAACAGTTCATTGCACAATGCCACAATCCACTAACAAAGCACATTGTATATTGCACATTGACATGCACTGCACATCCATGCAGATCAATGCACATTATGCAATGATGCACAATGTACATTTGATTGTGAAACATCATAGTTGCCTAGTGAGGTGTTGCACAACTACGGCCTAACTCTGTGTGCATAAATTTACACTCTTGTCTCCTCAGTGGATCTTAGACAATAAGTACCTGATGGAAACAGAACTAAACTATATTCTGGGTCTGACCCCAAAGTGTTCTTTCTTATGACACACGTGTGCTTTCCGTTAACATGATAAGACTAAGTGTGCCATGAAGAACTGTTGGTCTATTTGATGTCCCTCTTGGCTTTCCAGGTTCAGTGTCTCTCAAATCGCTGGTTGAGGGCCTGCTATGGTTTAAGGTCCAGTGGCTCAGATGGAACAGGGATCTTTTCCTACAATGTTTATAAGGATCAAAAGGATCTTTGGGTGAGGCACTGCCACAGTTTTTAGAGGGTCATGTTCATACAGCACGTGTCCTGCCCAGAATTCATCTACCATGGCTTTTAGAAAGCCATCATCTGGACAAAACCTCTCTTCTCCATCTCTTCCTGTCGAATATCTAAGGCTACTTGGAGTCATGGCATTATTGAAACCAAGCAAATGTGAGCCTGACAGCAGTCCACCAGAAGCCAAATGCAAGATGCCCTGAGCCTCATAAAAGAAAGATGGGTATATAAGCATAATAAAAGTGGTAAATAAATAAAGGTTCCTAATTGGGGTTGCACTCATAAACCTGTTTGCTTTCCCCTGCTTGCCTTTCACTTGTATCTTAAAACTGGATGTTTCAAGGTAACAGTATCTCTGCTCTCCATATATGAGCTGCTTCTGTTCTTTGTATTCAGCCCACAACAAGGATGAGGGAAATGGCAACTGAAGTTTCAACTAAAACCGAAATGATAAATTTGTTAATTTTCCAGACATCATTTCTGACTAGATCAATTCATATGCCCTCAGATTATGATTGCCTTCATATAAGTTGAACTCGGGCGTTGACAACTTCCATAAACTCTCTGTCAATGAGAAATACCCGTTATGTGTAAAATTTAATGCTTAATACGGTTTTTATTTTACTGCCAAAGGGATCGGCGTAGCTGAGATGATTTAAGCACTCAATGAGATTCAAGGGAAGCTTCACAGTAAAATGAAGAACAATTCCTGAATCTTCTTTGCAAATTCTACGTTTGCTAAGCGGAGATAGTTTTCCCCTCTGACAGTTTCCCTTAGAGGATAGGGAATATTCAAAAGCAAAGGGTGTGCATTTCTGTCAGCTTCAAAACAGTATAAAATACAAGCATTCCCAAGTGGTGCTATAATCCAAAGGATGAGTTGATAAGAAAGGGATTGTTTGATAACCATTTCTGCATGGAACTTGCTCTGCAACTGTGCCCAAGTTTTTTCAGCCTGAGTCTTTCTGTCTGTAGAATAGGAACAATAATGGCACAGAGAGTGAAATCTAGTACTATAAAAGCCATAAAGTATTATTAAAAGTAATGATTTGATGTGTGTGTGGAGAAGTTTGGACACACACTATTCCTCTGGTACAGAGACGGATCTTAGGAACATGTTACGTATTTTAATTAGAAGATCAGCAATGTTGCTTTCATGTTCTTTAAAAACTCTGAAGGTGATATCATCTGGATCCAATAGTAGATGTATTTGTGACTTGCTAATGAGGCCTTGAATTTCCTCTCTTGTCAATATGTTTGCCTCAGCTTCTCTCTTCAGGACATATTAGTTCAGCCATCGGTATTTCCCCTCCTTCTTCAGCAGTGAACAATATGTTACCCTGTTTTCTGGGGGTCCCTGGAGGGACACCTGAATGTGCTCAACTATAGGTGGGGAAAATTAGCTCAGAGCACTGCTTTAGCGTTACGAGAGGCCGGGTAACTTCGCAGGGTCTTGCAACCCAGTGTTTATGGGATCAGGCCAAGTCAAGAAGCAGACCGGTTTGAAAGCGATGAATGATCATTATTAAATACAGGCACACAATGTAAGCAACACACACACAGACACAGATAACTAAGGAAAATAAAGGCGTGAGTAAGATAGCGGGATTTTCAGAGGGATAGTTGGTTTGCGTGATACGAAACCTGTTCCTGAAGCCCGGAAGAAGATAGAGAGCGATGCTGGGGTTCGGTGTATCTCAGCACATGGAGCTGAGGGGAAGCTCGCCAAGCAAAGCGGCAGCAAGGCTGGATGGAAGTCCAGAGCGATCCGAGGAAGGTCTCGGAATTAGGGGTTTTTATAGGGAGAAGTGTGACTGCAGGCTATGCCTTACTTGGGGACAACCATGAGTTTTGGGTGCGAGACAATGTCTCCGAAAGGTCACAATTTTGCATGATTGAGTTAAGTCCAAATTGACAAAAGGTAGACTGTATGCAAACACTCAGTGCTTGGCCTTTAAGCTTCTAGCTTGCCAAGTTACCTGCTCGGGGCAGGGAGTCCTTTGCAAACAGCGCGCATACATGATGAGGGTGTTTGCAGAGAGGTCTCCTAAAGCGGTGATCTGGCTATTTCTGGCCTGCCTTGGGATACTGCAGCGTTTGCTGGCCAAGCCTAGTTCTGGGCTTGTCCGGGGGCCTCACAGACACGTGGAGAGGGGTGGTAGAATAAAGCCGAATTATGATATCAAAGTGATATCTAGTGCTATCGCCAGGCAGGCCTAAACTGCAGTAACAAATATGAAGAATTCATTCATCTTTTCTCTAATCTCCATCCCCTCCTTTAGATCTCCTGTACTTTAATTGCTACCTAACAGGCCAACTACCTTCATGTTTTCCTGCTCCTGACATATTAATTGTTTGTTTGTTTGTTTCTAAAAAGAATATTGTTGGTCTTGATGTTCTTAATAATATGCTCTTTAGATTTTTTACCCCTCCTCTATTTTCATCCCCAAGTTACTGAGTTCCATTGTTTGAGTTTGTGTTACTTTAAGTCCAGCTCATTTGGGCAAAAGCTCCAAGTGATGATGATGGTGATGATTTGTAATAGCTTCCCTCACACTGCCCACTAATCATGCTGCATTGGACACTGTATCACTAAAGGATGTGAATTTGCATGAAGTGTTCTGAACTCCCAGAAAGGTCCTAGGAGCTTGGACCAGGCCCCATTAAAATAAAAGCTCAGGAAATTTTCCTGCACCCTTCATCCTTTCTTTACGTATACTACAATTTCTCATTTTCTGTCTCTCCCTGATCATTAAGCATCATCTCTTCACTTCCTTCTTTCCCTCTGTATTGATTTTTCATCACATCATAGGCATGAAAGAGTGAGAAGGAAAGCTTAATAACAAACTTTGGCATGAATAAATAATCGCAGTCACAAATCTTCCTCTGCAAACCAACCAAATGTATTTTTCAGTGACAACACTACAAGAAATTGGCTTGCCGTCATTCAGGAAGACTGGCACAAAAAAAAGAAGAAGAAAAAAAGACCATTTCTGGAAATGGTTTACATCAGAGATGGTCACCTCATGTCCAGGAGGGCAGTCTGTGGCCCATGAAATAGGTTGATCTGGCCCCAAGAGATTCTCCTTTGATTTTTTCAGTACGACATACCCAGAGTTTCACTTGTCAGTAAAATACTTGTTATACTGGTGAAAGCTGAAGCCTCAGCATAGATTTGGGATATAGGGATCTTAACTTTGCACTAGCACCTGTATTCCATCTAGTGTCTGTTTTGTTTTTTGCTTTTATAAATAAAGAAAACTTGTAATTCTTCTTGGTAAGAAAGATTGTTTCATACATTAAGACCCTTTACACACTACGGCCCCAATGGGGACACATTTAAGCAGCTCTGCAATGCACGCTACCACATAACATCATTGTGATCCTGCTCCTGTTGTGTCCCCAGTTGTTGCAATTGCATGGTATACTACTGTTGGGAAAAAATCCAGTAATAGACATTTTTTGCACAACAATTGCATCAGCTGGGGGCCATGCAGGAAGGGCAGAAGCGCTATGAAGGTGCTTCCTTCCTCAGTGCAGCACAGGAAGAGGCTGGATGCACTTTGGAAGGAAGGAGTGTGTCTCGGATGCTACCATCCACCGGCAGCCAGCTGAGTGTGGAGGGGAACATTCGGGACACACTCCCATCCCAGCAAAGGCACTGCCAGGAAGACGCTGAGATGCTGCGAGATTCAAGTAAGATGTGGAAAGGGCCTAAGACACCCTATGGAAAATATGGCTGGCATCCTGTTCGGCAATTGCTATGGCATTACTCTGATTTCTGACACTGCAATTATTTGATTTCATCTTTGCAATCATTGCATGATTGCAATGACCAAAAGTGATTCCAAATATACCTTTTAAGCCTTACATCCCTGCCAACAAAGTCATTTCTGAGGTGTTTTTAACAGTAGCATCAGAAGATGTCATGGCTACGGCTCTTTCCATACATGGAGGGAGAAACGGGGTAAAACATGCAGAAACGGATCTTACCAGAAGCTGGGTAAGTCTGTTGCCACAAGGAGCAGCGCGAGTTCGCTGCTCCACACTCCTGCAGCATCCGGTGGCATCCGGCGGTGTCCAAAATGGTGGCTTAAGACTGGCGGAGACTCTCCACCAACCGGAGAAGCTCGCCAGCCAGAAGCCTACCCCTTGGCAGATCTGCAGGGACGCGCTTGTGCACACCTGCAAATCTACACCGGGGTGCTGCGATGGGGTAGAATGGGGCTGCACGCTCATGTTTTATAAAAACCACTTGAAAAGTGGTTTCTAAAAACATGTGGCACCACCACTTCCGGTCGCTTCAGGGCGGTTTGAGGTGTAGAACCTCAAAATAATAAACGCCCCAGCGCACTCCACGGTGTAGACGACCTCCGTTAGAGGTTGCTCTACACTGTTTTAATCACCCTGTGTGAAAAGGGCCTATGTCTCTGCATCTGCATTTCCCAATAATTGTTCCTGTAAGTTAAAAAGAACTAGTTTAAATAACTGGATCCTTTCCCTAAGTTTTCTTGTAATTACTCTTTTCACTGATTTTTTAGCACATGGAGGGGACCCATAGAACTCGGTGGTTTGGGTTCTTCATATTAGACATCTCTCTTGCCTGGGAGAGGACTGGATACCTCGTTACTCACTGCCCCCCCCCCGCCACACACACGCTTCAGGAATGATTGTGTTGGGAAGGATCTGTGAGGCTTCAAAGACAGGATTTTGGGAGGTGGCATCAATAGATTTCATACCTATGTCTCCTGAAGCAGGATCTCAGCTATGGTCAACCATGTGAGGAAAGGTTGGACATGACCTGTAGTCCAATAAAATATATATGATGTACATTGAGGTTTGTACCTGGGCATGACAGTGAATGATGTAATCCCATGTCACTCTAGCTGAGTCATTGTGATATGCAGGGGGTTGCATCAGACATGGGAAATGCAAAGTTGGATGGATGTTGCATCAACAAGGAATGTATATAAGGAGCTGAGTTCTAGCCAACTGTCCTCTTGATTGCCAAATCGTATTGTCCGGAGGCTATACCCAGAAGAGGCTATGCCAGCTGTGTGCAGAAGGAATGCTGAACTTCTGTTTGGAGGATCCGTGGATCCTGTAAATATGTACTTACTGTAACAGAAGATTAAATACCTCCAAGTTGGAAGATAACACTGAGTGGGTGAGTTTTTGTGGCTTCAGAGCATTGCTGCTAGTTTAAACACTGCTGTGCAAGCTTCTAAAGTTGTGTCAATATAATCTGCTATATGTTGGTTTTTGATACACTTGACTCTGGTGCAACTTTTTGGCCAGTGCTCAGTGGCAGGAGGGGAGTGCTATCACGGTTTTGCTTAGCTCCCATTTTCCACCAAACCCTCCACAAACCAACCTTCCTTCCTTCCTTCCTTCCTTCCTTCCTTCCTTCCTTCCTTCCTTCCTTCCTTCCTTTCCCCCTTCTCTTTTATATTTGCAGACTTTTTACAAAACAAAAAATGTTTGCAGAAAAAAAAACTTGTTGGGTCCAGAATCTTTTTGGTGTCTTGCCTATGTATAAATTCCAAATTCAAAAGCAGTTGGACATTTTTTAATAAAAGAAAACAGACACATTCAATTCAAGATTGTGAAAGTGGAATTGTGCATGATGTACACAAGGATGTATACATGTTTTTGTTTTCACATCTTGCATCATGCTTCAGTTGTGCAGTACAGTTATTCTGTGGAAAGGTTGTGTAGCACATTAATGCCTAGCTCTACATGTGTAGATTTATGCTGCACCACCCTGAGGCAGGATCTTGGACTTTGGATTTATGCGCCAAAACAAAAATAAAAAAAAATTAAAAAAAATGGTTGGAATTCACAGTCACAGTTATGAATGTGTAACCTAGAGTTATGCATTCATAACGTGTTTGTATTTGCAATCCTTGTATATAAAATAGCTTAAGGAATGTATAGAGATTGTAAAAACCCCCAGTCCTAACTTATAAGGCAGCAGCTGCTGTGAGCAATGGTGGGGTATGTTCTCAAGTCCTGTCAGTTAGGATGCAGGAGAATGATCTTTCCACCCTACTCTTATGAGAAATTTGTAGTGCAAGGAGGAATTATGACAGGGTTCCTGTTTCTGACTGTCATATCAGAAATTGCACGTGTTGTATGTGTGTGTGAAAATGTCAGTCCACCATGTCCTGCTCAACAGGAGAACAAACCCCTGTTGCTCATAGCAGCTGCTGCCCAGGAGACAAGATAGAGCGAGAGGGAGGGAAGCTGAGACACACTACTTAGCTATGGCCCTTTTCGCACAACATTTTCCATGCGAAAGGGTGCCTGGAGCACTGCACGATTGTGAGGAGCGATCCCCAAGATGCACTCACAATTGTGTGACGCTTCAGGGGCCGGTAGGTGCCAATCACGCACCTTTTCATTTTCGGCTAGAAGCCAAAAATGGTGCACGATCGCGCATTGCTCCCAGGCTCCGCGCACACTTACCTGGCATGTGGAGCCTCCAAAGCCACGCCGGTCGCGCTTCCTGCCCCAGTGTAGCTTGAGAAAATCCCAGGCTGCACTGTGGAAGGAAGAGGCAGGGCTTTCGCGTGAGCAGGCAGCTCATGCGGAGCGAAAGGACCCTGGACATGAGACTCTTTTGCCAGAGGCTGCTTGCGCAATCCCCGTACCCCAGGGCCAGAAGAAGGTAAGGTGTGGAAAGGGCCTATGCAACTAAGATACTTGTGTAACTATGAAGCAAATGCAGAATTCTGACCCATGTATTTTTTTTTTCTGAAGACAATAGTATTTTGTTCTCATTCTGCCTTAAAGCTTCTATTAGACGATGGTTGTTTTTCATCCCCCATTGTCTTCTCCAGCTGGTGCTTTCAATTCATACACTCCTAGGGTACTCAGTGGAGGGGAAATGCTAGAGTTTGGTTAGAACACCACAAAGTATTGAGTGTTAATTGTTGATTGCAACAATGTGTCTGTTTGAAACTTGTTTATGTATTCCAGTGTATCAAATGTTAATTGTTTTATTGCATATTGCTGCAATGTATCTGGGGAAGTAAGTGAAGATCAGAGCAGGCAAAACAAAAACAAAAAAAAACCCTGATGGGTGTTTTGGGAAGTTGAAGTGTCTAAAGATAAAGAGAATGATATGTTCCCACTCCAAGGATTAAAGGGGAATAAACAACTGCAAGTCTGAGAAATGTCCAAAAATGTGAGGAGGTGTTAAATTTGTGATCCTCTCCAATCACAGTATTGTGTGCCCAAATTTGTATGACGAAGTATAAAACCTATGAACTCCGTGTATGCTTTAGTCACAGCACCTTCAGAAGAAGTGTGTTGTATTGTTTGCTTTGCTGCAAATAAACCCGACTGTCTACCACAGAGTGGAGTTTGTGAGTTATCCTGGCCATGACATTTTTCCAGCTTCCCTACGAAAGTATCAGTTTCTGATACAACAGTTATTATTATTCATTTATTTACATAACCACATCAATGTGCATACACCCCTGCTCTCTGAAACTAAAAGAAGTTCGTTTTTTTCCCCTTCCGTATTTTTTACCCCACATTTTATGGCTTTTGATTCAAGTGAAATGTCATTACTGACAGCAGCCTCTCTTGGCACTGATATCTCCCCTCTTTTCTCTTTGGAACGACATCTGGCTTTTTTCTTTTTAAACACTCCTTGATTCTGAAGTTGCCAGCAAGCCTGCTGTACAACCTGGCTCACCAAAAAAATGAAGAAAAGGCTGTAGTCAGATTTAGAGCCAAAAGTGTGGAGGGGAAAGGTCAAGGGTGTTGCATTCATTACACTGCCGTGGCTACCCAAAGAGTGAGGCAGAAAAAGAGAGACAGAAAGGAGAACCATTATTATTAGACTCTTACACCTCAAACACATAATGGCCTGCAAATGGCATGACTTTGCAGGATGATGCGCTGGCAGAAACTTTTCCTAACACCTCCCAGTTGTGCACTTGCTGGAATCTCACTCTACATAAACATAAAGGGCTGCAATCTGTCAGTTAATATTAATGCGGTCATTTGCTGGGTAACTTGAAATAACATGATGCACCCGGGACTTGCTTTGCTGACCTTTTTTGGGGGGAGTGATTCATTAAACGGTCAGTCATTTAGACAGCACTACCTATTTGTGTGGCTATTAACATTTTAAGGACTTAACTCGGTATTTATGGCTCTCAAGTAGAAATGTGCATCAAGGTTAGCTGAAGACCATTTTTTTTTGTTATTCAGTAAAAGTAAAAGGACAAAATTTCACCTTCCTAGTTGCTTCTAACTAGAGAAGCCCGAGTCATTCAGTGCTTAGCTAGTACATCCTTACATAGATAAATTCTGTTGATTCAATAGGTCTACTCTGATTTAACCTAGGGCCATTTCCTCGCACACTGTTGTAGTGCTACTATTCCACTTTCAGTCTCCTGTAGAATTCTGGGGTTTGTAGTTTCCTGAGGCCAAAGAGCTCTCTGGCTGAGAGTTCTAAATGCCACTCCCTAGACTGCAAACCCCAGGATTCCAGAGGAGGTTGAAAGTGGAATAATCTCACTAGAACACTGTAGTGTAGAAATGGCCTAAGAATAGAATCCAGGCCTGAGCTGGAGATGTAGCATTTTTGGCTCTGTACAGAGACATGTGGAAGGGACATCCAGCTGTATTAGAAAAAAAAATTCTTTAGATTCCATAGCATCGTTGAAAATAGCTTTTCATACCTTCAAAACTAGACAAAATAAGAGATCCACCCCAACTCAAGAATTCACACATTTGCAAAATCTACAAGGGCATTTGAGAGAAATAAAGTACACAGGATCTGCAGCACGCATTGTCAAATGGCCAAATTGGCAGTGGGGGATGCGCAGACATACTTTGTCATTGGGTAAAATTGGAATATATTAGATAAAATTTATATATAAATGTGCACATTAGCAAAATGCATTGAAAAAGCAGACACATTTCCCTGTGGTTCACACATAATACACAAAAAAATAGAGACTGAAATCCTGCCCCAGAGTTACGTAGCATAAATCCCCATTTGAAAAAAGTATATATTAATTTTACTATGGAACCCTTGTGCTGAGCTGCAACATTGTGTGGCTGAATTCACAACCAAATGCACAACTGAATGTACATACACACGGGCACCAACATATGCCTTGCATGTGTACGAACAAATCGCACAAATGTACTTCTGCAACCTTGAACTGAATACAGATGTTTTGCGTGAGCTAAAAATGTTCTGCTACTTCCCTAGCAGAACTTTCATAAGGGGGAAACAGGATTCAGGATGCAGTTATGCACCCCAGAACAAAAGAAGGATGGGGGGAAAGTGAACATGGGATTCAGAGTAGTGCAGCAAAATAAAAACAGAAAGATTTTTACATCCCTAAGGCCCTTTCCGCACCGGGCTATTAAAATGGTGCAGAGCGACCTCTGATGGAGGTCTTCTGCACCGTAGAGTGAACTGGAACGGACTACTTTTTGTAGTTCCACACCTCAGTCTGGTTCGGAGCGACCGGAACTGGTCGTGCAGTGTGCTTTTTAAAAACATCTTCTAAGAGGTTTTTAAAAAGCACAGAACACGCTACTCCATGTCGTTCCATCACCGCGCTCCAGTGCAGATTTGCAGGCATGCACTAGTGCATGCATGCAGATCTGCCGGGGGTGGACTTTAGGCTGGGGAGCTCCTCCGGTTGGTGGAGACCTTCCACCAAATGGAAGCCACCATTTTGGACTTCAGAGCAGTGAGGAGCGACAAGCTCGCACTGCTCCTTGTCCCGACGGATTCGCCCAGACGCTGAAGAAATCCGGTGAGTCCCATTTTTGTGCGTTTCCTTCCCCACATGTGGAAAGGGACTAAGTCCCAGTGACAGTAGACAATGCTCATAGCACTTTTTGACCTATAATTTATGTTAATGTTTCTGAGTTTCCCAGATGGAGTTCTTTAGTATCTACACCTTTCATCATCCCCATTTTCACTATCTCTGTCTTATGTATCAAATGGAACTGATGTTAAGTGTCATGAATTCTGATTTCTGCACAAAAACATGCATGGTTAATTCCTTCCCTGCCCCCATCATGCAGACTTTTCACTAAACAGCTAAGCAAACCTGTTTCTCCAAAGCAGAAACTACTAGATTTCCATCAACTGTGTTCTGTATGATTTGTACTAGATTCTGGTCAAAATCTGGTTGGTGGCATATATCCAGAGGAGAAGTCATTTCATATAAGCATAAAACCTACTGTAAGTCCTAACTAGCTGGAGCATATCCAGAGGTGGGTGATCAAAATGGTAAAAAGGCCTGCAAACTATGCCTTGTGATGAACAACTTAGGGAGCTAAGTATGCTTAGCTTGGAGAAGAGAAAGGACCTTTCCTCACTACACTCCCATCCCACAACAGGGACAGGAGAAGGACAGACCACAACAATGCTTCATAATGCCATCACAGGCCCGCCCTTCTCATGTTGCCAACTGGTGTGTTTGTGGGATGTATCATTGATGGATGGGTGACACACGGCTGGATGACAGTACGTGTGAAAGGGATCTAGAAGTGTTGGTGGACCTCAAGCTGAACACGAGTCAGCAGTGTGATGCAGCATCCAAGAAAGCCAACACGATTCTTGGTTGCATCAATAGGAATACAGTGTCTAGATCAAGGGAGGTACATCTCTATTCTGCTTTGGTTAGAGCTCACCTGGAATACTGTGTCCAGTTCTGAGCACCTCATTTCAAGAAAGATATTGACAAACTGGAATGTGTCCAGAGGAGGGCGACCAAAATGGTGAAGGATCTGGAAGGCATGCCTTGTGAGGGAGCTAGGATTGTTTAGTCTGCAGAAGAGGAGGTTAAGAGGAGACAAGATAGCCATGTTTAAATATTTGAAGGGATGTCATGTTGAGGAGGGAGTGGACTTATCTTCTGCTACTCCAGAGACTAGGACAAGGAGCAAAGAATTCAGACTACAGGAAAAGAGATTGCACCTGAACCTCAGGAAGAACTTCTTGACGGTCAGAGCTGCCCAGCAGTGCTGCCTCAGAGTGTGATGGAGTCTCCTTTGGAGGTTTTTAAGCAGAGGCTGGATGGCCATCTGTCAGGAGAACTTTGATGTGGGTTCCTGCATGGCAGGGGATTGGACTGAACGGCCCCTGTGGCCTCTTCCAACTGTATGATTCTATGATCTGTCAGTGACCCCAGTCATGCAAGCCTTCCATTGCAGCTGGCCATGTAGAAGGACCAGAAGCACAATCACGGGCTTCCTTTCCCACGGCAGTGTAGAAAGAAGGCCAGTTACAGTGTAGAAGGAAGAGGTGTGTCCCTAACACTCCCTTGTGCAGGGAGCTTGTTACCCTGATTTCTGGGGTACCTTGGGGGACACCTCAATGTGCTCCAAATAATGGGGAATGGGAATTAGCCAGAGCAGGAGCTGTAGCACTACGAGAGGCAGGGTAACCCAGCGAGATCTTAAACCCAATGTTTACGGGGTCAGGCCGAGTCAAAAACCAAGCAGAATTGAATTATAACCGTTTTCTTTATTTAAAAGACAGTCACTGCACACTCACGTACTCACTCACCCAGACCTAAGAAAATAAAGGGAGGAAATTCCATAGGGGATTTCAAGAAGGATTTTCAGGGGAAATACTACACCTGATCCTTCAGCCCAGGTAACCAGAAGAAATTCAGCAAGTCTGAAGCGGAGATTCTCAGCACTTGGAAGCTGAGAGGAAGGCTCGGCAAACGGAGCAGCAGCAAGGCGGGATGACAACCGTGAGTGATCCGAAGAAGCGCTCAAAATCAGGGGTCCTTATAGGGAGAAATGTGCCTGTAGGGTAGTCCGTTCATGGGGAAAACAATGGGTTTTGGGTTGGAGACAAAGCCTCCAAAAGGTCAGCACTTAAGATGATTGGATTTTGATGGAGTTGTCAGTAGCTCAGACAGTATGCAAAAGGGGAGCGCTTGACAGTTGAGTAGTCAGAAGCGCTAAGCTCGTCAAGCTGACGGCTCGGGGCAGAGAATCTTTTGTATGCTTGATGCATACTTAATTTAGTTTTAAAGTGTACTTGCTGGGAGGTCTCCTGAAGCTACATGCTGGAAAATTACTAGCCTGCCTGGGATTTTTCTTGCATTTTTCAGCCGTTCGGCCATGTCCGTGCGCATGCTTATCCAGGGGCCTCACAAGCACGTGGAGAGGAACGGTTTGGAATGGCCAATCTTTATATATCAAATTATATTTGGCAAGCCCTGGGCTCAGACTATAGACCACAGTAACAAGCTGGTTAGGTGCGGTGGAGAGTGTTGGGGACATGCTCACATCCCAGCCTGGATGATGGCAGAGCAATGTAAGGCGCAGAAAGGACCTTAGTCTGAACTTTGAAGGACATATTCAGGGTAATGAACCCTTTCCCCCAAATACATTCAACATCTTTTATAATGCCAGTACAGCTGGATATGGAGAAGGATTAAGACATCTCTATGACTCTAGATATTGGATTGTGACTTTTGCTAGCTTTAGTTGTCACACTTAATGGAGGGATGATGGGAGCTTCAGTCTAGCAATAGTTGGATGTCCATACTTTCCACCTGCTGGGCTTTCCCAACTATCTTCATATCCATCCATATTTTGCTACCCTAACACTCTGCTTGTGTTATTAACGGCAGTTTCCAGACTCAAAAGAAAAGTTCTGTTTGGAGAGCATTTCTCTCTCCCACTTAGATACAAGAGTATTTTTTCGCCAGCCCCAAGTGTATGTGAATGTCCTGGAATCCTGTTTCTGTTTCAGTAGTTCCCTTTCACACCAGACAAATGTTCCTTCCAACAAAGCCTAGTAATGAGTCATGGTGGGCAGCAAGAGCCATCAAATATTAAAAACAAGCGGCAGGAATGACAAGAATTGCTACCTGGCCCAGTCACTCACTGTCAGCAGGTTAGCAGGGGGTCCCCTCTCAGCTCGGTGGTGAACATCAAAAAAGGGCTTACGTGGCTGTTAAAAACTGGATGGTGCCTGTTCTGTTTGCTGAAAGTCGCTTGAGCGAGAGGGAATTGGGGAAAGTGCATCTCCATGGGGGAAGGCTGTGCACAATGGTAATGCAAAGAGTTGACAACTTGGCTGCTTGTTTTGAAGCAGAGGGGGATTGTTCTCTCCCTCTCTCACCCGCCTTTCTCAAATCTCTAGACCTAGAACAGCACCAGTTTGTCTGGGAGAGCCAAGCTTCAAAGGGTAGAGCAAGACTTTGTGATAGCCGGCGGCAGAGGTTGGGACAACAAACCTAAGTTTTAGTTCAAACTAGGGATGTAATTGTTCACTAAGTTTCTTCTCAAACGAAGCAATAAGTAATTTTCAGAGCTTTCTTCCTGCTAGGAGAAAGCCTTTGAAAACCACACAATCTTCAAAGCCTATTCACAATTTGGAAATTCTTCTAGGTAAAATTCACATATGGTTGTTTTGCACAGGAAAGGGCATGAAATAGCCGCTTTTGCACAGGAAACAGGATTTTATGCACTTTCTCAATGTATTTACCTTAATGGAATGTATAAAAAGAGGGTAACTGTAGTTTTTTTTAATGTGCACAAGGCAAAAACTCTTACATTTTTTTAAAGGACATTGGGACAATCTTTCTCACTGCGAATACTTGGTAAATAATAACACTTTCATGATCCAGTGATTGACTCCCTTAATGAAATCAGAAGGAAAGGGGAGGGGAGGGAGTGGCAGAACCTTTAAGCCTTCTGGATTCACACCCAATGCTCCCCATCATGGTGTGCAACACCACAACTATGGTTACACAGGCCTCTTTCCTAGTGGAAACCAGCAAATGCACTCTCCCCCGGCAAATGTTGTGCAGTGCAAGGGGGAACTGAATTAGGCAATGAAGTATCTATCTCACTGCACAATGGTTTGCTCAATGATGGTGGAGGATGCTGAGTGCAGTTGCCACCCAACACCAAACTTCCACAGATTTTGTAAGGGTGCACATATAGAGGCACTATTTCACATTGCTGCCTATCTTGCACCTTCTCCATCCACGGGACCTCCATGGAGGTACACTAGTGGAAGAGTAATCCCCATCCATGAAAGCAATGCTGGAAATTATTTTCTTTTCTTTCTTTTTTTAAAGAGTCAGTTGGGCATGATTGTTGAATATGGAATTTCTGCATTCCAGTTGAATAAAAGGGAGTTGTGCATGTGACACCATTTCCCATAGATTAAGCATGGATGTGCAGGTACATTTTGTTGTTTAATCGGCTGGATATGTGAGGTCTTGTTTCAGTTGTACAATGTTGCCATTCAGCACAAAGGTTGCATGGCACAAACAACTCAATGGTGCAATCAAGAAAGCTAGCATGATTCTTGGTTGCATCAATAGGAGGAGTATGATGTCTAGATCAAGGGAGGTAAGGGTGCCACTCTATTCTGCTTTGGTTAGACCTCATTTGGAATCCTGTGTCCAGTTCTGGGCACCTCAGTTCAAGAAGGATATCAACAACCTGGAGTGGGTCCAGAGGAGGGTGTGGGAGCCATGTCCTATGAGGAGCAGCTGAGGGAGCTGGGGATGTTTAGTCTGCAGAAGAGAAGGTTAAGAGGGGACGTGATAGCCATGTTTAAATATTTGAAGGGATGACATGTAAAGGAGGGAGCAGGCTTGTTTTCTGCTGCTCCAGAGACCAGGACAAGGAGCAACGGATTCAAGCTTCAGGAAAGGAAATTCCACCTGAACCTCAGGAAGAACTTCCTGATGATCAGAGCTGTCCGGCAGTAGAATATACTGCGTCAGAGAGTGTGGTGGAGTGTCCTTCTTTGGAGGTTTTTAAGCAGAGGCTGGATGGCCATCTGTCAGGAGTGCTTTGATGGGAATGCTTTCCTGCATAGCAGGAGCTGGACTGGATGGTCCCTGTAGTATCTTCCAACTCTAGGATTCTACAGTTATATTTTAAGACAAAACAAAAACAAACAATCTTCAGCTATAACTTTTTTTAAGAAACCCACCTAATTCTATGTTCAGCACTGTATTCTAGCAGATGTGCCATGGGGGAGCCGAAAGCCCACCCAGATCAGTAAGGAAGTCTGTGGTCATTTCCACACTACACTGTTATAGTGCTATTATTTCACTTTCAGTGTCCTGTGGAAATCTGGGGTTTTTAGTTTACTGAGGCCAGAAAGCTCCCTGGCTATGAATTCTCACTGTCCCTCCCTAAACTGCAATCTCAGCATTTCATAGGATTTTGAAAGTAGAATAATAGCACTATAGCAGTGTAGTGCGGAAATGGCCCCAGATCAATCCCTTGTCCATTTACTGACCCGGACTTCCATTTGCACCTGAATAAACATGTCATACCTACCTTCCTTTCATGTGTTGAAGCAATTGTGCCATTCCTTGAATCCTAGGCAACATTATTTCATGAAGCCTTCAATCTAATATTTGGGCATAGCACATTAAAAAAAAAAAATCTTATGTAACACAAAGCTCATTTTTTACATCTTCGTCAGCCCCCCTCATCTGAGTATTTAGCAACATTATTTCTCATGTACTTTATATCATGTTCTGTATTAATGGCATAATTAGCCGGGGAAAATATTTAGTTGTCGCCTCATATTTATTTATGTTCTTGGGATCATGTAAAGTTCTGCAACATTAAAATTTAATTTGAAAGAAAAAGAGTTTTATTCATTTTTCAGCATAATGACCATTTCAGCTTGGCTTCTAGGAATGATAAAATATGGTATGAACATGATTTTCCATTTATTTATTTTTTTCCATGTGATTTTTCCATGGACTCTTAAAGAAAACACAGCAATGCTTTGTTGGCAGGATATTTGATAAAGAACCATAGAGCTATCTTTTATTCCAGGTAGGTTGTCAGCTGGTGTTCATGTGCTCATTCATTACTAAGCAGTTAATTTGTTAATCAATTGATCTATCAGTTTGGGGAATATTTTACTTTGGAATTAAGAGACACACAATCCCCCAAAACCTGTCTTTCTAGTAAATTGGGGGAATCATACCAGAATGCTAAAAAGGCATGTACATACTGTTCTCAACTGCACTGGACACAAACAATGTCAGAAGGTTATTGACAAATAATGGAAAATTGAGTTGTCACTGGATCTTGTCCAAAGCACAATTACTAGAGCTAAGCCAAAATAACCATTTCAATATTTCCATTCTGTCAATCAATCAATAGCAATAGCATTTATTTCTATACTGCTTTTCAACTAAGTGTTATTTAAGCAGTTTACAATGTATTTTTTAGCTAATTGCCCTCAACAAGCTGGGTACTCATTTTACCGACCTACGAAAGGATGGAAGGTTGAGCCTGGCAAGATCGAACTCACAACCTTGTGGTTGCAGTACTGGCATTTAACCACTGTGCCACCAGGGCTCCATGTTATGTACGTTTTCCCCTGCACTTGACATTTCATCATTTTAACTCTCTTGGGCATGACTACTAGAAGGAAGTATGCAACACCTTGCAAGGGTTCCTTCTTAAGGTCCCATGGACATTGTCAACTCCTGAGGTAGCCCCCAGATCACAACTTAGGAGGATCTGAGACACTGGAAGAAAGGGTCTATAAAGTCCCTAATTTCATCTTATCAAGCTTGCAAGAAGCTCCTTAATTGCCTAATATTAAATTTAGGCAAGGAAAGCCATATTGTTGTTGTTGTTGTTGTTTTTATTATTATTATTACTACTACTACTACTACTGCTACTACTGCTACTATTCTATTTGTTACCTGCCTCTCCTCAAGGTTCAAGGCAGGGTACTACAGAGGTTGAAATACAGTAGTATAGTGTTTTGAGTAGTGGACTTGGACTCTGGGAGACCAGAGTCCAAATGTCCTCTGGGCCATTGAAACCCAGTGGGTGACCACTGGGCAAGGCTCATTCTCTCAGCCTTGGAGGAAGGCAACAGAAAAACCCCTTCTGAACAAATCTTATAAAGAAAACCCCATGATAGATTCACCTTAGGGTTGCTGTGAGTCAGAAATGCCTGGAAAGCACACAACAACAACAACAACAACAACAACAACAAACAAATTTAGGTAGAATCCATCTAATAATTTTTTCTAAGCCCTTCTCTTCACTCAAGTGTAAATATCTTTATCATAGCCACATCCTGCCATGGGGAAGGAAGTAATACACTTGAGAGAGAAAAAGTTACTTCTTGGACTACACCTCCCAGAAACTGTTTCCAACTGTTGTTCCTGGTATTCATAGACGTTCTGATTTTGACCCTGGTAAAAATATTTAAGAGGTATAATTGGCAGGTGATGTTCCAAACTGACCTCAAAATTCACTCTAGGAAACATTTGGTGACATTTAGGGGTGGCCGAACAGCTCATGCATTTAGTTAAGTTTATTATGAATCTTCACATATTGAAAAGATCCACAAAGGTCCCCCACCCAAGCCCAAATTGACCACAAATCTCATTAAATGAAATTTGGAAGCAACAAAAAATGAGGTTTAATATTGAGGAGAACTTTCTATTAAGTAAAAGTTAAATATCCTGTTAGCATGTAGAAAATCCAAAAAATATGTAAGAGATCTCTAGAGATATGCTACTAAGGCCATTGCTGCACTTTACCCTTCTCCGTCATTGTCTCATCGTGATCCTGAGAGTGACACTGCTGGGACGGGAGTGAGACCCAAATGCTTCCCTCCACACCTGGCTGCCTGTTCGTGGAAGGGTAGCGCAAGCGACATGCTCCCCCCTTCTGTAGTGCCGCTGGGCTCTTCTCATGCTGGGAAAGAAAATGCCTAAATCGTGCTTCCTCCCTTTCTACAAGGCTGTCACCAATGAGAGTGTTGTGACTGGGGACTATCACTGGATTTTATTTTATTTTATTTTTTTCTGATGATGGAGTATCCTGTGGATTGTAATGGGTGAGGATGCTTTGTCAGTGGAACCGCAATGAAATCATGTGAAAGCACAACTTGAAGACCAGCAGCAATGCGTCCCCATCACAAGATGGCAACATGATGTGGAAATGGCCTCACATAGATTAACTTTTTTGGGGGGGAAAAACAACTTAATTTAAAACAATAATAAAGCTGAAATACAGGAGTTGTAATGGCAAGAATACGTAATCATCTGCAATTCCTTTAAAATGTTATTAAGACTTTGTCCCCTTTTGAATGTTGTTACCACTCATTGATATGGAGATGGAAATGTGCAGGCATCTCATCTGAAAAGTATCTAGATGCTAAGCAGTCATCGTCTTGAAAGAAGCTTCCTCAGATAAGGAAGGGAAAAAGGATGGGCCAACATATTGGTACCCACTTAGAGTCGGAGAAGGCTGGATGCTCCTGTCACAGCACTGGCAGAAACAGACCCCAAGATATCCCATGCAGCTCCTGAAGATCATGAGATAGATGATGAAGATATTGCATCCTGTGGAAAGTCATGGATCAATGCTTCATTTCCAAAGGAACAGGAAATGCCCTGCTCCACCTTAAAAAAGAAGATGCCAAACTAATAGGCCAGCTGCGGGGATTTGCAACTATCTAACCTTGTCCTGAGCATGACATTGTAGTTTAAGCATGGAGCTACAGCTCTGGAGACCAGATTTTGAATCCCTGCTCAGCCATGGAAATGCACCAAGTGACCTTGGGCAAGTCACTTTCTCTCAGCTTCAGAGGAGGGCAGAAGCAAACTGCATCCTGATAAATCTTGCCAGGAAAACTCCTCTTATGCCTGAGGGAGGGCATAAGCTGGAAGCAACTTAAAGGCACAGAACAACAAATATATTGGCCCAGTCTAAGACATTCTGAAGCTGCACGCAATCAGCTCTGATAGACCTTCTGATGTGGATTTGTGGACCATCAGGTACCTTGGATTACTGTTTCTGGTGACTCTCTTATCAGTTTTATACTGCATTCAGGACTGGGTTTTCTTTTCTTTTCTCTTCTTTTCTTTTTCATTTTTTGGACCTTAGACTGTTTGGACCACAAATTTACTTCCATTACAGATTACTGGGGACTGGCCTGGTTTCTCCTCTGTCTGTTTCTAAGGACTGCAAATGCAGTTACCTCGGAACTTGCCAGCTTTAAATGGGACATCATTAAAACGCTTTTGACTATCCTTGAGGGTCTTCAGATGCTTTCCCTGAGAACAAATTCAAAAATTCATTGCAGTTTGATGGTGCTGAAATGCATATTTGTCTGCCGCATGAGAGAGGTAAGGCTGGCTGATCGTGCTCTCCTGTTGGCTGAACTGAGCACTGTTTTGCTTAGACTCAAACACGCTATGGTACACATGCATTTTGTGTTCTAGTGTGTTGTAGAAGAAGTGGTTTGTGGGTGGCTGCATTACATTAAGGTAGCAAATCCACACTAGGATTCAGAAAAGCTACTTTAGGAGCTTTCCAAGGTGATGAAACTATTTTGGAAATCAGTACCCTGGAAAGCTCAGGTAAAACCTGGAGTAGTGCCCATAAAACCTAGTGTGGAGTCACCATCCTGAAGCAAGAGAACCACTAGCCGCATTTGTATGGACATTATTTATTGTTACTGAATCCTTCTGATAGCATTAACTAAAGTATTCTCATTAAAAACCGTGGGATTTACCCACACGCCGACTCAACCGCCAGCAACCATTTCAATGGGCATATATGTAGCAGGGACTACCCAACAGGATTCAATCCCTTTCTCCCATTATTTGTTGCTGCAAGATTCACGTGAATGAGTTGATTTTGACACCTCATTTGCAAACTATATCATCCTGTGTAAATACATGCCAACAGACACTGCCTCCTCAGAATATTTATTATGTAACAGGAAAGAATTATTGTGAAAAGAAGTACAGCTTTTCTTGAAAAAAAAAAATCCTCCTATACACACTTTCCTTTAAAAGAGAAGTTGAAAATACTGAGAATAAATTGACTCAGGGTAGAGATCACTATATACAACTGTGTGTGTGCATATGGTTTCAAGTTGCCTGTTGGCTTATGGTAGCCCTATGAATTCTACAGGGTTTCCTTAGGCAAGGAATATGCAGAGGTGCTTTTCATTGCCTTCCTCTGAAATATAGCCTACAGCACCCAGGATTCTCTGGCAATCACCCATCTAAACAATAACCTGGCCTGGTCCTGCTTAGCTTCCAAGGTCATATTGGAGTTACTGTCTGTGAAGCACTTTTCCTGATACAGAAACTACTTGGATTTCTGAGCTTGCTTGTTAATGAGGAAGAATTGTCTGCTAATCGCAGTTGTTACCCCAAAATGTGGGTGGCTCAGGGGTCCACTCACAATGCCAGTACCTCCATGTGACAATGGAGAATTAATTGACTCAAAAATAGGAGGTCCGCGAGAGAGAGATAACTTAACGAGGTCTACTTTCTATGATTACAGGGTCCTTGCGGGAAAGAACCAGCCAGAGATTCCAAGTATAAAGTAAAATGTGTTTTATTGAAAGAAATTCACACAAGCACACAGGGATGCAAAAACTTACTCATGCACACAAGAGCTAACTGAAGGTAAAGGGAGGAAAGTTTGGGTAGAGGATGCTCCGGGTTGAGGTAATATTTGCCAGCCTGGAGAACAGTGAGGAAAGCAGTGAGGCAGCTTAGGTGGGCACCTAAGGACAGTTCTTGTTTGGGAATCAAATGGATAGTGTGGCATTGAGGAAGGCAAGAGACTGCATTCAACTGCTCAAAATCAGGGGTTCTCATACCTGAAAAATAATTTGAGGTTATGAGTCTGAAGCGGACAATGGGACCAAGAGGACGATGGGAGTTGCAACACAGACAATGAAGTCTGGACAGAGTTAATAGTCTTAGTGTTAGGTGATAAAAGGATAATGGCTACTGTAATCACCCAATATTGTGGAGAGGTTGGGAAGACAAAGCAGGGAAACAACTGTGTGTGAAAGATCAGGGCTAAAACAATTACGATTTGGTGGGGATTTCCCATTTCTGCTCTGAGATGTCTGGCTCATTAAGCCTCTTATCTTTAGAGTGGCCACTCCATTAACCCGACTTTGGCTTTTGCCAGGAGGTAGTTGTGCCTGACTTGCCTGCTGTCTCATGTGTACAGTCAGTAATCTGACTCTTCTAGCTTCATCTTCCAGTCATCTCAAGTGTTATTTACACCAATTCCAATTAATAAGGTACCAATTAAATAATATTGCCAATTAGACAAAGCCAGTTGTGGGGGGGGGCATGGGGCCATAACACAGTGGTACATGAAGTGTTTTGCCACCATGACAAGTAAGGCTGTTGGTCCTCATTGTGTCAGCACCTTCCTCTTCATGATGTTGCATGTCTTTCCACTCAGTCACCACTATCTATTCTTTGTCTTACTTTGAGTACCAGGTATTCCTTTCCATGAAATTCAACGGTCTCAAATGCCTGGCTCTGAGTAGTATTTCTTACTTCCAGAGAGTAAGACTATGTCAGTGTCAAGTGAGGACTGGGCAGGCAACCAGCAATGGGTAATGGAGAGAAAATAAACAGTTGTTGAAAAAGTTGTCTGTTGGACGTCAACACAGTGGTCCTTGGAGTAATAAAGGTATTTGTGCTAGGTTTAGGGGGAATGTAATTTTCTCCTTCAACAGATTTCTAATCCAAGTTGTGTTCTCATTTTTTTTCCTCATTAATTTAAACTCTTGAGTGCAATGGTAAGTGACGTTTCAGTACCCGGCTAGAAATGAGCAATAACATTCAAATGAAAATTGGAAGCTGAAGATCTAATCATCAACAACAGATGGTTCATCCTGAATCCGATAAACAAGTTCTCACTTTCCATCCTACTCCATTCTTTCTCCTTACTATTCCCTCCTCAATTTGCCTGATTTTGGTGGAATTCATCCATAATTTGGTGCCATACATAACGTGAATGGATTCTTCCATTAAAATAATAATAATAATAATAATAAAAAATAAACAGATTGCTTCAGAAGAAATGTGGACCAGCTTCACATAGCAACAGAAAATTTCTTGAACATCCAATGTTGAAAAGAGAAGGGATACCATTCAGTCCAGGAGCACCAGGGCAACCTTCTTGAGCTCTGCATCACCTCCCATTTTTGGGACTCAAAGCAAAACCTGTGTAGGAAGAAAAAAATCTCAGTCCAAGAGCTTCATTCAGTTTTTGGATGCCTACAAGCAGATGTCCTATTGAGGACATTTGGAAGCTTGGTTACAAATCTGATAACAAATTACAGATCCAAACAGAAGGATTGCCACCCAGAACTTCCAGCTCTGTCATTGCCTTTTGCCAACCAAATGGCATTTGATTCAGTCCCCAGAAGTGTGCTGTGTGTTTGCAAAAAGAAATGAAAAATGCACCGAGTAACATTGTCTTGAACAATCAGCTTGTCCATTGATATTCAGAGGTGAAATGTCTTATTGTCTCTGACCAAGAGCCCTGTTCTCAAATGCTTTCCATGTGTTTGAAGAACTTTTGGGCAGAGGAGCAGGTCTGCTGTGCGAGATCCTGCTTCCATTTCCATTATTAACGACTCAGCTGGTCTCCTTCTCCACTAGCCTCTCTTAGGTAGCCAGTATGGAACAACAACAACAAAAGCAACAACAACAAAAACAACTACTCAAATCTATGGCCATTTCTGCACTACACTGTTATAAGGCTATTATTCCACTTTCAGCATCCAGTGGAATTCTGAGGTTTGTAGCTTCCTGAGGCCAAAGAGCTCAATGGCTAAGAATTCTAAATGCCCCTCCCTAAACTGCAAACCCTAGGATTCTGTAAGATGTTGAAAGTGGAATTATAATATTATAACAGTATAGTGCAGAAATGGCCTATATTGTGGTTTTACCTTTATGAGGCCAACCAAAAGTAGTGGAAAATTCATCTTGATCACTTTCAAAACTTCATAGGTTTCTTCATCAGGCAGAGATGGCAAAATATTATGTAGGGGAAAGAGGCATTGTTATATTTCCATTGTTGTATTGCATGAAAGGTCTGAAGCTGTATGGAGGTAACCTCTCTGTTCAGACTTTCACTACACACAGTCTTTCTTCCCCTTTCAAGAGTCTTCTGGATGTATGCAGGACTTTTGTGAACAGAGCTGGGAAGTCTTCATTTTTGTTTTCATGGCTAATGGCTATTCAGCTCGTTGAACACATATGTTTAAGAAGTGAAAGATTTGATTGTGGTGGAAGAATCTGTCGGTTTCACTTTCTTTCATGTTCAGAGCTCTCATAAATTCCATTATAGCTCTTTCTTAGTCTCATTGAATCCATGGTGTTTATCATTGGCTGAATGAATCTGTTCTGATTGAAAATAACTAATAGGGTTCAGGCTTCAACAATTAATAAATCTCAAGTCTCTCCCCAATCCATCTCAGAAGATATAATTAAACTGTGGCTCATGGACTGACTTTAGGGAGGTTGTTTTAGTTACTTTGAAAATTGTGTTTAACTTCATCTTTTTCCTCTAGGGAAACTTTCTGTAGTTGAAGTAACAAGAAGAATTTTGTGCAAGAAGGATTAAGATGACATGTGCAAATTGTTCCATTATGCTAACCTTGTTGATCTGTTTCTCCCATCAAGCCCTACAGCCTAAGTTAATGCCAAGTTTGGGCCTACATTGATAGTAAATGTGCATAAAATTGGAATCTGGCTAAGTTGATCATCCATCCATGCTTGGCATGACCCTGAAATGTAGGAGGAACATTCCACGTGTTGAGACACATCTGTAACCCATTAGAGATGGTAGGTAGGTAGGTAGGTAGGTAGGTAGGTAGGTAGATAGAGAATCAGTTATCAGCATAACTATTATTAATTAGTTTGTTTAGCCATATCGATCAGCCATAGGTGCCATTAAGAAGCCCAAGTCCAGCCCGGACCTGGTATGAATGGGTACAAATGCAAGAGTATCGTCAGTTCAGGAGGGCTTTGTCTATAAGAGGCCCTGTAGAATTGCCCTGAGAGAGCTCAGTACAGACCAGTCCCTTGGAAGTTTCTCATTCATAGGATTGCCGTAAGATGAAGTTGATCCTGAAGACAAATAACAACAATGTCACCAACAGCATTCCACATATTGATTTGGAAGCTACTTGGCCAATGACTGTGTCTTTGTGCTGTACTCCATGTAGAAGATTTCCCAATGAAAGCAACTAGCTACTTCTGCAGCAGGACAGCCACATAGTATGCAGCATAAGCAAGTGCTTTCTGTATGATATAACTTAAGCGCTTAATTAATCCTTAAACATCACATTTTTTTAATTATTATATTTTACTGCCCCCATGCATGGAGTGAATTGTGAGATGTCTTCTGATGCTAATGAGAATTCCAATTTATTGTGAGTGTAAGACACATTAAGGTTCCATGTATCCTTTCTGCATTTTCTGATCACATTGAGAATTTGAATGTCTTTCTGAATGGAACCAATATGAGCACATCGCTTTTGTTTGCCTGCATCACAGTGCACCAAAAAACAGCATGAAACTTATTTGTCCAAATATTTGGAAACATTTTTCTTTGATTTGGCTGTTTTCATACTGGCAAGTAGCTGAAACTTAGGGACATGGTTTGCAACACTTCAGGTGATAAAAACACAAAATGCCTGCATTTTATGTACATATGAAAGAATGGATGGATGGATGTATCACTCAATCAACCAGCCAAAAAATATTTATATCCCACCTTATATCTCTAGATCTCAGGACAGTTTGTAGGTAAAATCAATATTAACAGATTTGTAGGTCTCATGCTCTGTGGATTACGGAACAAGGCACGACTCTAGGACATTGAGGCCATTTCTGCACTACACTGTTATAGTGCTATTATTCCACTTTCAGCATCCTGTGGAATTCTGGGGTTTGTAGTTTACTGAGGACAATGAGCTCTCTGGCTGAGAATTCTAAATGCCACCCCTAAACTGCAAACCACAAGATTCTATAGGATGTTGAACGTGGAACAATCGCACTATAACAGTGTAGTGCGGAAATGTCCTGAAATGTCCTACCTCAATACATGAGGCTTACAGTATAACATCAGAAGGTACAGTAAAGGGCAAAATCATGGTCCTCAAAGAGTCTCATAGTAGCTATGGGCATCCAGATGGTACCCCACTGGAAAACCCTGTCCCAGGCTCTACAATTTTCATATTAAAATTTGATTCCATTTGCCTGAGAGGTCGCCCAGATGAGCATGTAGGCAGCAACAGTTGAACAATTGAAAACCAGGTCAGTCCACTAAAATCCCCCATCACATAGCCCCAGGAGACCTCAAGCTGTGCAAACCCACAATACACAAAGGGGCCTCAGCCCCTGAGAAGCCGACTTGAGGGGATTAGTGTGTTTGCCCCAAGTTGAGCAAAATTCTATCAGGAAAGGACTATTTACAGAAAGTCACACCACTACCCAATGCAGCCGAAGATCCTGAGACTTTGGCAACACCGTGTAATCTCATCACGTAAAGGAAGCTACCATCGTGGAGCTTCTTTCTCATTGCAACACTCATTGTTCTCCCTGGGAAAAGATTAGCCTTCCAGGTACTTTCCCCCCTACAAATAATCCCAGTTTTGAGTTGTTCTGTGGCTCACTCCCGGTCATCCCAGCAGACCATTTCTCCATCGGTTGAGTAATCCCCTCAGCCCTCTCTGTGCTGAGCCCCCCTTCTCTGCTATTTTCCCCAGACCAAGGACTTCAGGAAAAGGTGCAGTATTACCCCAGCAACAACCCCTTCAATATTTCCCTATCCAGTTTCCTCTCTTCTACTTCTTAATAGGTCTTGAGTGAGTGTGTGAGTGATTGCGTTGGTGTGTGGGATTTTAATTCAATAAAATCATTTTGTTGGACATCTTTATTTGGTTTTTGGCTTGGCCTGACCCCACAACGACTGGGTAAGAAGATCCCAGTAGGTTACCCTGCCTCTCACATTGCTATTGCTTGTGCTCTGGCTAGTTTCCATTCCCCATCATGTGGAGCACATTAAGGCATCCCTTACGGGACCCCAGAAATCAGGGTAACACAGACACACATCTCCATTAGAAATAAGCCAGAAAAAACTGTGTATGCCTGTGGTCCCCTCTAGCTCAAATGGGGAGACAGAGGCCATTTCTGTGCTATATTGTTATAGTGCTATTACTCCACTTTCAACATCCTATGGAATCCTGGAGTTTGGAGATTAGGGAGGGGCCTTTAAAATTCTCACCTGGAGAGCTCTTGGTTCTCAGTAAACTACCAACCCCAGAATTCCTCAAGATGTGAAAAGTGGAATAACAGCACTATAACAGTGTAGTGCAGAAATGGCCAGAGGCCAGAATCTTGTTGGTTTCTTACACCTATGTGAAAGTCTTTCTACAGTTGTGTTTTACTTTTCTGGCCATTGTTCAATGGATATATACAGTTCATGGTAGGGTGTAAGCAGAGTTCCATGTAGGCATTTCACATGGGCCTAAATTTTACTGTGAGTCTCACCATTTGATCAGTTGTATTTTCCTAAGTATTGTTTCACCAATCAACAAGAGACTGAATAAATTTACTTTAGTTGAGAGTAGCCCAACTAAGGTGGTATGTAACTTCCATTAATCTTTTCAGTGTACCATTGGTTCATTGGGATAGCAGAAAAAGCCATTAGGGATTTCTCATTGCACAGTGGAATAATAAGCAAACACAAATGTGCAATCAGTTGCACAATGTCAATATTCAGGAGAAGAGTGGTGTAGCTGAAGAACATGAGTGTAGACTTTGGCGGTTTCCTCACTACATTGTTATAGTGCTACTATTCCACTTTCAAGATCCCATGGAATCCTGGGGTTTGCAGTTTAGGGAAGGGCATTTAGAATTCTCATCCAGAGAATTCTTTGGCCTCAATAAACCACAAACCTCAGAATTCCACAAGAGGATGGAAGTGGAATAATTGCACTATAACAATGTAGTGTGGAAACGGCCTAAGACTACTATCATGATTTAGGACTTTGGCCATAACGTGCCTTGGAAACTTAGACAGTTTGAGAATCTAGGTGCAGAAAAAGAGATGTGGCATGCATTTTCCAAAAAAAGAAGAACATGCAGATGTACTGTGGAAGTCTTTTGACACTTCTGAGTCTAGAAATACATTCTCAGTAGCAAAGAATTACTGTCTTTAAGTAGACAACTGCAGTGCTGGGGCTGTAGGTAGGTTTAATTACCTGCTTATCTAACTAAAGCTACACCGATGGGCAGCCATTTCCTTTGGAGTTCAGTTTATCTCCAGTATCAAATTAACTTCAGCAAAAGCCAATTAACTACTATAAATTATTCCCCTTCAATTAAACATTAGACCCAAACAGAAGCAGCAAAGGGCTGTAACATACTAATTTGTCATCTGTATACTTATGAGAAGTCAAGAAGAAAAGTTTAATCCTATTTTTTTTCTACTGTTTTTATATGAAGAAATGAGAAATTATCTGGAAAGAACTGCAATAAAAAATAGGAACTCGGCTAACATAATTTTAACTTAATTTGTCAACATAGTAATACATCTCGCTATATTACTCCATTGACAAATCAATTACAGTTATAATGAAACTTTATACAATTTTACTCTTATTTAATTAGTTGCATCAATATGTTTCTTCTTTTCTCCCCTGTCTTTGCATCTGCATCATTAATGCTTCAAAGTGTAAATTATTGAGCGAGGTTAATTATTAGCAATGGTAACATACACAGTTTAAATCCTGCAAAGAGAAATGCACAATGCACAATATTATAATGAATTTGTCTTGCAGGCATGTGTTATTTTCACTGGTGAGTCATCATTCTCTTAAATAATAAAAATGATAAGCATAATGATCAGTTGTATTGCTACAAATGGTATCTATCTTGCAGATAGCATTGTAAAAAATTAAAGGGAAGCCTAAACATATCATCTGTCTGTCTGTCTATCTATCTGTTCGTCTATCTATCTATCTATCTATCTATCTATCTATCTATCTATCTATCTATCCATCCATCCATCCTAACATTCTTTTTTCTCCTATGGGTATGAAGGGAATATACAGTGTGACAAATAGTGAGTTGATATATTAATATCATACACATGTTATAAAGTTTACTATTGCTAAATACACTTGGAAAGTTAGGCAATATGGTGAAAATGAAGAGTGGACATGTAAATCAAACATCTAAAATTCAAGGACAGAAAGTCAAAGATTGTGTCTCTGAAGAAGACATTTACTAGAGACATTACAGACAGAGTTCTAGTCAAATTAGGTAACTCTAAATAAAGAATGAACAGATCTAACATAGGTCATAGCAATTTAATTTTTTGCAAGTTTGTTGGGACAAAGTTCCCTTCCAACCCAAGGCTTTGACTAGCCATAGAAGTTCAGAACATCAATGGGAAATAAGAAGAGAGGAAGAATTTGCAATCTGCTTTTCTGGATGCAGCAAAAGTTACATGCCTTAAATGCACACTTAAGTTAGAAATATTTTGCATCTCAAAGCATTCAGTGGCCTGATTAATATATAAACATTTCAGCTTAATAAAATGAAGTATGCATGAACTTACATACTGATTCCTCAGGCTATCTCTTCCCTGCTTTGTTCTTGGCATTCTATGATGAGCCAGGAAGGATTCAACGATTCATAGCTTCTCATTGACTCTGGATATCACAGTTACATGATTTGGAACAAATCAGAATCTCAAACCATGGTTTGAACATGATAGATAAATCTTGGCTATTTGGAACCCGGAGTTCATTACCTTGAATCATATTTGTTGTTCCAACTAGAGTAAACCCACTGAAGAGATTGATGGACAATGAGTCAACAAGTACATACATGAGTATAAGCCTTTCCATAAATGAGAAACCTTCAAGTTGTCCTATCATAAATGAACCTGCTCAGGTCTTGCAGACTCAGGGTCATGACTTCCTTTAATGTGGTCAACCTTTAATGTGGTCTTCCTCTTTTCTACATCCTTCTACCTTACCAACCAATAAGTCATGTCTTTGAATATGTCAAAAGTATAACAGTCTCTGTTTAATCTTCTTGGTTTCTAGGAAAAGTTCAGGCTTGATCTGCTCTGTTACCCAATTATTTATCTTTTTAGAAGTCCATGGTATCTGCAGAACTCTTTACTAGTACCAAATTCCAGGTGAGTTGATTTTCTTCCTATCATCTTTCTTCACTGTCCAGGTTTCACAACTAGACATAGAATTTGAAAATACAACAGTGATGGATAAACCTAAATTTAGTATTCCATGATAGAACTTTACACTTGAGAATCTTGTCTAGTTCCTTCGTTGTCTTCTGATTTCTTGACTGCAATCTCCATTCTGATTAATGACTGAGCCAAGATATGGAAAATCTTTCATTATCTCAATGTCTTCATTGCCTATGGTTGATATTTTTTTTGTTTTCTTAACATTCAACTCTAAACCAGCCTTACAAAACAGAGACCACTGAATCAGAGCCCAGATCACTGCAAGCACCAAGAAACCAAGCAGCTCCTGCACTTCCACATGTTTCTAATCTTGATAGAATATGCTAAACAGATGGAAGGAAAAGAAAGATGCAACCATGTTCAGGACAAGGGTTTCCCACTTTAAATGTCTTCATTTTTTTATTCGATGAAGCAAAATTGGGGAGATATAGCCTTCAGCCAAAGTGAGAGAAAATTGCTTACGGTAATTAAATATGTTTGTAGTGCTGAAGCCAGTGTGGTCTGTCTCATTACTTCGCCTTATAAGCCTCAGAATAAAAGTGGGGCAGAACATCTAGGCCAGTGTGGCATGTCCAGAATGGAACAGGCAGGAGGAATGTAATGCTAGACCTACAGGCACAAAGATAATGGGTACCTTGCCTGATATATGCCTAGTTAGATCCTATCCTTGATACTGGATGTAATTCTATTAATCAGTCCCAACTAGAGGAGACACATTCAAGCTATTGTTGTGGTGAGTCAACATAAAAGTAAACTCAACTGATTCAATGCTAATCTACTCAGGAGTAACTATAGGATTTAGACCAGTGGTTCTCAATCTGTGGGTCCCCAGATGTTTTTGGACTTCAGCTCCCAGAAGCCCTGAGCATAGAACATAGTGGCTGGGGCTTCTGGGAGCTGAAGTTCACAAACATCTGGGGACCCACAGGTTGAGAACCACAAATGTGTCCCCATCTTAGCATGGTAAAAGGAAGACCTTTGTCGACTTAGCATACTGACATACTTCCGACTGTCTGAATGGTCATCGTTGGAAGCAGAATGCTGGTCCAGATAGTTCTTGATCTAATCCGGTGAGGGTTTTTTTCTTTTCTTTTTTAATGTTTTATGATGCCAAGAAGGAGTTTCTTAAGATTCATCTAGCAGACTCTATGGAGTTTCTGTTTCTCACTTGGTCTGGAAGTCTTTAGAGACACTCCTGGCATTTAGCAGACAATGAAAAATTGTTCTCTTCTTCAAACTCTGCAGTTTTAATATCTTGCCATTTAACTTAATCTGCCTGCTTTGGAATGAAAAAAGTGGATGGTAAATGGTCCAAAGTTCTCAGCCATTTCCAGAAAATGCCAATTATAGTGGGTGTTCTCCAGCCCAGACCACTGGCAGATGCAAAAGCACATAGAGCTTTTAAAATTGAAATATTCTCATTAGTTGTATTAGTGTTTCTGTAGGTTCAAGTTTGCTTTTTTTTAAAAAAAAAATCTGACATGTTTATTTCTTTTTTAAAAATTGAAAGTATCTGTTTGTTTGTTTTTCATTGATCGACTACAGTTTTTGAGGTCACGTACATCATATTTTAAAACAATACAAAATGAAAAGCAAAGCAGAGCAAAAATAAATAAGAAAATAAATTAAATGCAACTACCAGCAGAAACAGCACTGGGAAACCTTGACCATTCAGTTAAAAAGTATCTAATAACTGATCAGAAAATATTGCAAAAAGTGTGTGGAATGTTCCTTTTTGATTTAAAAAACACTAAAACAGGCTCCAAGGAAATGAGTGGTATGGGAAGATTGTTCCACAAACAGGGTACAGATTCAGGTAAGTCTCTGGTAGCCACCGATCCCCTTTCAATCATTAAAGACAAATCAAGGTTTCACCCATTCTTAACCAAAACACTTGGCATCTCATTTCTTTATGCCAAGATCTAAACATTTATGTCACTGCTCGTTGTACAATGACAACTCTGTTGTTGTTATGTGCCTTAAAGTTGTTTGACTTACTATAACCCTATTCCGGGTTTTTCCTGGGAAGATTAATTCAGAGGAGCTTTGCCACTGCCTTCCTCTAAGGTTGAAAGATTTTAAGGTCAAGGTCACCCAGCAGGTTTCCAGGGCTGAATGGGGACATTGAACCTTGATTATCTGGCATTCCAAGGGTTACTTCTGAGAATGAAGACTATGGTGTTCCTATAGGATGGCTGGAGGAAAAAAAATGCAAAGACTGAATAGCATCCAATGAAACCTAGAAAAGAAAGGGGGACACATTTCAGAAAATAAAGACCATCTTTTTAACACCTGAGACATGGCTCCTTTTTCCTCTTGTGCCATGCTAGCTTCAATCCTATTGCCAACACCAGCCAAAATAAACCCATATAATAAATCTTATTTTCCTCTGTATTGACTCACCATGCAACATTTGATTTGATTGTTTTTTTTCTAATTTGGAATGCCCATGAGGATACTGGACAGAAGTTTATCTATCTGCCTCTATCTATCTGCATCTACCTATTCAAAGTTTTCTTTGGTCTTGGCTTCATCCAAAGAGCTGTAGGAACTACATTTTGGCATTGGTATTGAAATCTGGCTATTCAAAAAAGATATCTCAGTCACAGAAATATCATTCCTGGGGTTCTCTGAGTAGATGGAGTGGCTACAAAACAAGTTCAAATCTCTGAATGTGAACTTAGCAGCCATGCATCCTCCCCAGTGGGAGATTGGTAATTATGCAAATGTTGAATGCTGAATTAGGATCAAGATTCAAAATGGTCTTGACAGATTGGAGAACTGGGCCAAAGCTAACAAATGAATTTCAACAGAGAGAAATGTAAGGTATCACACTTAAGCAGAAAAAAATGAATGCACAAATATAGGATGGGGGAACATGTGGCTGGGTAATAGTACATGTGAAAGGGATCAAGAAGTCTTGGTATACCACAAGCTGAACATGAGTCAGCAATGTGATGTGGCAGCCAAGAGAGCAAATACGATTCTTGGTTGCATCAATGGGGGTATGGTGTTTAGATCAGAGGAGGTAATGGTACCGCTGTATTCTGCTTTGGTTAGACCTTATTTGGAATACTATGTCCAGTTCTGGCCACCTCAACTCAAGAAGGATATTGACAAGCTGGAGAAGATCCAAAAGAGGGCTACCAAAATGGTCAAGGGTCTGGAAGCCATGCCCTATGAAGAATGCCTTAGGGAGCTGGGTATGTTTAGTCTGCAGAAGAGAAGGTTAAGATACATGATAGCCATGTTTAAATATTTGAAGGGATGTCATGTTGAGGAGAAAGTGGCCTTGTTTTCCACTGCTCCAGAGACTAGGACAAGGGGCAATGAATTCAAGCTGCAGAAAAGGAGATTCCACGTGAACCTCAGGAAGAACTTCCTGACAGTCAGAGCTATTCAACAGTGGAATACACCACCTCAGTGTGGTGGATTCTCTTTCTTTGGAGGTTTTTAAGAAGAGGCTGAATGGCCGTCTGTTGGCAATGGGTGTTCCTGCATAGCAGAGGTTGGACTCGATGGCCCCTGGGGTCTCTTCCAATTCCATGATTTCATGATTCTATGAAATGTGGCCTTTGATTGGAAGTATGTAATACAATAATCTTGGAGAAACAACGGGATTGCACTCTTGAGTATGAAGCCATACAATATTCTCGTGACCTTTCAATAAAAGTACAATTCTGCCATTTGTTCACTAGGCTTACAACTTTTGCTTCTACTGTGCAGTTACACATATGAGTGCATTCTTGAACATGCTTGTAAAAAAATCAAACAGAAGCTGAGGAAACTGAGCACATTATTTGGACTTTTCCATACTACACTCTTATAGTGCTATTATTATACTTTCAACGTCCTGTGGAACCCTGGGCTTTGCAGTTTAGGGAGAGCCCTTTAGGATCCTCAGCCAGAGAGCTTTTTGGTCTTAGTAAACTACAAGTCCCATAATTCTACCGGATGTTGAAAGTGGAAATATAGCACTGTAACAGTGTAGTGCAGAAAGACCCTTTGTTGGACTTACTTGGTCTACTTTTTGGCTTCAGTTTTGGCAAGTTACAAATCTGCATCTGACCCTATGGAGTGCAACATCGAGCAACAACTTTCACATGTGAGAACACACTGTTCCCAATATAATAGTGCATCAGGTACATTTCATAGAATCATAGAACTGTAGAGTTGGAAGAGACCACAAGGGCCATCCAGTCCAACCTATGCCATGCAGGAACACCTGCATGGACTGGATTGGCAAATATCACCTCTCCTTTGAGCTGCAAGTCATTAACCCAAATCATATTGGCAGTCCCAACTATACAGTCAATCCTTTGGATCAATGGGATTTACCCACATGTTGACTCACCATTGTCAATGGCTCTACTCTGCTTCGAACAAACCAATAGGATTGGGTTATCATGTTAAATTAGGCAAGTGGAAAACGTGTATGTGTGAACCAAACATCAGAATGCGAGTTAACACAAATACAACTCTACCAATGGAGCCTGGACATGTCGGCAAACTAATTTGAAATCATATGCCAAGTTCTTCCATTTTAACTGGTTTCCTTCGCCATGAAAGATGGCTGTTCTACTTTCTTTCTCACAAAACCAGCTCTTCAAATCCCCTTAATTCTTTGACATTTTAGGAAAACTCTGACAATCAGTTGGCTTGGTGAACTATGGCTCTTCAATTTCCATTAGAATGTCAAAAAAAATGACAATAGCTGAAAGGTTAGGGCAAAACCTATTAGAAAAGAAAAGTTGAGGCAAATCGGGCGATCTCATTGAAGGAAATAAGGAAAGATTGGCTTCCTTTTGGGATTAAGTCTAATTAAGGTGAGCAAGCAGCTGTGCCTGTTTGGAATAACAATTGTGCTAGCATGTCACTTTTTTTCTGCTTAGTTGAAATTTATATAGTTTGGGAATGGTGGATGTAAGAAAATTAGAGCTCATTTAGAATCTGTTGAAAGGACAGTGTGCCTTCATTATTAGTTTTGCATCTGAATTTTCCCGGGGCTGTCCTCTTACCGCTATAGGTAATGGATTTTTCCCCAGATGTAATTGGATGAGTTTAATTTTTTCTTTCATTACCTGTCTAGGAGCCCTCTGCCCCCTTTTCCCTTTGTGTTTTATTAGGACTGTAACCCCTATTTAAATAAAGGCTTTGACTGTGCTTATATATGTTCAATCAGCACTTTCTGATTGAATAGTTGTGGCTTTGCAATGGAATGGCCTACCTTTTTTTTTTTTTAATCCACTAATTACATTTTAGCCATGGTTGTGTACAGGAGAACTGGAGAGAAATGGTGCTTGTTTTTGTACCTTGAACTCAGGCTCGTAGTTTGCAACTCCCATGGGCAGCACTTCACGCAGAAATATCCCTTCATTTTCCATTTCCTGGAAACACCAAATGACCTGCAGGTTGGCTTCCATTCCATCCTGTAGGATTCCTTACCTGTCAGCTATATCAAGCAGAGCTTATCTTTGGAAGATGTCTATTTGGGAAGTACTGACATTAGCAAGTGAGAGACTAATCCCATGCAATGACCATCACCAGTTCCATAGAAATTACGTTATCTATAAAATTATTTTTGAAATTACCCGAGGATATAAGATGACTCACAAATTCTCTTGTCCTCAGTGAGAAAGGGTATCTCAATGTGTTGAGATTATTTCCCATAAAGAAAATGGTCTACTGACTGTTGCCATTTTTTTTCACATTTTGTGGACTTTTTTGTACAAAAAAGAGAAATTTGCATAAAGGTTGCAACAGCCAGTATTTTTGCAAAGAAAACAGTGGATCTGTGAAAATAAATTGTGTAAACATTTTGTTTTCCACAAGAAGTCTCAGGATATACAGAAAATAATTGAGAAATGTGTAAAAAGTGTGATCTTGCACAATGAGGGGGAGGGGAGACTATTGAAATTATTTGTGCTTCCCTCCAAATAAGTGAAGATTTACATTTCTTGAATGTGTGAAAATATATGCAGCTTAAGTAGGACTCTTCCTCCTCCTCCTCCTCCCTCCTCCTCCATCTTCTTCTACTCTAACTTTTGCATAACCTGGGTGGTGATAACAAAGAGAGAACTGAGAATGTTAATTCATTTTAAAATTAAAAAAAATAAAAATAACAATGGCCCAAATTCTGTTGGCTAGTCCCAACTTCAGTAAATCCACTGAATCAAGTGTTTATTGGTGAATCTCCATATAGGTATATTCCGGTAGGCACTAACAGTAGGATTTCAGCTATTGGTCCAAATCCTGTTGAGACATTGCATCTTTGTAAATAGACTTATATCTGTGGGAATTAGAAATGTACAGTAGCATAACATTGATATCCAGTAGAGGGCTGCTATTACATTACTATATAAGAGAGCCAGCAAAGTATCCAGTGTGCTTCAGTGAACTTTGTGTGTCATTGCACAATGCAAGCCAGTTTCGAAGCACACTGATATGGATCAGACAGTTATGTGCACTGGACACCAATGTGCATTTTGCACTAATGTGCATTGAACACCAAGGTACATCATGCAGCAATGTGCAAAATATACCAGTGAAAATCACACACTGATGTGCATTACCCACCATTGCACATTGCACACTGATGAACATTGGATACTCTTGCTGGGGTCCTGTTAGGCAATTCATTAAAGTTGTTTCTCAGTGCCTCTGTTACACAGCTAGGTATACAAAAGTTACATAACATAACAAATCATATAGAATTCTGATGTGTGTTTGTAAAATTTGAATGTACAAGAAAGCAAACCTGAAAGTTTTGTCCATCTCCTAGGGTTGGGTGAGCATTCAGCTTCAGTGTCTCCTTTTTTAATTAGACTGCATTAGTACTCTGATCAGAATTCCATTAGACCTCAAATATGGAGAAGAGAGTTTGCCCTGGCTATGATAAAGCACAGTTCCTGAGATATGCTTTGTATCTTTCAAATTCATTGACCACTCCTAGAAATCCCTTCAAGAGTCCTGCCAAAGAAAAGCCCAGAGGATGATTTCAAATCTGGCTTTGGCAACAATCTAATGGCCACTCTGTCTCCTGAAACATATTCAGAAAGCTGTCAGTGGTAGCACAGCAAAGTTGGCCATTATGTATTGACTTAACCACCTGCTGAACATGTCCAATGAATAATGGAACATTTCACCATTTCTATTATAGCACAAAATCTGTAATATTCTTCATGGAATGCTATTGGTTAGGGTAGAGTGATTGAACCAATTGTTGAACATTGAGTCAACATGCAGCTAAATCTCTCTTATTTAATATTTCTACTCTGATTAGGAGTAACCAATAGTATTCAAACCCATGTGTTCCTTGCTTCACATATAAAAAGTTAAGTTGCTACACTGGCTTTGGGGTCGGATCTATATGGTTACTGGGCTAGAAATCCTCTCTGAGGACTGCTGGAATGATACATTCCCTTCATTATGTTCCTATTAGCATTCAAGACAGAGGTAATTTGTATAGAGGGCCCATAAGCTTCAATTCATCTTTCCTCAAAGGGAAGGATCACATGGATTGGGCAAAAACAAACACACAGAGACACACACCCTTCTGGAAGTGACTTACTTGTTTCTGATGTTCCATAAGTGCCTGGAAAAGACTTTCCAGAACTGCAATCATATGAACTGAGTCTTCAATCCCCCCTGCCACACTCAAACACCTACTAAACTTTATGACTTACTGGGAACAGTCAGGACAGCACACTTTTTTAATTGAAATTTTTTCACTTGTAAAAAATCCAATAAACTAAGAAAGAGTTTATTAACCCAAAAGTGAGAATTTTGTGCCAGTGTACTAGTGTTGAGGGGAGTCTATTGTGACCACTGGGACCCCAGGCCCCAAAGGAACTGGCATCTTCCTTCCCAAACAAAGGCTGAAGAAATACTTTTGACTGGGAAAAAAAAAACACATGAAAAGAATTTAAAAAACCCTTTGTGGCCTGATAGCATGCTGTGTGGGGAAGTTCCCACCCAAAAGTACTGCCCCCATGGAAACCAAGGACTTGAAGGGATTTATTTTCACTTCTGAGTACTCAGTATAATGTCTACAATGACAAGTCATGGCCTTCTGGAGCTACTAAGGAGCACAAAAATGATATACAGCCTTCTGGGCTTTGGAACATGCCCACTCCTGTATTAAACAGTCACATGAAACATAATTACCAGTTTCTTTGCCTCTTTGCACAATGACCAAATTAATTGACAGCATAATGCATACTTGTTTTTTTTTTTAAAAAAAAAATTGCTTGCATGCCATACAATTATACTTACACAGTTTCAAGGTGGTGGTGCTAACCATACTTCTGACTATCAACATTGTGCAAGTGACTGTATCTGCCAGTGCATAATGGCTGTTTATGTAATTTCAGTGAACCAAGTGGCATCTTGAATGAAAGGATTAATAATTATGCACCAACCAAGGATGTGAAACTGAAAGTGAAATTGTTATACTTCAAGAACTCCACTTATGCCACCATGAACTGAATATGTTCATTGTACAATGGTCAAAAAAGTACACCTTCATGCATCAGAGAACAGGCACAGGTGTATAACACAAAGAGGATTCTGGTTCATATATACATATACATATACATACATACATATATATATATATATATAGCTGGATGGCCATCTGTTGGGAGTACTTTATGGTGTGTTCCCTGTATAGTAGAAGGTTGAACTAGATGACTACTGTGGTCTTTTCCAACTCTATTGTTCTATGATTCTACTCCCAATCTGGTTCTGTCCTAACTTCCCTTGGTAGTGGGTTCCACAGTTGAGGCTCTGTTACAGTGAACATTTTGTACCTATTTTGGGTACCCACCAACCGATCTTCATAAGCTGTTGGGATATGCTAAAGCGCCTTCCCTGAAGATCTCATATTTCTAGCAGACTCATATTGGAGGAAATGATCTTTCAGATATTCCGACCCCAGGTTGTTTAGGGCTTTGTAAGTCAACACCAGCACCTTGAGTTGAGCTCAGAAGTAAACTGGAAGCCAGAAATAGTAAAGGAATACATAATGAATATAAACTAATTTATGTCTCCTGGGCCAGATAAGCTGCATCCAAAAATAATAAAGGAACTTGCAGGTGTAATCTCAGAGTCACTGTCAATAATCTTTGAGAATTCTTGGAGGACAGGAGAGGTCCCATGAAATTGGAAGAGGGCAAATGTTGTTCCCATCTTCAAAAAGGGCAAAAAAGAGAACTTGAGCAACTACCAAACAGTCAGTTTAATGCTGATACCAGGAAAGGTTCTGGGAGAGACTATTATACAGTCTGTGTGTACTTTAAAGGAATGTTATGATTAAAAAGAACCAACATGGGTTTCTCAAAAACAAGGCACATCAAACTAATGTTCCTCTTTTTCTGGTAAAGTTATGAGCTTGATAGATCAGGCAAGTGCTATGGATGTAGTATATCTTGATTTTAGGCTTTGAGCAAGTTCCCTCATAATATTTTTGCAGACAAGCTGCTAAAATGTACGCTAGATAGTGTTACACTTATGTGAATCTGTACTTGGTTGACAGCCTGAAAACAGATAGTACATATCAATGGTTGGCCTTCATCCTGGAGAAAAATGACTAATGGGGTGACTCAGAGTTCTGTCCTGGACTCGGTGTTGCTTAACATCTTTATAAATGACTTAGATGATGGAAGAGAGGGTATACTCATCAAATTTGCAGATGACACCAAGTTAGAGGGATCAGCTAGTATCCCAAAGGAAAGAATAGGATTTAAAATGACCGTAATAGATTGGGCCAAAACTAACAAAATGAATTTCAAGATAGTATGAATAGTATGAACAAAATGAATTTCAAACATTACAACAAGGCAGAAAAAAAAATGAAATGCAAAAGTATAGGGTGTGTAACCCCTGGCTTGAAAGAAGTATATGTGAAGAGGAACTGAGGGACTTAGTAGTTGGACTAGATTTTCAGAGGCCACCTCTGCTGTGCTTGCCCATCTGTTATGCTAACTATACCCAGCTTAGCTATACTGTAGCCATTTTGCTATATTTCCTTCAAAGCTATGTTCTCCTTCAACGTTTGGATGATGGGAGGAGGAGCTGAGCTGGAGCTTGGGAACCAGGGTTATTCAACAGACTGGCATGGATACTGCGTGAGAATTGAATGTGAGCAGAAAAAGCGGGGAGGCTAAAGAGGTGTACTTAAAATGTGGAACTTGCATTGTACGCTCAGCTCTGGTAAGAACATTTTCTCTGTGCTGAACTAATCTTTGATAAAAGCTTTCTGGATCTATCCATGAAGACTGTTTATGAAGTTAGGATAAGGCCAGACATACATAGATAGACCTTGTGGTCCCTTCTAACTCCAAATTTCTATGATCCTATGACATTTAAACTCACATAGTTGCAGTAAACCACCCTTTTTCTGAATGCCAGTATTCTGCAACTGACTGCATACCTGAAAATATATTTGCTGCTTCTGCAATCTCAGCAAACCAAACAATGCATCAGCAGCACTTATGAATAGCTACAAATTGTTGAAAATTGTGCAGTTGCATGAGAACAGCTGAATTCGTGGAGCTCTGTTTGCACAATGGTGAACTAAATATGGATGTTTTGCCAAGACCAAAAAGTACAACCATATACATAATGTATGTGTCTGTCAAATGTATGTTGTGTCAAACACCATCAGGATGTCAGCCATTTCCCCCCCTAGAAACAACTCAGTACTTTGTAAATTGTGTATCTGAGTTTTAACAAATTTTTGGACCAGTCATCTGGTCCTCCAGATGTTTCAGACTTCAGAACCCAGTTTTAATGAACTTTGCCAATATTGTCTGGGACTTCTGGGAGTTGAAGTGCAAAACATTTGGATTACCAAAGGTTCTGAATCGCTGCTTTACCTAATATCAATGGTATAACACTACAAACCAATACAAGCAACTCAGGACGCTCAAAGAAAAGTGTTTTCTATGATGTTCCTACAAAATCCATCTTGGTCTCACTGCTGTGACCTCCCATAGCACCCAACTTAGCACATCTTCTGGTCTTGAGAGCAGTTGCCCTCAACACCTCTTTTCTGAAATGGTAATTTAAGTTCAGTGCAGTGTGTGCAAAATAGGACATCAGTTGAGAGAATGAGAACATGGCCATTTCATTTTCCAGGTATGCCTCATCTTATTTTGCTACCGACTGATGTAATTTGAGCAGATCTATTCGGCATTTCAACTCCGATATGTTTCCATCCATCACATTATTACAAAATGACTAAACAGTGGGTGGTTATGAGAGATCACTATTGGAGCAAGCTTACAGATAGGTTTTATTACCATCCCATTGTGCAAACAAACAGCTTATATCCTTCCATACATATTTATAGAGCGTCAGTACTTTTGTTCTGAGTAATTCTAATGTGACAAGCAGCTTCACACTAACAACCAGTTTCCGTGTGAGATCCTCAGAGTTAGAGAAGGATATGGGTTCAAGGAGAATGATAAAAGAAAGGAAGTTTTTCAACTTCCCAAAAGCCAAAACCAATCACATTACCTGGAATGCTGCGTTCATTTGAATTCATCAGTTGTGCTAAGGAAGTTGATAGACAGAGCATGTTTTGGCCTTCTAATTAAAGTCCTTTCATGGAAGAAGAAAAAAGAAAGAGAGAAAGAAATGAAGCCCAGCAGAATTAAAATTTCACAAGCTTGATACACAGTTTATTAGCCAGAATTCTATATCACCTACTTAGTTACAGAGACATAACTAAATAGCCTCTCCTGATCCACATACCCCCATTCTACTTTATCAAGAAGCTTCTGGGCTGGCTGAAGAAGGTCCATTCAGCTTTCAGTGGAGATGATGCTTCCATTCCTTCCATCAAGCATGGATGCTGAGAGGTGTCCTGCTTCTGATTGTCACAGCCTTGCTGGCTCGGTTGGGAGTGAGCTGGAAACATCATTTTCTTTTAATCCCTGATCACGAGCTGAACAGACTTCCTTTGCCTGATGCAGTAGCTGCCTCATGAAGTAGGTTTGAGAGGGCGTTCGCAGTGACAGTGTTACCCTGTGACTTGGGGGTCCCGGGAGGGGCGCCCAAATAACCAAACCAAACCAAGCAAAGATGGGGAAATTAGCTGGAGCACTCTCTTAAGCTAACGAGAGGCAGGGTAACTTAGTGGGAATCTTTTACCCTATGTATACAGGTTCAGGTCAGTGAGCAGTCAGACAGTTTAAAATGGCAACAATAACATTTATTAACAAGAAGACAAATATTAAGAAAACATAACCACACAGCTAACTAGAAATAGGAAAGACAGTTTTGGGGGAAATGAGTGATACGCCACCTTTCTCATAGTCCAGAAGAAGTCCAATTGAAGAGAAGAAACTAAGCACAGTGGCCGAGGGGAGCTCGCAGAATGAAGCGACGGCAAGGGTGGATAGCACTCCAAAGCGGTCCGAGCATTCCGAAGAGCTCTCGGAACTGGGGGGTTTTATTTAGGGAAGGTATGATCGTGGGCTAGTCTGGTCTTGAGTGAAAACAATGAGTTTTGGGCTGGAGACAATGTCTCTGAAAGGTCAGAATTTACATGATTAAGTTAAGGTCCGAATCGACAATAGGATAGCCAGTGTGCAGATGCAGCTAGCTCGGTAGTTGAGCACTCAGCTCGCCAGGGTGCCCACTCGGGGCAGAGGTCTCTTTGTGTTAGCGTGCATACCTTGATTAAGGTGTTTGTTTCGGGAGGTCTCCTAAAGCAAATCTGGTGGTTTCTGGCTTGCCTTGCTGTAAAGAAGTATGAGTCGGCGTTTAATAGCCATGCCTAGCTCGGTGCTTGTTCGGAGGCCTTACAAACACGTGGCTGCAGGTGGCAGAACAGGGCCAAATTGTGATATCAGAATGATATCTAAAGTGTACCAAAGGCCAGGCCAGTTCATGGTGGTAACAATAGCAAAACTGCCACAATCATGACTGCATAGAGTTTATGTATACGGATCATAACATGAGTCTGTAACTTGAGGTTACATATCTATAAATGCAGTACTGAATTCCACCAGTGACTTAGTGGGGGGAGATTAAACTCAAGTTTCACACAACCAAAGGTCGGCAATGCAGATAGATAATGCTTGATTGTGACATGTGAAGTGGGTAAACTCTGCGGTCACCTCTTTTTCTGCTGGATAAGATGCATCGGCGGATAAGATGCACCCCATTTATACATTGGCAAATACTATTTGCCAGCATATAAGATGCACCAGCATATAAAACACACCCCATTTTCAAACAGTATTTTTCAGAGAAAAAATATGTCTTATACACCAGCAAAGAGGATAATGTTGCATTAGAAAAACCTTTGACATTTGCAGATGCCCATGGTCTCTTAAATTATATTCTTGAGATGTGGGATTTAACTGAGAATCAGTGTTGTCAGACCCTGCATGCTCTTAACATTGCAAAAAGATTTACATTCCAAGGTTGGAAAGATAAATATCTATTGTCCAAGGGTCAGAAGATCTTACTGTTCTAGCTATACATGAGCTTACATTTTACAAACATCAGCTTCAGCCAAATGTATTTTGGGAAATATGGGCTAGTATTCTGGATTGCAGTTACAAATTCATAGCCTAGAGTACCAGATCCATAACTGCTCTGTATTCACCATTCTTATACAGTCGTAGCCCACCCAAATAGCTAGCAGCTGCATTGGGTGGAGGTCTGTTCTGCTAGCAGTTTATATGTCTGGCCCTTGATCATGGTTCCTTCTTCATAGTTCCTTGATCATAGTTCCTTCTTCCCATTTTTGTTCTTTTTGTTCTCCCCCTTGGTTTTCTTTTTATTTTCTTTGCAATCAAGCTTTTTTTAAAAAATCATTTTTTTAAAAAAAAAGTGTCATCACCTATCCTATTATCTCTAAACAAAGAAAGAGAGAGAAAATAATAATAAGGAACCTTGTGGCTCTTAAAAGATGAACATGTTTATTACGGCATGAGGTTTTAAAGACTACAGTACACTTCATCCTCAGCTATCCTGAGCTACATGTTAGGTTTGTTGTTGTTACATGCTATAAAGCCTTTAACTTAAAGTGACCCTCTAAATGGGAGACCTCCAAGAAATTCTTTCGTTAACGACCCTGCTTAGTTGTTACTGTAGTTTATAGCCTCAGCCTGTGGTATATTAGATATCATTTGATATCAATAACTCAGCCTTCACTACCTATTCCTCTCCATGTGCTTGCAAGGCCCCCGGACAAGCACACACACGGGCACGGCCGAAAATAGCTGAACCATTCAAAACCAATCCAGGCAGGCCAGTATTTGCCGGACTGCAGCTTCAGGAGACCTCCAGGCAAGTATCTTCTTAAGATCCCATTATATATACACGCTGATACAAAAGACTCTCTGCCCTGAGCAGATAGCTTGATGAGATGAATACTCAACTCTCAAGCATTCCATGTTTGCATACTGGCCACGTTTGCATATGTTTGCATTGTCTATTGAGGTTTTCTTGGCAAGATTTGTTCAGAGTGGGGTTGTCTTTTGTCTTCCTCTGAGGCTCAGAGTCTGTGACTTGTCCAAGCTCACCCAGTGGGTTTCCTTGGATAATGGGGATTCAACTCTGGTTCCCCAGAGGCATAGTCCACTCAAACCACTACGCCATGATGGCTCTCTAATTTCATAATAATAATAACAATGTTTACTGATAACACCCTTTACATCAAAGGGCGGAACATTAACAGATAGCTGGATGGCCACCTGTTGGGAATGCTTTGATGGGTGTTCCTGCATAGCAGAGGGTTGGACTTGATGACCCCTGGGGTCTCTTCCAACTCTATGTTTCTATGATTCTATGTACAATCAGGGACAAAGAGAATAAAACAGAATACCACAACAATACATGGAATCAAATCTCTAACACCTCACCGGTTTCTACCCATCTCAGAACTTTAAACACAATTCAGTGACTTAAGATGGAAAGTCAAAGAGGAAGGTCTTCAACCACTTACAAAAATGGGTGAGATCTTCCTCCAGCTGGAGGTCCAAAGGAAAACCATTCTAAAAATGCCAAGCCAGATTTTCAAAGGCTCGCAGCCTTGACAAAGCTGTATGTGTTGGTGGAACAGAAAATAATCATTTGCCTGTAGATCTCAAATTCCTGGATAGAACATACCACACAAGCCAAGCTGTGAGGTACTGAGGGAGGCTGGAATGCAAAGTTTTAAGTGCCAGGAACAAAAGTTTGAAACAGGCTCTAGCCTGAACTGTTAGCCAGTGAAGGGATCTACAGGGAGAAGACATAGGTGAATATTTTAATCTGAGAAATGCTTGGAGTAAATCTTTAAACTGTGAGCCTCCAGCCTGAATCCTGTTGGTGGGACTCGTTGACTCAGTTGTTGAACTGTGATTCAACATTTGTGTAGTGCCCACTGATTAAACAACTCTGCTGTATTTGGAACTACCAATAGGATTCAGGCTTATGTATGGTGCATCTGATCAGATAGCTGGCTACAGATTTAATACTCTATTCTTTGTGGAAGCTGAAATCATTCAAGGATGTATGGAAGTCAAAAGATTCCAGGTATAAGAGGGTGCTTATAGGTCCATTGTGTTTATTCGTGGTCCCACTAAGAGAGTGAAATCAGTGAAAACAATGGTCTAGGTTAAGGTTAATTTGAATCCAAAATTTACGGAAGTCTTCTTAAACTCCTCTTACCTGTAGCCCAAATCAAGTTCAATTTTGGCTGTTCATCAAAGCCTTTGGACCTCGTTAACTCTTCCCAAATTTAATGTACTCAGTTTTAAATAAAATAAATCTTTTAAATCTGTTTTAACACATTACTGCAGTTTAATATGTTCTTAGCTATTTAGCTATTTTATTGTTTCAGATTATGTAACTTAGAAACAGAGAATCATAGAGGTGGAAGAGACCCCAGGGGCCATCGAGTCCAACCCCCTGCTATGCAGGAATACCCATCAAAGCATTCCCAACAGATGGCCATCCAGCCTCTGCTTAAAAACCTCCAAAGTAGGAGACTCCTCCACACTCCGGGGCAGCATATTCCACTGCTGGACAGCTCTGACCATCAGAAAGTTGTTCCTGAGGTTCAAGTGAAATCTCCTTTCCTGCAGCTTGAATCCATTGCTCCTTGTCCTAGTCTCTGGAAGAAGTGGAAAATAAGCCCTCTCCCTCCTTGACATGACATCCCTTCAATTATTTAAACATGGCTATCATGTCCCCTCTTAACCTTCTCTTCTGCAGACTAAACATACCCAAATCCCCAAGCTGTTCCTCACAGGGTATGACTTCCAGATCCTTCACCACTTTGGTTGCCCTCCTCTGGACACGCTCCCTTTCTTTTAATGCTTTTTTTGTAAGCTACCTTTGGATCTTTGATAAAGGGTGGGTGGAGTATAAATATTTTAATAAGCAGATAAATCAGAGGTAGGAATCCTGAAGCTCTCCAGTTTCTGAAGTCCAAACAGCCCTAGTAACCATAGCCAATGACTGAGAAAGCTGGCAGTTACAGTCCAACAACTTCTGGAGGGCTTCTGGATCCTATTTCATGACCTAGATCCAATTGTTAGTCCCAGCTAGAAACAAAAGAAATTTAATGGCTCAGTACTTATGTAGATTCCATTGACTCAGTGGAACTGGAAGTAATTGGAATTGAAAGTAACAACCAAACTTAGGAACACAAACAGCCCCTTCATCTTTCAGTTGGCTTGTGACTGAATTGCACTGGGATTTCACTAAATTGCACCTTTAAATTGAGAGAACTTTGAAAGAGGCCTGTTTCAGCCACACATGAGATGGGACAGATGTGGAAAAAAGGAAGTGCCTTCTCCATGGTGATGCCACAAAGCTGGAACTCCCTTTCAGGGGTAATTCTCTAGGATCTTTTTCATTTATTGTTCTGGAAGACAATAAAGATTCCTTTATTGAGATCAGCTTTTAATCAATACCTTGCTGCTTTATTATGTGCTTGATGAAGTTTCAGCACGGTGGCCTTTTTCTCTTTCATCACCAATGCTTCACTCCTAGGGAAGTAAATATTTATAAATTTCAACTGAGAATTACATCATTGCGCAACTGGAATGTACAATCAAATGTGCAATACACATTTAATAATTCAGATCAGTGAAGCCCAAAGGCTTTAATAAACAACTGTGTTTTCACTTAGTGACTAAACAAAACTGGTGTTGGTGCTAACCAGATCACCAAAGAAAGGGAATTCTACAGTTGAGATTCCACAGCTGAGAAAGCTCTGTCCCACCTCCTCACTCAGATGTTTAACATCTGTATGATCAGCAGCTACTACTCCCCATGTCTCCCCATGCCTATGGTATTTTGGACAACTACCCAGATAATTTTTGTTCATGCTCTTTTAAAAACAAAATAAATATATACTGCTTTGAGTCCTATCGGTTCAAGCCCAATGACTGAAGGACTGATTGATTGATTGATTGATTGTATTTACACTCTATCTTTCTCCCAAGATAGAATCTGAGGCCATTCCACACTATACTGTTATAGTGCTATTATTCCACTTTTAACTTCCTGTGGAATCCTAGGCTTTGCAGTTTAGGGGAGGGGCATTTAGAATTCTCAGTCAGGGAGCTCTTTGGCCTCTGGAAACTACAAACCCCAGAATTCCACAGGAAGCTGAAAAGGGAATAATAGTAATATAACAGTGCAGGTCGGGAATGGTCCAAGGCAGCACATTAAGCAGGTTATTGATTAGTGAGTTAACTCATACATAAACCATATTGATTCAATAGGTCTCTTTTACTTGGAACAAAGAACAGGATTTAGGTCACCTGTTGAATTTGGAAAATACATTTAGGTGGAGATTTCAGTTCAGTTCAGTTTCTTCAAAAATTGATTTCACTGTGAATTTACCTGACTTCAGTTGCATTATGAATATAGCTAACTGTATGTGTTTCTTCTCTTATTGTTTCTTTTCTTATTTAGGAAAGGAAGAACTTGGACAAAGATTGTTTTAACAGGTTCTAAACTGAATTTATTGTACACCATCCTGAGATTGTAAGATAGTGTATAGGATATAAAAACTGTAATAAATAAATACATAGATGAATGAAATGAAATAAAGGTGCTTCCATAATTCTTCAACCCCCTCTAACTTCATTTTCATTAAGTTGAGATACCCAATCACTTCTGTCACACTCCTGCACTTTAGATTTGTTCCTGTTGTTGTTGTTTGACTGATAGCTCTATTATAAATGGGAGACTTCTAGCAGCCCTAGTCATCAACCACTTTGTTCAGCTCTTGCAAACTCCAAACAGCCATAGTTTCCTTGATTGAACCCATCCACCTGTAGAGTGGACTCCCTCTTTTCTTACAGCCTTCCACTTTACCAAGTATCGTCATCATTGTCATTGTCATCATCATCATCATTTTGTTCCTTCTATGTGTCATGTTGTCTCATGATACATCCAAAGACCTACAGCCTGTAGCCATTTCAGTCCAACACTGTTACAGTGCTATTATTGAACTTCCAACATCCAGCAACATTCAGGAAGTGAATGTCATGCCCTGTCTTGGAGATCCTGACAGTGAGGAAGAGGATTCCAAGTCCAAGGCAGAAGCTTCTCAAGAGACAAGAGCTTTCCCAGAAGCCTGCCCAGAAGAAGAAGATAAGAGACAACAACAGGGACCTGAGCAAGGGGAACAAATACAGGATGAGATAACAGATACACTTACCCTGCAAGAGAGATGCCAGCGTGTTTAAGTAGCAAGTGAGCCCTAATGAAGGAGCACCTGTGGCCACAGCGTCAGAAGTTAAAAGGGTTCCAATGGGCCCTTCCTTCCATGATCAGCAACTGATCTCTTTGGTTGTGAAACCCTATGCTGTTCTCTTCAATCTGGATTACCTGGAAACTCTCCCTGTTTTGACTATGAATTGGACTTGCTTGCTTCAGGACCTAAGCTCAGTTTAGGACATTCTTTTGCTCTTGCTGTATGAGTAAAAACTATGCTGTTGTTTGTGATTAATTGTCAGCTCTGTCTGGGACATGACACTGAACCCTGAAAGCAGGTTGTAAGTGTGAATGAAGACCGTGCACTGTAGTGAAAAACTAAGCAAAAGGCCTTTCTGCACCACACTGTAATAGTGGTATTATTCCACTTTCAGTATCCTATGGAATCGTGAGGTCTGTAGTTTAGGGAGGAGCCTTTAGAATTCTTAGCCAGAGAGCTCTTTGGCCTCAGTAAACTGCAAAGCCCAGAATTCCACAGGATGCTGAAAGTGGAATAATACCACTAAAATAGTAGTTCAGAAAAGGTCTCAATTCAGTCATTTTTGCTTTGAAGGAGAGTTTTGGCTTGATATGTTCTAAGTTCCATTTATTTCTCTTTCTCACATTCCATGGTATCTCTAGAACTCTCCTTCAGTACCACATTTCAAATGATTTTTCCTCCTTTCTATCAGCTTTCTTTGCTGTCCAGCTTTCATATCCAGACATAGAAATTAGGTGAGTACTAGGGATGGGACGAATTCACAATTTTCTTACTCCGAATCTGAATCCAAGTCCCTGGAAGGTTCTGGGAATAAAAGAATTTCATGAATCTCAAATCTTTTGAATCCCTTTTTAAAAAAGGAAAGAAGAATAATATTAGGCAAGACACATTCTCTCAGCCTTAGCAAATGCCTAGGAAGAAATGTGGCCAGGAGTGTTGTCATAGTTTTGCCTCAGGATCTCCGCAGATTGAAAATGATATGAAGGCCCTTTCTACACAGGTGGGAAAATGTGAGATTAATCCCACATTTTCCTACCTGTGTAAACAAGGCCACATACTACACTACAGAGATAACCCAGGTCAAACTGGGTTTTCTTTATAGTGCTCCTTATGGTCCCCTGGGGTTTGTAGGTCGATGATGCACCAGTACTCTTTGGCAGAGAAGGCTGTGACACTTTGTAAAACTATAAACCCCAGAATTGTATGTGAAAGAGCTTTGCAAGGGAGCCATGCTAAGGAATCTTTTGGCTGTCTTTGAAATCTCAAGAAGACTGTACCTTCCAGCCGATCAGGCCTTTGGCAGGCCCCAGAGGCACCAGTTTTTAAAAACAATTTTTCCTTTCTACTACCTGTGGTTTGTCATGTGGCTCATGAGAAACCATGACAGACATTTCACTTCTCTTCCTATTCTAGCTATAGGTTTACAACCAGGCACTGGTCTTGAGGAAGGAGGCACACTGGCCTCCATGTGGCAGTGACTGGCTGAGATTGTGTGACCTTGCCCTCTGCCCCACTACTTCTGATGGGTGTCAGGCCCACTGACCCTAGCATTGATACATGCCATTGATTTTCAGCACAGAAAATAGTGCTGAATTTAAATATTAAATGTTCAATTTAAATAGAATACAATCCCAGCTGTAATTTCTGAAATTGTTAGCAAAGGCCATTATTATTCCAAGGGAAAAACTCACCTACTTGCCATCTCCCTTTGTGTGTCTGGTCTCCCAGGTTTTCAGGCATCCCGGTCTCCCACAAACTATTTGGTTGGTGGATTCGAAAGATTCAGTTTGCTATTTTTGGCACAGGGATTTGGATTGACAAATCTCAAATCCTTGCCAAGGATTCGAGGATTTGGTTGGCCCATCCCTAGTGAGTACCATACATTAAGATGCTCTCACCTCATCTCTTTAAGTCCTGAGCGTCTATAGGATTGCTTCTATATTTATATGAGGAAGGAAAGAAGTTAAGTGAAAATAACACAACACAGCTTGCAGTGAATGGCTTGCGTTCAGCTTGGTGAGTCACATGTCTTTTTTTCAAGCCTGTCTTTGGTGAATACAAAGGGCAAGAGGGGAGAGAAGAAATCAAATAAGCTATTTGCATTAAAAAAAAAAAACTATCCCCTCTCCCCACACTTTTTGGTAAGATAATGACTATTTTTTCCCCTTTCTGTTTTGGGTGGCTTTTCTTCAGATTCTTAGAAAACATGATTTCTCAGCAATTTTTTCCCCTCAGCTTGTAGTTTTGGTTAGTAGTTCTAAATTAGCAAATATAAAGAAATGATGACCGCAGAGGTTTTTTTCCTCTCATATCTCAATGTATTTTTTTTTTATCTTTTGACGAGTTTTAATTTGTATATACAGAGGCTGCATTGTTACTGTAGTCTCTTAACATCCTCCCGCAGCAGGAAATGCAGCAAACTTCAGAAGACTGAATTCATATCTGAATGGCAACATGGCTGCAGGTTTATGTTTGTTTTGTTTTTTTTTTTTGGTTTTTAATTCCATCCTTCTGAGGGGAACTTGTGGGGACCTTCTTTAGAATTAAGGACCTCATTCTTCAAGAAGTAAAAAATCCTAAGGTTGATCTGCTCAGGTTTTGTTGTTGTCCTGTTCTTTATCCCACATGTTCTCTACACTTCCTGAACAAAAGAATATCTGGAGAATGTAACACTTTCCCCTTATTCCACATTGGATTGTCACCTTGGATTGTAATATTAATTAGGGATTATTGGGAGGTCACAGCATTGTTCAGGAGATGATTGAGGCCATTTCCGCACTAGACTGTTATCGTGCTATTATTCCACTTTCAACATTCTATGCTGAATCCTGGGGTTTGCAGTTTAGGGAGGGGCCTAAACTGGAAGCCCAGGATTCCACTGGATGTTCAAAGTGGAAGAATAGCACTATAGTGAGGAAATGTCCCGCCTCTTTTTTTTCCCTGCTTTGCAAATCATCAATTATCTATCATCCATTTCCACAGATTATTTCCTTTGTGCATGAGAAAGATACTGCAATGACTTTCGGCTCCCTTGCTTCTAGCACTTGTGTCTTGCACAGTCTTCAGATGCTAAGTTTGCAAGCTGGCACTACTTATTCCCCAACATCCCACTTTGCTCTGTGTCTGCAGTTAAGGAAAGGGCTGAGATCCTACACTGAGGAGGTGGAGCAGAACTCACAGAGATCCCTGCTAGAAGGAACTGCCATCTCGCCAGTGAATCAGCCTAGGGAAAATGATATTAATGTTTGACCTGGCAAAAATGGAGCAGATGAGGAAGTAGGGGAAATACAGCACAATATAGGTAAAGAGGTTGTACAGGAATACCAGGCTACTCTAAATGAATTCAAGTGTCCAGGAGCAGATAAACTACATCCAAGCATATTGAAAGAACCAGCAGGAGTAATCTCAGAACCACTGCTAAAAATCTATCAGAATTCTTAGATACAGAAGTCCCAGCAGAATGGAGAAGACCAAATATTGTCCCCATCTACTAAAGATGTGAATGCAAGGAGGGGTGGATCCAGACAGAAGTCGCTCAGTCAGCTTGATGTCAAAAACAGGGAAGATTGTAGAACAGATAATCAAACTATCAGTCTGCAAGCACTTTGAAAGGAATGTAACGATCACTAAAAGTCAACATGGGCTTCTCCAAAACAAGTCATGCCAGATTAACCTTATTTCTCTTTTTGATAGAGTTAAAAGTTTGGTAGATGAAGAGAACATTGTGGATGTAGCATATTTTCATTTCAGCAAGGCCTTTGACAAGGTTCTCCATGAGATACTTGCAAACAAGCTAGTAAAATGTGGGCTAGAAAATGCTTCTGTTAGGTAGATTCATAATTAGCTAATTGACCAGACCAAAAAGATGCTTGTTACTCGAAAAGCTGGATGATTCAGGGGTCTACTTGAGATACCAATGTCTCCATGGAATGGTATGAAATTATAGCTCAATGGAGGCCTAAGAGAAGAGGGTAACCACTGGGCCTTTTCACCTGTGTATGCAAGTACTAACTGTGAGACACCAGTTGGAGGTCAAAAGAGTGTTTAACTGGAGAGAAATCACAAATAAACACAAGATTCAAGCAGTCTCACAACCATACAAGGCTAACAGGAGGGAAAGAAGGAAAAATTGGATAGCAAGGAGTTAGAATAAAGGAGGCTATATTTACCAGTACTGAAGAGAAGAAAGTCAAGGTGAAATGGCTCAAACATGAGAATTTTAGGGCAGGACAGAGGAAAGAGAGTCTGGGGTGCAGAGTGATGCCCAAGTGCTGGTAAAGAGTCAGGATTTGAGCCAGGGTTTAGATACTCTTCTTCTGTCCTGAAGGGGAATATGTTAATTGCTCTCTGGCAGAGCGACAAATGGTCTTAGCATTAGGTGACAAAGCATTGATTGAAATTGTGATAGCTTCATAAGGTCAGAGCAGATGAGGAAACAAAAGGGGAAAATCAACAGGAAGGAGGCTACAGGACATTGGTCATTGTTACTTTTTCTGGGAGTTTCAGGACTATTATTTTCTAGGTTTGGGTTATTGAGAGGATCATCTCAAACTCACTTAGTTGAGTTCTCCGACTAACCCTCAGTGAACTTATGACCTGGCCATGCCTTCAGATTCCCTCTGATCTAATTCTGTACGATACAACCAGTCCTCCTCACCAGCATGGCTTTTTAGCCATAGCTCTATGATTGATATATATGCCAATTAAAAAATATTGGGGGTCTATGGCATGTAGTTTTAGTTAGTAGTGGCTCCTCTTCATCCTGTAGATAAGCGACTTCTGGGGATATGTCCTGGAACCAGTGCTATTCGGTATCTTTATCAATTACTTGGATGGTGGAATAGAGAGCATGCTTACTAAATTTGCAAATGACACCAAATTGGGTAGAGTTGCTAATACACTAGAGGACAGGATCAAAATTCAAAATGACTATAACAGATCAGAGAGCTTGACCAAAGCTAACAAAATGAAATTCAGCAGAGAGAAATGTAAGGTCCTGCACTTAGGCAGAAAAAGTGAAATGCACAAGTATAAAATGGACAAAATCTGCCTTGACAACAGTACATGCAAAAGAGATCTAGGAGTCTTAGTAGAACAGTCTGAACATGAGCCGATAGTATGATCAAGGAACATAATAGTTCCATTCCATTCTGTTTTGTTCAGACCTCAGGTGTACACCCAGTTTTGGGTACCATAGTTCAAGAAGGCTACCGACAAGCTGGAGGAGAGCAACTGAAATGGGAAAAGGTCTGGAAACTATGGTGTATGAGGAACAGTTTAGAGAGCTGGAGTATTTAACCTAGAGAAGAGAAGGTTAAGAGGAGACATGATAGTCATGTTTAAATATTTGAAAACATGCCATACTGAAGATGGAGTAAGCTTGTTTTCTGCTGCTCCTGAGAACGGGAAATGGAACCATGGATTCAAACTGTTGGAAAATAACTTTCTGATGGTAAGAACAGTTTGACAGTGGAATATACTGCCTCTGAATGTGGTGAAGTTTCCTTTCTCAGAGGTTTTAAAACAGAGGCTGGATGGCAATCTTCAGGAGTGCTTTTATTGTGTCTTCCTGCATGGCAGAATGGATTTGGACTGAATGGTCCTTGTGGTTTTGTCCAGCTCTATGATTCTATGATGCTTTGAGTGGACCTTGCTTTGATTCCACTGCAAAACAGCTTTGTAGGATGTATATGTTTAAAAAAATATTGCATTTGTCTTGAAAAACAATCATGGCCTCATTTGTCTTGTGAAAGTGCCCTCATCCACTGCCAGGAGTCTGAACTGTCTAATACATTCAGTCTTCTTGATTGTTGCGTAGCAATTCTGCAGAATAGGAACAGTCAACCAGATCCTGAAATTTAACCTTGCATTAAGTATGAACCAGCTAATGCATAATTACATGTGACCCATCATTCACCCATTCCCAGTCTTCCTTCCCATGTTAGCCTGTCCCCTGTGTTACTTAGGCTAAATGCACTGCCACCAGCTGCATATTGAGAGTGTACAGAAACTAGAGGGGGATGAATAAAGCCCAGTGTGTCAACGCTGGATCAAAAGGCCATCTGGCAATATCTCTTGCAAGTGAGGTTAATGTTACATTGGGAAAGTTCAGGGAAGAGATATTAATATGTTTTTCCCCCGCTGTGTAGTCTGCCATATCTCATTAGCAACATCTTATCCCATTAACACATTAGTGCCATTCCTTTGTTATTATATTAGCATTCATATCATATCAGGACATATTGTTCCCTAATACAATGTTACAGTCGTATCGTATTAGCAACTTTCATATCAAATTAAGAGAAGCGGAGATTAGGAGGGCATTCTGATTCAATTAGCAAGGTGGCAGCGTCCCTCTCTTTTCAAGTCACTTCCCTGAGTGGCCCTAAATGGCAACTTGATGAGACACTTTGGCAAGCACTTTTCATCCATCATAGTTTTGCCTGGCCCACACATGAAACTGTTTCAGACAGAGTCAAATAATTGATCCACTTAACCCATAATTGTTTCCTCTGGTGGGCAGCAGGCAGCGGTGTTGCTGTGAAGTTGGAGGAGTGAGGGCATTGGCCCCTATTCTGTCTCCTCAATGAAAGTTAGCTTCAGTTCTCCAATTTCTAGCATCACAGTGATTAAACATCCCTGATGAGCTTTTAGAAACAGAGTCCAGGCAACTAAAGAAAAAGGTCAAGCAAAGGGGCCAAGGAAATGTAAACACAGCAAACAGAAGAGTTCTAAGTGTGAACGGTTTTCACTATCTCACTCTTTGCAATGCTAGAAATTTGAGAAGTGAATGAAAATTTCATTTAGGTGGGCAGAAATATGATTAGGAGGCTCAATGTCCCCACCCTTTCACAGCTATACCAGCTCTTCAAATTTCCAAAACCAGACAGGCACTTACTCCAGATCTATTAGCTGGTTATCTCGGTAATGGGACAGAGTCCCTTCTACACAGAAGCTTCTGCTTCATGACTCAGCTCTAGCTATAGAAAGAGGAGGCCTACCTAGTAAGAAAAATGTAAGAGTGAATGTATCTGTCAGTCTTGTTTTCTCCAATATTAAACTTTTTTTTATTCCCAGATTTGTTTTGTTAAATTTATAGAGTTTATCAGTAATTTCTATCCAAAACAAATGCAATCAAATTATCAGCCATATGCACAGGGAAATTCAATAAGTAAAGCCATTCTTTGGGTCTTCTTTCCTATAGATTTCATAGATGTGTGTAGGTTTCCTTATATATAGTTTTTTTTTCCCATTAAGCAAGAGGTGCATCACATTCACGATTAAATAAGCAGAGTTCTGAAAGTATCACCGTTTCACATGCATTTCTGTGTTCTCAGATGATAACAGAACTAGTTCTCGGTGATATGGCATCACTCAACTCACTGGGTTGTCAGAAACAATGCATTCCCCATTGCACAATGGGACACGTGGAGGTTTGCCATCCATCTCACACTGCCAGTATTCAACAGAAGCGTGCTGCAGCACTAATGCTGTTTTCTGCACCAATCATATGCAAATTTTGACCAGAATGAGGCCCTTTCCTCAAGGGGGGGGCCAAACGGGGCCGTGCACTCGGGGCAGAACTTACCTGCGAGCGGGTTGCTCCGTCCCTGCGGAGAGCGTGGATCTGCTGTTCCAAACGCCGCCGAATTTCGGCGGCGCTCGGCGGTGCTCGGCGGCGCCCAAAATGGCGGCCGGCGGCTTCCAGCGGAGCTCCGCCAATTAGGACAGCGTGCCAGCCGGAAGCCCGCCCCTGGGCAGATCTGCAGGGATGCGCTACCGCGTCTCTGCAGTTCTTCACCGGGGGCTGCTACGGGGCAGCGTGGGTAAGTTTTATAAAAACCACTTTTGAAGGTGGTTTTTATAAAACTCACAGCGCCACCCCCGGGGCTGCACTAGAGCAGTTTGAGGTCTAGAACCTCACTTTTTTAACTGCTCTAGTGCAGACCGCGGTGAAAAAGACCTCCTGGAGAGGTCACTCTAGCGTGGGCAATATGCCCGTGTGGAAATGGCCTAAGTCTCAACAGTGAAGATTCTCGTCAGTTCGGGGTTATTCTCGCCAGGGTTTGTTGACATTCAAAAAACAAAACAAAAACATGCTCTTTTACTTTTTTGAATATTTTAAAATATTTATTTCAACTTTATCATCCATTTACAAAGCAATGAGAAATGTACATGGAACCCTGCCTTCCAAAGAATTATATAATTCTTTGCCCAGAGCTATGCCAGGGTAAGTCTAAATAGGATCTTTGCACAGAAATAAAACAACAGAAGCTTCTGATATATGAAAAACAGGTGGTAAATGTTTCTCTTTTAAATTTTACTTTTCATACTTTTCCTGGCTCCTGCATTCCACACATCCCATCCTTTTCTCAAATTAAAAAAAAAAAAAAAGATTCGATCAACATGGGTAAGAGCTTTTGTTCACTCTCTGCTGGGTGAAATTATTAGACATTTGTGCATTTTCCAACAATATTTCAGCTATACACACACACACACACACACACACACACACACGCATGAGGGTCTTTTTGGAGACTATTTCCAAGGAATGCTACAGCTGAGATCCTGCATCATCAGACATACATACTACAATAATAGAGCTCCTTTTAGTTCTATAGATGCCAGTCCAAAAAACCTACCTCTTAAACCAACTGAAGTGTTTCCATGGTGCTACAGATTAGAGCCCTGAAATTTTGGTTGCCTTGGCCAAGCAGGGATTTGAACTCTGCTCTCTAAAGTCTTAATTCAAACTCAAAGCATTATGCCATGCTGGCTCTCCAGCAAGAATAGACCCACGGAACTAACTGTTGCAGGTGACTCAAAGTAAATGCAAATTCGGATGATTCAATGGCTTTGCTTTGATTGGGACTAGCTATAAGATTTAGGCCCATGTGAAATATTTAGACTTCACTTACATGTCCATGAACTGGATATGTTTACTGCACAACAGAAAAAAAAATGTAATCATATTTGTAAAGAAAATGTATCTATGTGTAAAACACCAATGGGTTTCTGGTTACAGCCTTTTATTTTGTACAACAAAGAAAGCTTTTGTTGTTTCTGCTGTTGCTGTTTTTGTTGATGCTATGAAAAAAGAAAGACTTTTTAGTTTTGTTTTCATTCTTTCATTCTCGACTTTTTTTCACATTGAAGAAAAAAATTGCAAATCCTGGCTAGGATTCAGTAAGCAATTCAGTCATCTTTGTAAACGAACGTACAGGAAATAGGTGGTCAGTAGGAAATAGAACTGAGCAGTTTTGCAATAACCATATTCACTAAGAGGCTGGTACGATGGGAGTACATTGGGGGGGGGACAACAAATTGACCAGAGCACAATGGGACTGACATGAATCAAGATAGTGGCTAAGAAATACCAATGCATATTGATAGAGCCTGATGGACATAGAACACTGCTGCCTGTGACCTGGCAAACATCTTTGCAATTTGCTAAGAGAGTTTCTTAGCACATGTGCTACATAGCTAAGTATGTATAAAGTTATGTATAATAGACTGTGACAGAGGATTCTGGCCACCACTTGCATCCCTAAGCACACATTTTAGCTATGTTATCAGAAGTCTTTTGCCTATTTGCCTGGCTTCTGAAAGGAGGGATGTCTCTGCTGTCAGAGTTGGATAACCTAAAGAATCTGAAAATACGAGAGAATATGTCCCTATCCTCTTCTAACAAAGAGAAGTGCTTGGCAGTAAATAGGGCCCAATTTCCATTGAGCTCCATATGGAAGCTACATAATAGAAAGTCAAAGTATTACTATGAATAATGACCTATAAATATTCCACTTGTTAAGCATGTAATCAATTCTCTAGTCTCTCTGGACAGCTTGCTCATTTTCACCCTCCCTTTGGTATATTTCTGGTGTGTAATTTAAATGCATGCATTATAATCACTACCTCCCTCTCTCTTTCTCTCTATTTTTGCTTGCTTGCTGTACTGTTCAAAGGCTTGCTCATTTAGCACTGAGATATTTATTCATTTATATTGGACTGGAACAGTACCTAACAGGTTTTATGCACTAAGTAGTTATTCCATAGGGTGAGGAGGTTAAAAGTGTTTTGTTGCTGAGCTTTGTCAAAGAAGCTAGAGGCATCTTGTGCTCAGCTTCAGGTACTGCTAGTTGAGATGACCATGCTAAATGTGTGTGTATGTGTTTCATGCAAACAATTTTCTGTGGACACTGGATTTCATACTTGCAAAATGTCACATCTATCGTTTCGCCCTTAAAGGCACCTGGGGGAAACAACCTCCACATTGCTCACTTACTGCCTGAGATCTTCCACTTTTTACATACAAACAGAAAAAAAAAAAAGCCTTGCTGGAATTTTGATCCAGAGTCCATCCAGTTCAGCACTATTGCATGTTCAAAATCAGACCACCAAATGTCTGGGGAAGAAGTACCTCTGAGAAAATGATTAGCAGGACATGAAGGGCCAGGCTTCTAATTTTGCCTGCAAGAATCAGTTTGATGCCTTTAATTTGATATTCTTTCAGCTGTAAACTTAGGAAAATCCTGCTACCTTACCAACTTTCTAAACTTTTCTTGTAGGGATCCCAAGGTGGAAAAGTGAGTTCGTGATGGCGCATGTCTGGTACAGGGTGAGAACAGGGTGAAAAAACTGAAGCAGAAATCAAACAACAAGGAATCATTTTTGCTATTAAAAAGCTTCTTTATAATAACAAGCAGAAAGCTGGAATACTACTTTGGTTGGTGTTATCTTTTTTTCCTATCAGTTTCTAACTCTGCTAGAAGTCTAATCTCCCCCGTCTCCTTCCCTGAGTAGAGATTCTCCTTGCTTCCAGCTCCCAATTCAAACTGAAGCCACAACAAAACAGTTAAATGATCAACTCTTTCTTTCTTCTACACCATTGCTTTCGGGAGTGGCAACCTTTGCATGCTTAATTAACTGACTGGTTAGTTTGCGTGTTTATTGTAGGCATAGAGGCGACTGCCTAGCGTAAACTTCCTGTTTGGTCAACCCTCACTTCCCTTTGCATGTTGTCTCCCTCTTTCTTCTTTTTTGTTCTTTGGCTTCCCTGCAAGCATGTGGTCTCCAATCCTCTGGCAAGCATGCTTTCCTGTAAGCATGTGAGTTGTTATTTTCATCTTATCTTTGTTTTAGATTTGAACCTGTGTAGACTATGCGCAAGATTTTGTGAGTAAATTTTTTATACTTTTTAACCAAACTGTTTGTGTTTATTTTGAACTAGATTAAGTGTGTCTGGGGTGGAGATGTGGGACTAGTGATTTGTTCTGCTTCTGTCTGTGGATTACAGAATACTCTGCTGATTGGGAGACTTATTACTAAATTCTCCCAATTCCCCAACAACTCTCAACATTTCAGTGGTTGCCATAGGCTAATCTACAGAGGAGATAGGCTTTCTGGCTCTGCTGCCCTTCACAACATTTTGTCCTTATCTTGTGAGAGCATTGAGTTGGGACATGTGAAAGGAATGTGCTTTGAACGTGCAATGAGACATTGGTAAAGAGAGAAGGGAGATAGGTTTCCCAGACCTCAAGCCCTGGCCATGAATCTGAGTGTGTGAGTTCTCTTTTTAGAAGACAGGGAATGAATCTCAGGGGAGAAGCATTATCTTGGAAATTACCCATCTATGTATCTAGTTGTTCAATGCAAAGCTGGGAAACTTTTGTTAGCCATGGCATATGATATTTTAATTACATGCTTACATGTTCTGAGCAACTGGGGCTGATAATTAGCCTATTGTGCTCAATTATTTCAGCAGGGCTCACATTCTTTGGCACCTATAGGCTTCTATCTATAGGCATCTGTAAGTCTCAAATCTTGCCCCGTAATCTCTGGGCCTGGGATGTCCCTCATCTGCCAGTCCAAGAGATTAATGCTATTAGAAGGTACCATATAAAGTCCCCCTTCCTCTTGTGTCACACACAGCCACCCTGGCATGGGGACACTCAGGGACTCCTATAGGAACTGAGTAGAAGCTTGGATGGTGTTCTCTTAGCTTCCAGAGTAGATGTGGATTTCCCATCTGCCTTATTCTGTCATGCCATGTTACAATACCCTACACCCTTCTGTCTTGCAGGATGTGCTATTTTCATAACTGGACATTTTTATGGCTTAAAAACATGATCAAGGGCACATTGACTGGAAGATCATGTTGTCAGGTCAAGCTGACTTAAGTTCAGAGAAGATTTGGCTGAAAACCCTTACACTAATGGGTTTGTGCTAATCCTTTCAACATCTTGGACTCTATGCACTCCTGAGTACAATGGAGGGTGAATGACCTAGGTGAAGCAATCAGAGACCACCCTTTGATCTCGCCCCATGGAAATCTTCTCTATATCCCCTATCAGACCAAACATTAAGAGGTTGTCATCCCATTTTATACCCCTCCGTCAGTTCTGTGTGAAAGCCATTATGGCCCCTCAGGGTTTGAAATAGGGATCAAAAAAACCCTAGCTTTGACCCCAGCGTTTTGTAGCATGTTGGATGTAGTACATTTTACTACCTAGACTATCATTCCTCGATGTTGCCCTCAGACACTGTCTAAGCCAATCTGCTGTGACCCCTTCTCCAGGACTGGTAATTAACACCCATTCCACCCAATCTCTCTCTATCCAACTTTTCTTGCCTTGCTCCCTGATAGCCTTGTATGGTTCTTAAGATTGTCTGATTTTTTTGTATGTTTGTCAACTCAAATAAAATACTTCTTTTAACTTTAACTAGGAGTGCTCTCTACAGTTAGTACTGGTATACATAGGTGAAAAGATCCTGCCATTGTCCTCCTCTCACAGGCCTCCTTTGAGTTATAATTCTCCTAAATTCTAAGGAGACACTGACATTGTGGGTAAACCCAAACATCCCCCGCCTCTTAAGATAATAGCCATGTGTTCAAGGGTGTGTGTTGATTTGGCTGATTGGTGGCTTGAATGTTCTCAGGTCACAGCCTGAAACAAGTGTGGGCAATGTGGAACCAAGAGAGGTTATTCCAGGTGTTTCCTGTGCAGAATATATTGTTTTCTGAGCCAAAAATCTCCAAGTTTTACATAAATTGTTCTCAGTGCAGCATAAACGTTCACATGTGACCTTACCCTATGCTAGGCCATGTACCCCTCTCAACTTGCATTGGGCAACCCCCTCCATACTCAGAGGCACACTAATTGCAGAAGCTGTGAGACTCCAGGATGACCTGATAGCTGATGTCATAATTTTTCAATTGGCTATGGGAAGGCAGCCAGATACTTCTTCAATCCCAGTTGCTCACTATGAAGCACAAAAAGGCCATGCAAGATGTTTTGAGGGCTGTAAAATAAGAGAGGAAGGGGGCTTGGAGTGCTGCGTGGAAGGAACAGGAATACCAATCCTCACTGTACATGAAGAAGGACATCTGAACATGTAAGGGACATTCATACATATAGATGTTGCCACCTGAATTCAGGCCAATATGCAAAACTTCATAGGTACTTGTCAGTCCATGATTCTTCTCGTCAGGATTTTCCAAAACTCCAGAAATATGCTTTGTAACCATTTTTTTCCAAATATTTTTGAATATTCTTTCCATCCCACCACCATGACCACCACCATTATCATCATTATTGGAATAGTAATAATAACAATACAAATTTGTATTTGTTACCCACCTCTCCCCAAGGCTTGGGACAGGGTACAACATAGATAAAATTAAAAATGAAGTATGCCTAAAATACACTAAAAACACAAAACCATTTAAAATACAAATATATTAGAATTAAGATACATCATCATTAAAAATATAATTAAAAGTACCAGTTCAATTAAAAGTACAATTAAAAGTATAATTAAGAAACAGCCATATCATGTTCTGTACTGCGCAAAAGGACAATAAGCAGGCAGATTCAGAGTCAGGTGCACTGTGCTGGCATTCGGGAGAAAAGTGGTATAACGCAACTACCTTTTAACCATGTAGTTGTAGATTTACAGTATGCCAGTGTGATGTAGGATCTCAGGTAATATGTTTGCCTCTTTCTTTATTTCTTTCAGCAATAAACTGTTCTTTTTGAAACTGAATGACTAGAACTCCACCTCCCAATGTCTGAACTTCTATAATAATGAATAGCATTATGAAAACTTGCTGTTTTGCTCTCACTGTATTCCCCTGATAATTCTTAACACTGGGCTGGACTTCTTTGCTGCTGCTACACACAAAAGGAATGAAACGGCATGTTGGCAAGTGGTGATAAGAAATTTTCAATCAATGAACAGATTAAGAGCATAAGAGCTTCCATGTTTGGTCAGAGTGATGGTTTTCCTAGTTCAGTATTCTTGAATGGCAGCCAATCAGATATCCCAGGAAGGATTGCAAAGCTGGCCATGACTATTGTATCCATCTGACTGTAAGGACCAATCTATATCTTGAGAATCTATATATGGTGCATTTCTACTACAGTTTCAAGAGTTCACACTGCAGGTAAGACACTCTGTCACCCAGATTTTCAATTGGCACTGTCCTTGGGAGCAAGCCCAAGCCATCTTTCTCTTCTCTGCTTCTCTTCAAACAGTAAATATCACCCCATCACCCTAAAATCTCTGCTATCCATTTTCCTCCCACTCTCCTGGTTAGCTTTGTGTTGTTCAGTGTGTGAATATCAATCTTGTGCACTGTGTATTTTCCCCCAGAAAAAAAACATTTTAGTTTAATTCAATCTTCTGGCTGGTTTCTGTCTCTCAGTGACCCCGTATACACTGGTGGAAAGTCTTGCTAGGTTGCACCCGTCTTGTGAGCTCATAAATAAAGACCAGCTAATTTCCCTAATTTGCACAAAGGTGCTGGCTCAAATAAAGGACCTCCAGAGGTCCCACATGTTTTCGAGTAACAATTTGTTTGTTTGTTTTCCCCTCTTATGCAATGAACATATTCAATTCATAGGTGCACGCAGAACCATTTTGACAAGCAGTTGTGCCCTCTTGGATGGTAGGTAACTATTCTTGAGTGTCTTTAAAGTATCATTTGATTCATTGAAATTGAAGAAACAGCCATTTTACATTCAACATTTCACAATGAAACAGTAAGGAAGGACATTAACAGACACACAATCAGTTGAAGAATGATGGTATTGAGCTAAAGAGCGGTTGTAGTGCCACCATCACATAACTAGATAAATGTAGATTTAAATTATGCAAGCATAATGTAGGAACTTGGTCTATCAATTCAAAGCCATTTAATTGATATCAGAAATGAGTTATTTTGATTCATGGAATAGTTCTGATGAAATGAGATGGCCTTTCAAAACCCCGAAGATGTTTTATTCAAAAGCAGAAATTTAAAAGGCACCCTCTGTTTGCACATGGGAGGAGAATCAGAAGTTAAGAACTGAGTCCTATGTATGTCTAGACAAAAGTAAACCACAGAGTACAATTGACCTACTCCTGAGTGCATATGCCAAAGAATCAGTGAAAGGAATAAGTACAAAAAGATAGGAGAGGGGGAGATTCCTTTTTAAAAAACTGCTCTTTCTCTACTAACTGGGACAATTTAACATTCTGAAAAATGAGAGCTGGAAACCAGAGATATGACTACAGAAAGGTAGCTATGATGTCTTCTGATATTAACATTCAAAATCCTATCTTTGAAGTTTCTCATTTTCTCCAAACCCAATACACATTCCCAAGGAACCAAAGAGTGGGGCAGTGAGTAATGACAAGTCCAGCCAGAAATCTGCTGAGATGTCTGCAGGGTCCTGTCAAGATGGTTCCCATGACAAGGAGTGGGCTGGATGCATCTGATACCCCAAAAGCTGGGTAACTCTGAGGTCCACCTATGATGCCAATGCCTCTGTAGAAAGGTGAGAAATTATAGCCCAAGGAGACCTGTGACTGGGAGTAAATGCTGGACTTTTCCACCTGTATATACCAGTACTAACTGAGAGACACTAGTTGGAAGTCAAAAGAATTTTTTATTGGGGGGAAATCCAAACACACACTAAATTCAAGCAGTCTCCCAACCTTACAAGGCTAACAGGAGGAAAGGAGGGAAAAGTTGGATAGCAAGGAATTAGCATGAAGTAGGCAATATTTACCTGTCCTGAAGAGAAGAAAGTCAAGGCAAAATGACTTAAACATGAACATTTAAGGGTAGCCCAGGGCACGACAGTTGAGGAGCCAATGGGTAGAGTAACAAAGGCCCCTCCCTAAACTGCAAACCCCAGGATTCCATAGGACGTTGAAAGTGGAATAATAGCACTATAACAGGCTAGTGTGGAAATGGCTATAGATATGTCTGGTAAGGACTAGAAAGAGCCTTCTAAGTGGCTGCTCCCAGACTATAGGATTGTCTTCTGAGAGAGGCTCAGTTAACTCTCTTTTCACTCTTTTTTTTTTGCCTGCAGTAAAGATATTATTATTATTATTATTATTATTATTATTATTATTATTATTATTATTATTTAAAGTGGCCTTCCATTTTAATTGGTTGGGGTAGTTCAAATGGGTACTCCAGATCTTAATATCTAAGAAGTTTTAATGTGTTTTTAGCTGTTCTAATTTTATGGGTTTTATGAGGATTGTTGCTTAATGTTATTTTAATTTCTGTATTACATATTATTTTAGTTATTTTGTTTTAATGTAAAATATAAACACCTTTGATCCCATAGGGGAGAAAAATGGAATACAATAAGATATATAAATTGATAGGATCTGGGGACACTTTTGATCATTGAAATCCTACAAGGACTATAGCATGTATTGGTAGAACTGTGACATTGTACGTCAGGCTTACAACATTGTAATTACTAAATAGGACACCAGTTAAAGGTCATTTCTGCACGGGGTGAGGGAATTGCCCCGTGATGCTGCTCACCGGACTTTTGGGCTCCCCAGTCCGGTCCACGCTTCTCCAGAGCAGTGTGTGGCCGCTGCCCCGCACTGCTCCGGGGACGAAAATGGCAGCTTCCAGTAGGTTGAGGGTCTCAGCCAACCACTGAAGCTCACCAGCTTAAAGCCCACCCCTGGCAGATTGCAGGCTCACACCAATGCGGGCCTGCAAGTCTGCATAAGGGAGCAGGCTCGCAGTGGTGCGCTCCGTGCTTTTGAAATACCTGTTTTCAGAGGTCTTTCAAAAGCACGCTGGACAACCACTTGGGTCGTTCCGGAGCGGGCTGGGGTGCGGATCTATGTTCAGTAGGTCCAACCCAGTCCGCTCCCAGGTGCAGACGTCCTCCCTGGAGACGCTCTGCGCCGTGTTAAAAACCCCGTGTGGAAATGGCCAAAGTCACTGTTTCTCATTCTCTCTCTCTTTTTCCCCAACTTTCCCTTGATCTATACCATATTTCTGTTCCATACTGAAATAAAATTGTGCTGCTCATCATCAAAATTGAAGAAGGGCTTTGTCTTTTTTGTATCTAACAGGGATATAAATAATCTCCTATTTAGTTTTTGTTTAGAAGAATGAAGCATCTTAAAAAGTTTTTTTCTGGCTGGATGTGATTCCAAGGGCTTTTTACGGTTTTTAATTTTTTTGGCCTTTCAGGACTTTCTTTAATGAAAATTTTGTTCCAGCAAAATACACTGCTTTTGCACACAAGTGTCTGTTGCAGATAAATAAGTGTGCTTTGCCCAGCAAATAACAATGTTTTCTAGGTAAAGTTGTTGATGCCGAATAAAGTTTTTTTTTTCATTGAATGGAATTTTCCATAACGTTCAGATATGAGGGGAAAAATCTTTCAGTGGCTTTAAGATAAAGGATTTCACTTTTGCAGAAAAATGTTTCTGTTAAAGATTAAAAAACAAATAAGTAGGAGATAATATTACGGCTGACCATTTTTTGGTGGGTCTTCTCACTGTGTTGATATACACTTTCTTGCTAAGGATGAGAAAATTTGTCAATATACTTCACATCCCTGGTGTCTTGTGGCTGATATCTAGAATGAGACATTAGAGCTCAACTCTTTTGACAGGTTTATTGCTGCTAGTAGTATCTTTTCAACACAGAAGATATCTACAATGAAATTGCTCAGAGATACTTTTCAACTATGTCTTATCATTACTTTTAAATATCTTACCCTCTCTTGCCATAGCCACAGCATATGTGCTTATTCTCCTAGTTTTATCCTTAGAGCAGTTCAATATCTTCAGATCATTTTTGATAAGAATTTATCAAAATTTGCAGATTTCTTCAGCATGGGAAGAATTTGGGATCTCTCTCTTTCTCTCTTTCTCTCGCTCTCTCTATATATACGAAACCATATTCATATAAGCCCAGGACCATGGGGGCTCTGCAAAGCCTGGATTGGAATTCATGTACGTTTCCACCCAAAATTAAGATTAAGAATCTCTTTTGTTTTCTTTAGAGTTTCGCAATCTAGACACAGGATAGGGCCTTTTAGGTGGCTGACCCCTGATCTGGAACTCCCTCCTTAGGGAGCATAGAATCCCCCTTCTCTTACTGTCCCCCCATTGTCAAAGGACTTTTCCAAATGAGGTGATTAAAATGGCGCAGTGCGACCTCTTACGAAGGTCGTCTACACCATGGAGTGCGCTGGGTCATATATAATTTTGCAGTTGCACACCTCGATCCGCTCAGAGATGCCTCCAATTGATAGTTGCGCATGCTTTTTAAAAACCTGAAAAAAGTGAGTTTTTTTTCCCCAGAGCGCACTATTGCATACGTGCTCATTTGTGTAGAAGCGCAGATACGTGCCAATGCGCACATGAGATCAGCGGAGGGCGGGCTGTGGGCGTGGACAGCTTCAGCGTCAATGTAATGACGCACAGAACCATTTTAAAAACAACAACAACAGCCAATCACAGCCGAAGGGGGCGGGGTAAGGAGACTAGCGGGAGTGGCCATAGAGGAAATAGTGTGGATCTGTTAACCCACGCTAGCCCGGTTCACGCTAGAACCGCGTGGAACTTTGTTAGTGAAAGTCTGCGTTAGCGCAGATACAGAAAAAATTGGCCGGTAGCGTCGCAGAGCGATTTCCTCGCCTCGTGTGAAAAGGGCCTAAGCCTTTTTTATTCTAACAGGATTTTGAGAGCCCTTGAAAGTCCTTTCACTGTGCTTACTCCTGCTATAAGTATGTTTAGAATCTCTACAGAATTTTATTGAAATTATACCAGAATGTGAATTTCACGTGTTCAACCGAGGTGACACCTACAGTATCAATCTAGAAAATCATTCTAAAGAGAGGATACCACCAAGTCTGCCCTATGGTAAAGTTGGAACTGAATTTGGATATGATGGGTTTTCTGAGAACATATACATATCTCTGTAGAAATTGCTCAGGTGGGTCCCATCTGTGAGATTGATAATGGCAGAAACTACTGACCTGAACAGCTTTTAAAAACAGATCACTTCTTGAGCCCTCTAAAGCAGAAGCAAGACCTCAAGCTTTAGAGACAGTAATTGGAATTGCATTGGTTTCATACACTTGCATAAGTTGTCTTATTTCTGTACGTTGTACTTTTTATCCATTTTGCAACAGATGTATTGAGTCATGCATAAGTGGAGTTACACAAGAACAACCTTTTCACTTGGGCCTAAAGCTTATTGTTAGTCCCAAACTCATTGAATCAATTGGATTTACCTGTTGGTTGAACATTCAACCATGGATTAAATAGATCTACTCTATGGAATAATAAATCTTGAATAGATCCAGACGAGACTAACCAACAGGATTCTAGATGTTCACTTGTACATTCTTGGATCTTTCATAACTATTCATCACCGCCTTAAATGTATTGCCTTTTTTGCAGTGGAGTTGCATAAAGAGCTGTTGTGCCTTCCACATTGCCCAGCAGAACAATAAGCAAGGACATTGGAAATGCAGAATCCATTTTGCAACATTGGTATTCAGCAGAGGGATGGTGGGACACAACTACTGTATAACTGTGTGAATGCAGAATGTATTATTGGCTTGTGGAAGCAATATGGATTATCAGTCTAAGATATACCACCCTAATGACCTACTGTTTTGCCTTGTTTTCAGCTGTATTTATTTATTTATTTATTTATTTATTTTGGGTTTGTTTAGTTTCAGGGCATTTGTGAGAAATGATTTTTCTGCATGAATTTCCTGACTGACCATTTATTTTGCAAACTACTTTTCCTTTTACCAACTTCTTCCTGTTGCTTCCTTGTCGTGTGGAATTCTTAAAAGTAAAAGCTTTTGGTATGGAAGCAAAATGCAGGATCTTCACCAGCAATTTATTCACATTTCCTCCTTATTAGACATTAAGGTGGTCCTGGCTTCGTGCCTTGATTTTGCTCTTAAACATAGAGAAAGCAAAGCAAAGTTAATTACAGTGAGCAAATACTGATAGTCAACTTGCCACAGGTAACTGGGGAGGTAACTGGAAAAGGGGGTATGGGAGCAGCAGATGGATGGACCATATACACCTGTGGTTTCTATTCATGTTTGAAGACCACAAGGTCAAAGAGAAGACCTATGGCTTTAAGATAAAGGACTTCAGTTTTACAGAAAAAAAAGTGTTTCTGCTAAAGATTAAAAACAAACAAACAACTGAGCAGGAGATAATATTATCAAGAGAAGCACCAAAATCTTGAATGGCCCCAGAAGACAAAGTCTCAAAATACCTATTGTGGATCATGCTAGCAAGAATTTATGACCTGAGATAAACAGATCTATAGTCTATCAAAAAGGTAAAGGCATTACTGGAACCAAAGACTAGAAGGTGTGAGAAAGAAAGAATGCAAGAGAAAGATTATTAAAGCAATAGGGTAATGAAAATGTATAAGAAAACTGGCCAGTGTGTTTCAGGTGAAATGATTAAGCCCCATTCCCAGGCCAAAACATCTTTCTTTCTCTGTCTTGCAGGCTGAAATATCCAGTGACTGAAGCAAGGGGAAGAAACGTGTCTTGGATTCAAACTTCTGGTTGTGGAGAAATAGTAGATGAAGAAGTGGCTGGCTTCAGGTTCAAGTCACCAGATGGAGACATGTGGGCCAGGACTTTCAAACTACTCATGTAACAGACTGCAGGGTAATATTGTGACATTTTCACCACTTGTGCAACAAGGCATCTAGAACCTTGCTGAATCAGCAGAAGTCACATCTTTCAAGTGGGGATTGTGAAGGCACAATGGCAAGCAGTGGCGAACCAACATGACTACGGCCATTTCCATACTGAATAGTTATAGTGCTGTTATTCCACTTTCAACATCCTTTGGAATCCTGGAATTTAAACTGCAAAATCCTGGGTTCCATAGGATGTTGAAAGTGGAATAATAGCACTATAACAATCTAGTGTGGAAACGGTCTACATCAGCAGGAATTTCCATGCTGCTGCTGTTCCAACAGGATCTTGGCCATTCTATAGGAAAAAATGATGGTAAGCTAAAAGAATACATTTATCATAGAATTGTGGAAGAGACCCCAGGAGCCATCCAATCCAACCCTCTGCTATGCAGAAACCCACATCAAAGCATTCCCAACAGATGACCATCCAGCCTCTGCTTAAAAACTTCCAAAGAAACTCCACTACACTCAGAGGCAGCATTATCATTACCTCCCTTGATCTAGACACTATACTCCTATTGATGCATCCAAGAATCGTGTTGGCCTTCTTGGCTGCTACATCACACTGCTGATTCATGTTCAGCTTGTGATCTACCAAGACTCTGAGATCCCTTTCACACTTAGTGCTATCCAGCCATGTGTTCCCCCATCCTATATCTGTGCATTCCATTTTTTCTACCTAAGAGTAGGACCTTACATTTCTCTCTGTTGAAACTAATTTTATTAGCTTTGGCCCCCAGTTCTCCAAACTGTCAAGGTCATTTTGAATTTTGATTTTGTCCTCTGGCTTATTAGCAACCCCGCCCAATCTGGTGTCATCTGCAAATTTATCCTGCAAAAGAGAAAGCTACAATGATATGAGAGCCATCCTGAAATATCTGAGGAACTGCCTTATACAGGACAGGGTGGGCTTGTTTTCAGCTGATCAGAGAATAAATAATAATAATAATAATAATAATAAAAAAAAAATATTTATTTCTATCCCGCCTCTCCACATAGATCGAGGTGGTGAACAACATGAAATACATTAAATACATTAAAAGACATTAAAAACATACCCAATCTTCCCCACCCACCCACCAAACCACCTAACCCAACCCCTTAAAACACACAATTAACAATCAATTAATAAATTAATAATTAATTAATTAATTAATAAGGCCTCAACCAATAGATTCAAATTGCAAGACAAAAGGTTCCAAATAAGTGTTAGGAAGAACTTGCTAACCATAAGAGCTGTTTGACAGTGGAACAGACTTGCTTGCAAGGTGGGGATGTAATTCTTTATTCCTTGATGAGTAATTTCAGCAGTTTTCATCCCACTGTGAGAAAATATTTGAAAACCATGTAGCTTTCAAAGTCTATTCACACTTTGGGAATTATTCTGTACAAAATTTGCATGTGAGTGTTTTGCATAGAAATCGGTATTTTCTGCACAGGGAACAACGTTTTTTGTATGGAAAATAATATTTCAGTATAGATATACTAACTCATGTGCTGAAGATGTTTTCTTTTTTTCCATACAGATGCTTGTTGTTTCCTGTGAAAATCAACCATGTGAAAGTTTTATGTAAAGTAGATCTCCAACAATAATGGCTTCTCCACTTTTGTGAGGGTTCAGGGTGCAGAATTCTCACCAGAATAGAAAAACTGTTAATAATTTCCCCCTGCTCCCCCTCCTATTTTCTTTTAGGGCTCCCTCTTTCCATTCCCATGCAAAATGGAAGGAAAGTGGGTGGAATTCTTATGCAAGCCTTCCTTTCCCCCTCCAGAGCTCCCCCTTCCCGCTTCCATGCAAAAAGGAAGGGATTGAGGAGTGGGGGAGCCTTGCATGAGTTCTCTGAGCTGGGCAAAATGCATAGGAACGGGGGAGGGAGTGTAAGGGTTTTCGTCTGTGGATAAGTCCTTACAAGATCCTGCCCAGTACCGCAGACCCAACTGGCTGGTCTGATGCAGGACAGCTGGAACAGCCAGGCCAGCGGCCAGCTAGATAAGGGCTGGGGTTTCTCTGTGGCCTTTGCCACAGAAACATGGTCTCCAGGGGTGCCTGTAGCCTCTCTTGACTCTCCAGTGGTCCTGACTGTTCTGACAACTGATCCCTGGACTTGGACCTTGGCCTGACTTCTGGACCTGCCTCTGGCCCTTGGACTCTTGTTACCTGGTAGGCTTCTTCTGCCTTGAACCCTTGCTCTGCCCTGAGCTTCTGCCTGTCTCTTAGACCTGCCTCTGGCCCTGTATACACCTGTTACCTGGAAGGATCCTGTTGCCTTGGACTCTCATGTGCTCTGACCTTCTACCTGTCTCCTGGACCTGCTTCTTGCCTCTGGCCACCCTGGACTCTTGCTGCCTTGGACTCTTGTCGTGGCCTGACCTTGGCTTCCTGACCTAGCGCCTGTTTCTTGGCCCAGCCCCGGTGCCTGCACTGGTCAGTCCTTAATGCCCATGCCTTAGACCCTGACAGAGGGGTCCAGAGGGGGAAAGAGAGATTGCCCAAGACTTCCTCTCCACATTCCCTTCTGTTTTACCTCAGCATGAGTTCTCTGCACTGGGGCAAAATGCATGGGAATGGGAGGAGGAGAATGAGAGAGGAAGCACGTACATTCATGAACAATCAAATTTGTGAAGGTCACAATCACAAACATGCAGGAAAAAAAGCATTTTCTGTACAGGAATTAATATTCCTACAGCGAAATATTATTTCCCATACAAGAAATGCTGTTTCCTGCACAGAAAATGTTGTTTTCTATACAAAACAACTATGAGCAAACTTTGAGCCAATAAAGTCCCAAACTGTGAAGAATCTCATTAAAACAGGGTTCTTTTCATCAGTGCTTCTGAACAGATCATTTTTTAAAAATATATTTTTTAAACAGTCTTTCCATTCTTGTTGCAAGTAAGGAAATCTTGTTATTATTATTTTTAAACTGTAGTTTGGATGGTCATCTCTCAGTAATGCTTTCACCGAGGACTCCTTTATGACAGAAGACTGTGTTGGACTATCTTTGGGATCCCTGTATGATTCTATTATTCTAGGTACTGTCTTGCCAAAGGCAGTTGGCCAGTTCATCAAAGGCAAGAGGGTTCTTTTTAGAGGATCTGGAGGCAACAGAAGGTACCAATTGTAGGAGAAAAAGTCTCAGATTTATTCAACAGCAAGAAGTTTAAACAACATGAGTATGGAAGCAACATTCACGTACAGTTACAGATGGAATCCATTTAAACCTATCATATCCGGATGATGCAAGATGAATGTTCTCACCCAGCCAAAGATTTCTTCAATAAGCTACTCCAGGAACCAGAACAGAGGCAGCAGAGAAGACCTCCTCTGGTAGCCAATCTGCATGGTGCTGCAGCCCGTGTTAAGCTCCCCCAATCCCGAGAGCATCGTCCAGGGAGTAAAAATACCCTCTAGTCCAGGAGACTTGGCCATGTTTCATAGAATCTTCAACAGTCTTCACACATCTGGGACAAGCTATCTCCTTTCAATTGTCAAGGTCATCAATCAAATAGAGGCCCAGATTGAGCTAGATCCCTTTTAACTGTCAAGATAACCAATCAAGTGATTACCTTTTGGGTTGGTCCACATGCTCACAGTCTAGTGCTACTTGGCTACTGATCTCAAGAGAAGGGAAGGTGCCAATTAGCAAGAATCACCTGCAATTTATGTTTAGTCTGTATTCTAAGCTAACAAGCACACAAGATGCAAGCAAGAATACAGAGGTCAAGACAAGTTTAGATGCCTAATTAAGCACATTCTTAGCAGTGGTAGACAGAATCTTAACATATGGAGCAACAAACTGGGGTCAGGCTATTACTACACCTCCTGAAGATTGCAATGGTCTTCTGGCTATTTCCCATATAGGTACACAGGATAGATACATACAGCTAGATGTCACTTTCATATTATTCTGTGTTTGAATTCTATGTTTTTACATCTCAAATATCATATGACTGAGGACCTCGATGGCGCTTTCATAGACCAAATGACTGCACATTCAAAAAGGAGAGATACAGTAATAATGGGAGATTTCAACTACCCGGATATATGTTGGCAGTCAAACTCTGCAAAGGCGGCAAGGTCCAGCAAGTTTCTTGCTTGTCTTGCAGACAATTTCATGGTCCAGAAGGTGGAAGAGGTGACAAGGGGATCAAATATTCTGGATCTGATCCTGACCAACAGGGAAGACCTTGTTAATGACGTAGAACTGGTTGGATCTTTAGGAGAGAGTGACCATGCCCTATTAGAATTTTGTATTCAGTGGGGAAGAGAAGGCAAGTGTAGCCAGGCATTCGTCTTAGATTTTAAAAAAGCAGACTTCTGTAAACTGAAGGAGCTGCTGGCTGAAATCCCGTGGTCAAGAATAGTCAGTGAGAAAGGAGTTCAGGATGCATGGGAGTTCTTTAAAAGGGAGGTACTGAAGGCACAGGCTAAAACTGTGCCATTAAGGAGGAAAAATGGAAGGCATCTGAACAAAACGGAATGGTTGACTAAAGATCTCTCAGCTGAGCTAAGTATTAAGAAAAACACGTACAGGAAATGGAAGAAGGGGGAAATCACCAAAGAAGATTATGAGCAAGTAGCCGGGAGATGTAGGGAGAAGGTCAGAAAGGCTAAAGCACAGATCGAACTTAGGCTGGCCAGAGACATTAAAAACAATAAAAAGGGCTTTCTTAAATACGTCCGCAGCAAAAGGAAAAAGAAGGAGACGATCGGGTCACTGTGCAAGGAAGATGGTGAATTAATAACAGGAGGAAGAAAAAAGGCAGAACTCCTCAACACCTTCTTCACCTCAGTTTTTTCCCAAAAGAATAAAAACACGCAACCTGGCAGTTGGGGAGCAGGTGAGGAAGTGGGGGAAATGCAGCACAGAATAGATAGAGAGGTAGTACAGGAACACCTGGCCACACTGGATGAATTCAAGTCTCCAGGGCCAGATGAATTGCATCCTAGGATTTTAAAAGAACTAGCAGAGGTCATTGCGGAACCTCTTGCTATAATCTTTGAAAACTCTTGGCGGACCGGAAAAGTTCCGGCAGACTGGAGGAGGGCAAATGTTGTCCCCATCTTCAAGAAGGGAAAAAAGAGGACCCAAATAATTATCGCCCAGTCAGCCTGACATCAGTACCTGGAAAGATCCTGGAGCGGATCATCAAACAGTCAGTTTCTAATTACTTAGAAAAAAATGCCGTAATTACGAAAAGTCAACATAGATTTCTCAAAAATAGGTCACGCCAGACTAATCTTATCTCTTTTTATGATAGAGTTACTTGCTTGATAGATGAAGGGAATGCTGTGGACATAGTATATCTTGATTTCAGTAAGGCCTTTGACAAAGTTCCCCATGACATTCTTGCAAAGAAGCTAGTAAGATGTGGGCTGGACAGGGCTACTGTCAGATGGATTTGTAACTGGTTGACTGACCGTACCCAAAGGGTGGTCACCAATGGCAGATTCTCATCCTGGAGAGAAGTGACTAGTGGTGTGCCACAGGGTTCTGTCCTGGGCCCGGTGCTGTTCAATATCTTCATTAATGACTTGGATGAAGGAATAGAGAGCACGCTGATCAAATTTGCAGATGACACCAAATTGGGTGGGGTTGCTAATACGCCTGATGACAGGATCAAAATTCAAAAGGACCTGGACAGATTGGAGAGCTGGGCCAAGGCTAACAAAATGAACTTCAACAGAGAGAAATGTAATGTCCTACACTTAGGCAGAAAAAATGGTATGCAGAAATATAGGATGGGGGACACGTGGCTGGCTAACAGTACGTGTGAAAGGGATCTAGGAGTCTTCATAGACCACAAGCTGAACATGAGTCAGCAGTGTGATGTGGCAGCCAAGAAGGCCAACGCAATTCTTGGTTGCATCAATAGGAGTATGGTGTCTAGATCGAGGGAGGTATTGGTACCACTCTATTCTGCATTGGTTAGACCTCATCTTGAACACTGTGTCCAGTTCTGGGCACCCCAATTCAAGAAGGATATGGATAAGCTGGAGCAGGTCCAGAGGAGGGCAACCAAAATGGTGAGGGGCCTGGAAGCCATGCCCTATGAGGACAGACTTAGAGAGCTGGGTATGTTTAGTCTGCAGAAGAGAAGGTTGAGAGGGGACATGACAGCCATGTTTAAATATTTGAAGGGGTGTCATGTCGAGGAGGGAGTGGGCTTGTTTTCTCCTGCTCTTGAGACCAGGACAAGGAGCAATGGATGCAAGCTGCAGGAGGGGAGATTCCGCCTGAACCTCAGGAGGAATTTCCTGACAGTCAGGGCTGTCCGGCAGTGGAATGTGCTGCCACAAAGTGTGGTGGAGTCTCCTTCTTTGGAGGTTTTTAAGCGGAGGCTGGATGGCCACTTGTCGGGAGTGCTTTGAGGGTTTTCCTGCATGGCAGGGGGTTGGACTGGATGGCCCTTGTGGTCTCTTCCAACTCTACATTTCTATGATTCTATGATTCTATGATGTAGACATATGTGGATTTTGGTAAACTGAAGATCAAATGAGATAGATTTTCTCCGTTTGTGCTGGGCAAATTCAGTAGGTATTCTTAGCATCGTCTTTACCACCTAAGTCATCTCAGCTTCATAGCCTACCACCTGTTAATGACTGGAATTTTGTACCGTCACTAGTTCAATTTCTACCCAAGAATCTAAGAATCAGAGAGGTGTGATAATACAACCTGTTCCAGATAGCTTTTCTTTTCTTTTTACTGTTATTGTGACTTTATCAATAGTCATTTCATTCAGATATATTGTCAGTCGGATTGTAATTACCTCTGAAATTGGAGAGATGAACAACATTATCATTATCATCTTCATCATCAGTATTTCAACTATCTTTCTTTATACACAATTCTTTTACCCAAATCAAGAGCTTACAAATTAAAACAAGTTCAATATAGTTTGAACAAAATACAAGGGGGAAAAAATCATCATTAAAATACGAAAAAAATTATTGCAAAAATTAAAACGATGTCACACCTCAACAAGTATTCCAGCACTTTGTACTTTCTCCAAATGCATCTGTTTGTAGTCCTTTTCAAAATGGAGACAGGAAGTGATGCAACATCACTTCCTGTCATACTCTTGAGAGGGACTGCATATCACAACAGAGGTATTTGGGTTTATGGTTAGTTGTGTGTCCTATGGGAGCAGGAATGAATGGGGGAAATTGGTTCATTTCTTGCTTTTTGATCTTTGGCTTTGCTATTGCTTGATCAAGACACCTTCTTGCAATAAATCACATTGGTTAAGGATACCATTTTGTGAAGGCATCCATCTGTTTATTTCATCTCAATCTATATGCAAAAACAGTGTTATACTTGTTTGGCTCTTATTCAATGGATGTGTCTTTCATGAAGCCACTGCTCCCACATGGTCATCTCATGCACCCACTGTTGAAAATCAGAATGCTGCTTCTTCTGTAGACTACTATCATTAGGAGAAGACTAGTCCTGCACAGAAGTATCTGTGAGCTTCTAACACCGTCAAAGACTGACAACCACCACCACATTTTTTGGGCAATGAATTTCCTAAACTGACTATGTTCTCTGAGGTTAACCCCTTTGCTTTGCCTCCTGTCACCCGTTAAATTAATCTGTCTGTCACTCATTAAATTAATTGGATAACATGAGTTCTACTGTTATGACAAATGGAGGGAAAAGACTCTGAAACTTTTTTTTCACATTATAAATTCTACCCTTTTCATCCCAACGAAGTTCATTTCTACTTCAGAGCAAGTAGGTGGAGTACAGGGTCTTTCTGCCACCCCCATCCCTTTTTCATTCAGGAGTTAGACTGAACTTCAATCCTTTAAAATTCTTCTACAATGAACCAGCTTGTGCCAATCTATTTGTGAACAGGGAAAGAAAAACACCTGAAAACCACAGGGGCGAGCAAAGGTGGTTTATTTTTTGCTCAATAAAGATTGGAAATATCCCATTTTCTTTTGTGTGAAATATCAGTAAACCCTGAGAAATAGCCAACCAAACCTGCAATCCCAAACCTTCCAACGGTAGATGACTCTCTCCCATGTGGATTCTTAAATGACCATTTGCTCGCTATGGTAATTTATGTCACTCTCCATTGTATTCTACACCTAATGCACAGCTGGTCTTCTAATGTAGATTTTTTCGCTCCTGCAGCCCCATTATCCTCTTTGGAAATGATGACAAGCACTTTTTTTTTCTTTTTTTGGCAATTATTTTCCACAGTCTCCAAGTCTCTTGTCATGTTTGAAGCATTTTCTTTTGCCAAAGGTTGTGGGGGTGGGGAGGAGGAGATATGCATAGCAGCCAAATCACAGCCTGGTTCAAAAATGTAATGATGCCCTTTAAAAAAAAAATCTTATCAACCAGTAAAGATGCTCTGTTATGATAGGGTGTTGGTCTGTGGTGATCTATGTTCAAATGCCACACTAGTCATTGGGCTATCCCAAAATCATAGAGAGAGAAGTGGGCCAAAGGATTATCTCATCCAACACCATCCCAGTAGAGAAGCTTACAATTAATATGTCCCTGTGAGGTGGCCATTCAAGCTCTGTATAAAAACGTCCAATAAAGAAGATTCCACAACCTTCTGTGATAGTCAGTTCCATTTTCAAGCAGCTCATATCTTCAAGAAGTTCTTCCTAATGTTTAGATGGAATCTCAGATATTTTTCTTCTAAATTTGAATCCATCTGATTCAGGTCCTTAACCTCAGACACAGCAGAGATTGTGTTTACTGGTTGAGATCAATGGGATTCAACTTAGCCACAATTAGGACACACTGGGCCTTTCTACACGGTTATAATGTTATTATTCCATTTTCAACATCCTTTAGAATCCTGGGGTTTGCAGTTTAGGGAGGGATATTTAGTACTCTCAGTGAAAGAGTTCTTTTGCCTCAGTAGACTACAAACCCCAGAATTCCACAGGACATTGAAAGTGGAATAACAACACTATAACAGCGTAGGGCAGAAAGGCCATTGATTTCAACTGTCATACTGTAGATATGACTAACCCTGGATCCAGCAGAGATTGAAACAGTTGCTTTTCAAATTATAACTCCCAGAACTCTTAAGTCAGCATGGCCAATGGTTGCTGGGAGCTTCTAATTATGGTACTCCAAGAATTGAATGTTCCATGCTCCATGGGATTTGGCTCACTTTCCTTAAGAACAAATCTACCTGGCATGGTAGTATGAGTTTAAAACTCTGAGCTGATATAGTCCGGGCACACAAAGACAATAGCTCCAGTGTGTCACAGTGGTATGGAGCTTCTCTGAATTATACAGGCTCAGAATCTTGGCTGTTTCTATACCTTTTGTCCTAGCTGGATTTCAACATTACAAAAGAGAATGTGCCCTTTTCATCAACTCTATTTTCTATCAAAGATTGAGAAGGCATGGATCTTGCCTTTCGGTAAGAAAAGAGCACAGGTTTTTGGCCTAGACAGTTTCTCTTGCTTCAATGGATTGTGGAAGTGAGCCTTGCTCCTCAGATAAAGTTTAACTTGCATTGTAAACTCCATGGGACACAAATCAGACTCTTTTTTGTTCTGTTTTCCTTTGTGTTTTTCCACAGCTGGTGCTTATGCTGCCCTGAAAAGTACAGTATATATTGATAATGCAATAACCATAAATATTTGTTGTTGTCGTGTGCCTTCAAGTCATTTCCAACTTATGGTGACCCTAAGGTGAATCTATCATAGGGTTCTCTTGATAAGATTTGTTCTGAGGGGGATTGCCTCTGCCTTCCTCTAAAGCTGAGAAAGTGTGACTTGTCTAAGGTCACCCAACCAATTTCTATGGGTGAGCAGTGATTCAAACCATGGGTCTCCCACAGTCATAGTCCAATGCTACAGTGCACTGACTTGCAACCATAAACACACCAACTTCTTATCTGAAATTTGGCAGGGACATAAGATTGCCAGAGTGAAAACTGGAAAGAGGTACTATATCTTTTTTTTTGAAGTCACCTTGGATCCCACTCTAGGAGAAAGGAGGAATATAAAATCAACCAATCAATCAATCCTTTAATGACTATGTAGAAGAGGAAATTTCAGCAAGTACTGCTTGTTACCTGGTCACGTGACAAGCAAAGATTGTTGAAACTGCCTCTTCTACACAAACATTAAAGGTCCAGTAACCCTTTCCAGCTTTCCCTCAAACAATCTTAGTGGAGCAAGTGGCAGCTCTTGGATCCAATGTCAGTAAGGCAGTGAGTCTGGTCTTGGTTTTAGTCAGGACTTCCAAGGGATCTAGCCAAGGTTCTCAATCCTATCCCCAAAATAGCCTCAGCACCTTGGATTGCTCCTTTAAAGTTTGGACATCAACCCAGAATGGAATTAACTGGCTTGAGTAATAAGTATGTAATCTGAATTTGTTTCCTGGGCGTGCCCGTTTTCATTTGCTCTTGTCTGAAAGCTCACCAAATGTGTTGAAGATTTCAGTCTGTTTCCTTTCCTTGATCTGATAACAGAATATTTTTTTCTTTAGAAAAAAAAGCTTGTATGTTAGAGACAAATTGTTTATTCTCTCCCTCCTATTAGCCTCAAAACACAAGCCAAGAGGTTAATGGACTCAACTGCCACCCTAATAACAACAAGTAGCCCATTTGCTTTCATAACTGACACAGACAATGAATACAATAGAGCGCATCTTTGCTGAACCAGTTAAATGGTTCAGGCAAGGTTTTTGGTTTTGAGAGCTGCCAATCAGAACTCAATACAAAGGGAAAGAGTGAAAAAAATATTACCGAAGAGTTTGGCTATCCTTGCCTGAATTTTGCCAAAAACACCATCATATTTTTAGGTAGAAAAGGAGATGTTTGACATGAAAATGTAAGAATAGCAAAAAGTGATATACAAAATCTCATGGATTAACTAAGTAAGAGAAAGTATAACTTCAATTGAATTCTTGAACCTGAAATACATTGTTCATCTCAACTAGAGTAGATCCACTGTGGACTGACAAGTCAGAATTTTTCTGGAGGAGAGTGACCAAAATGACAAAGAGTCTGGAAATGAAGCCCCATGAGAAGCAGATAAAGGAGATGGATATGGTTAGCCAGAAGAAATTACTGAGAGGTGTTAGAATCACAGAATCATAGGGTTGGAAGAGACCACAGGGGCCATCCAGTCCAACCCCTTGCCATGCAGAAATACACCACCAAAACATTCCCAACAGATGGCTATCCAGCTTCTGTTTAAAAGCTCTAAGGAAAGAGATTCCACCACATTCCAAGGCAGCATATTCCACTGCCGAACAGCTCTGACTGTCAGAAAGTTCTTCCTGAGGTTTAGGTGGAATGTTTTTTTCCATTAATTTGAATCCATTGCTTCTTGTCTGATTCTCTGGAAAACAAGCCCACTCCCTCCTTGACATGACTTCCCTTCAAATATTTAAACATGTCTATCATGTCCCTTTTTAATTTTCTGTTCTGCAGAGTAAACATAACCAGCTCCCTAAGATGCTCCTCATACGGCATGGCTTCCAGACCTTCACCATTTTGGTCGCCCTCCTCTGGACAAGTTCCAGCTGGTCAACACCCTTCTTGAAATGAGATGCCCAGAACTAGACACGGCATTCCAGGTGAGGTCTGATCAAAGAGATTAGTCAGTTGTGGGAGCCACCTTTAAATGCCTGAAGGACTGTCCCATGGAAGAAGGAAAGAGATTGTTTTCTGATGCCCCAGAGTATCAGCCCTGAATTCATGGATCAAGGAAATGTCGACTAAACATTTGGAAGAAGAGTTGTTTGGCAGTGAAACAGACTTCTTTGGAAAGTGGCAACCTTGACCTTCTATGTCTGTGGTGATTTGGAGAGAAGGAAAAGGATGTTATTCTAAAATGTTTCTATTAAGATAAAGAAATGCAGTGGCCCCATCACTTTCATGAGGGTTTGGGGTGCAGAATCCTCATGAAATTGGAAAAAACATGAATAACCGTCCCTGACACAATCCCCCTCCCATTCCCTTCTGAGGCTCCCCAGTCCAATTCACTTGCCTTTTTGTACTGTGGGGAGCCCTGGAGGGGAGAAGAAAGGCTCAGGTGAGCTTCCCCCACCTTCCCTTGCATATTGCCTTGGCCTGAGTTCTCAGCGCTGGTGCCAGAGTCAAGGGAATTAGAGGGGGGAGCTCCACAGGGGAGAAGGAAGGCATGTGCATGCCTTCTACCCCCACCCCCAATTTCTTTTCATTCAGGCTCTTGCCTTCCTTCTCTGCACCCAGCAAAATAAAAGAGAGTTGGAGGAAAGCCAAGCACATGCCTTGCTAATAAACACATCTGCAAAGGTCAAACCCATGAGCATGGAGGGAAGGCTGTAAAACTGAAGACAATCCTTGATTATTTTTTTTAAGAACTAAAAAACACGACCAGAGAAATATATTTTCTATACAGAAAATAATATCTTTGCAGAGAAATCTTATTTCCTATGGAAAAAAAAAGCTCTTTCCTGACCAAAAAAAAACCCTGTTTTCCACACAGCGAAACAACCATGTGCAACCTTTTCCTGTGCAGAAAATAACAGAAATGTCATTTTCTGCACAAAAGATTCTATTTCCTGTGCAAAACAGTGAATTCTTCACAGAATAAGTCTTGAATTGTAAAGATTCTCTTCAATCCAGGATTCTTCTCATCTACATTCAAAACTCTCAGCATTAAAAACAGAAAGGAACATTTTCAAATATTCTTTCCACCCATAAGTGGGAGACATGAACCTTTGGATTACCAAAAATCTAGTCAGGTGTAGCCCATAGTGGCACCTTTACAAGTCAAATTTGTTGGAAAAGTTATGGCCTTTATACAGTCCAACTCCACTTCAAGCAGAAAACGAGGAAGGAAAGGAAGAAAGAATTCTGAATGAAGCAGTCTCTATATAACCCGTTCCAATGTAATAGTCACCTTTGTAGTCAGTCTGGGCTATCTCCTCTGTATTAGGCATTTTCCACTGATGGTCGGCATGATGAACAGAAGGGTGAACACATTTGCTCTTGTTTTTCATTGTATTTCTGCCAAACAAAGGTCTGCTATCATCCAGACCCAAATTAATCCAGATCTCTGGCCATACAGGCCATGATCCTGAAACTGTATGTTACAGCGTTGGCATACCCTATCCCAGGAACTACAAATTTGATATCAAATATACCCACCATACCAGAGAGGTTGCCTGGATGGGCATGTAGGCAAAGAGGTCAAGTGGCTGAAACTAGGTCAAGACCAGGAAAATTCCCGGTCATGAAGCCCAAGGAGACCTCAGGCTGTGCAAGTCCACATAAACAAAGGGTCCTCAGCCAAGAGTAGCCAACTTGAGGGGATTATCAGGTTTCCCCCAGGTTGAGCAACCTTGACTTTGGAAAATCCTACAAGGTGAGGTTCTTCTACATAAACTTACACTGTAACCCTTTGCAAACGCAACCCTGAACACTCACAACCCTGCATAAACCAAACATGCAAACAACTGGACCATTTTTCTTCCTGAGGGAGGGCCTGCCCTGGTATGTTCTGCCCTATAAGTAGTCCTAGTTTTTTGGGGTCTCTTCAGAGAACTCCCCACCATGCTAGTGGACCGGTACTCTGTTAGTTGAGTGATCCCCTCAGCCATCTCTTTGCTGAGCTTCGTTCTTCTCATTGCTTCCCGGACCGAAGACTTCAGGATAGGTGCAGTATCACTGCCTCTACATTCCCTTTGCTTTATCCCCGATCCATTTTTTACCTCTTTTCCTTCTCAATAGGCCTTGTGTTTGTGGGTGAGTGAGTGTGTTGGTGCGTGAGAATATATTCATTTAATGAAATTCATTCCTTGATACATTTTTCTGGCTTTTTGCTTGGCCTGACACCATAAAGTTGGATAAAAGATCCTGCTGGGTTACCCTGCCCCTTGTTTTGCTAATGCTAGTGCTCTGCTAATTTCCCCAACTATTATAACTTGGAGCTAACCAAGGTGTCCTCCATGGGACCCTCAGAAGTCAGGGTAACATGTATTCCAATGTCATTTCTTCATATTTCTACCCTGATGCACGAACAGCCTCACCTTCATATCCACACATTCTCAAGCGAGGTGTTAGGGGCCCTGGAAAGAAGGGCCAAGCCCAGCTTTGGTTTCAGGTGAAGTAGTTGTAGTGAATGGTCTCCCTTACTCCCAGCTGACAAGGGAAAGAGGAAAGGCCCTAGATTCAACAGTCTACAGAGCAGCCTGAACCAAAATTGACCAATTTCTGAAGCACCATATAAGTATTCTGATGTCTGTACATGTCCCTAGAACAAGCACTCAAGTGTGGCTTGAAGACTTTTGGATGTATCATTAATCTGATATCTTAATTTCTAGCCCTCTTCATATATTCAGCATAGCAGGAATAACTGGAATGCACGAGGAGACAGAGCAGGCTAGATTCACCTTCATCATTTTTCCCCCTTTGTTTTATTTGAAGAGGAAAAGTGTAAGAGGAACCATAAGTTCAGGGCTGACTGATTCATGCAACTGAGCTCTACTCTTTAGAAGATGTATTCAAGGTGTTGTACCTTCTCTCCAAATTAGGCCCAGCAGCACCTTGGATGGCTCCTATAAAGTTCTAAAAGCCAGAACAAATGCATTTGCCCCATAGATATTAGAACCACCAGCCACCATTTCATATTTCTGCATATGCAGCTTCTGCATGTAATAGGACAAAGTGGGTTTTCAGGGTTCCATATCCCATGGAGCATCTCCATATCTAGAGCAAGCTTTCCTTTTCAGACTGCTGCTCCCCACATGCAGAAAATGACAAATGAGAGTGACAGGGATAACCTACCTATACAGGTTAACCCTATCCTAAACACCTAGGTCTTGTGTGTTTCAGAGGAACTTCTTGAATATATCCTCCATATTTGCTAATGTGAAAGGTTTCTGTTTTTATTTTTTGTTTTAAAAGCCTTTATTTCTTCCATCTCACCTTGGGAACATGTCACTGTCTGAGGCTGTAGCCCTAAAAAAGCAACTCAAATTGCTTTAAATAGAAATGAATAAATGCATTTTTGGCTCATGGGTTCATGTGAGTCAGATGGTTCTTCAGTACCTTCTTCTCTCTTCTATATAAATATTCCCTTTTAATTAAGCTCATCTTGTTTTTAACAAATTAAAAATAACCACAGTTTGTCATTTTTAAGGCTATAGATAGTCCAGGGTCTCATTTAATTATTATTTTTTTTAAAAAAACAAAACAAAACAAAACCGAGAGTTATTTTTAATTTGTAACAGAAGCCTGTGATAGGAAGCAACCAGCTGGATATAATCCTATTGCAAACTGCATTGCTAGCGGAAAAGAAAGATGTAAATTTATCCTTCAACTACTTAATAAGTAGGACCTCTTTTTTTGTTCAGAAAAGAACACCACTTTTTTTTTTTTTTTTTGGCAAGGAAACAAAGAACAACCTTATTTTGTTCATGACTGATCTCACTTTTTCTTTTACTTATTGGATCTCGCTGGAAAGGGAAGATTACGGTGTTTAACTGTCTAATGTATGCTGTGAAAGATTTCATTGATATTGTCATGGTGAATAGTTAGCTATTAAAACGCTTTCATATTACATGCGTTCCAACACATTGTTACTAGAAGCTTCTTTAGTGTAAGAGTGCTTTGTTAAGAATCGGATAAGTTGATGGATGTCAGACAAAGAAGCTATAAGTTTTGTGACAGAGTGATATAGCTTTTAGTAATATAGATTACTAGCATTAAAAAAAAATGATGGTGTGTGGGAACAATAGAACCGTATATCTTCCCTTTCTCTTTTTTTTTAAGAAAAAAGGTACAGTAATTAATAATTATGAGTATAGTTTTAAAACATTCTATACTGTCATGACAGCACTATGTGAGCGTGCATGTGAGAGAGTGTGTGCAAAAAAATTGCTTTAATACTGCAGTTGTCATCATAAAAATATACATACTGCGAGAGCTGTCGCAGTGAAATATCAACTCAGCACCAAATGTTGGGATTGAAATTAAATAAAAAAGCACCTTGTGTTTGCATACATCCAAAATGTTTATGGAAACATGGGCAAGAGGTGGAAAAAGCCTACATTTTTAAGGGAAGACACGGGAGTAAAAAGGTGAATGCCACTCACCTTGGTGTAAACTTCACCTAGGGTTTGAGAAGAATGGCACTGAGCTGGTCAAGTGTGAAAATGAAAGGCCCAGTTTTAATTAGAATAGATCCAAAAAAGTTGGGGGGTGTCACCTTACCACATACAATCTCACTTTGAGGTCTGGGAGTAGTTAGCTGTCAATGTAGTCAATGGGGAGACAAGATTGCTGTTGTGTGTTGTGTTGTTTCTCTCGACTTATAGTGACGCAAAGGCAATAGATTGTTTTTGTTTGTTTTTGGCAAGCTTTGTTCAGAGGCCAATGCCTTCCTCTAAGGCTGAGAGAGTGTCCCTTATCCAAGGTTACCCATCAGGTTTCCCTGGCTGAGTGGGGATTTGAACCCTGAACTTACAAAATCCTAGTCCAACATGCTATCATGCATGAAGACGCCAGTGTGACATATTCAGTTGTGCATTTCAGGTTCTATAACCTTGCTAGTTAATATAAAGATTGCCTAGCACAACCAATGCATTACTCCACAGGGGACATTTCTGCAATACTAGCCCAATGTAGGATCTTGTGTTATCAATAGCTGGAGAACACAGTTGGGACGGTGTTGAAGTTATTCATATCCACCTGGCAGGGCACTTGTTGGCCCCTGTGGGAGCAGATATGAGACTAAATGGATATTTAGTCTACTCCAGCATGGCTTTTCTTATGCTGCTGTTTTGTGTTGCAATTAGGAAGGAAACATAAACCTCCAACAAAGGTAAAACACTTTCATTTGGACTACAATGAGCAAAATTTACCTTTACAGCACCTGAATTTTTTTTTTTAGAGGTAACAGTACAGGGACTTCTTGAGAAATTCAATGTTCTCTGCCAAAGAAAGGAGCAGTTAGCTCCAGGCAGGGCAGGGACAAACTGGATCTCAAGGAAAGATCCTTTTTTTTTGTTGCTAATGGAGTTAACATTCCATTACTTGTCTTTTATTGCCTTTTGTCCCTAGTCCCCATGTGACCAAGAAGATGTATTACATTAACCTCACCAAAACAATTTTTCCTATACTAAAGATTAAATTCCTCACTCCTAAGCTGGTCAGGATTCTTCAAAGACATTTTTTGTTTTTTGTTTTTTTAAAAAGCATCTTAAGTGGAACTTGGGGAGCCTGGATGGCCCAGGATAAATATAATCATCTTATGAAGTTCCTTTGGCTTCTCTCAAATTTCTTCATTTATTGTACATGAACGATAGGAGAGCCAGCATTGGTGACCACTGGGCAAGTCATGTTCTATCAGCGTCAGAGGAAGGCCATGGGAACACCCCATGGTAAGTTCACCTTATGGTATCCGTATGCCAAAAATGTCTTGAAGGTGCACAGCAACAACAACCTCTGAACCTATCACCAAATTTCACTGTTGATGATAAAAACCCAATGGCAACTTAGGCCATTCCCATAACTCTCCTCAGTGCCGGGATGATCAGTGGACGTCTCAGCATCACCAGTCCCAGGACAGGTGCGGTTTTCCATCACTTCCTTCCACATGTGTCCCTTGGTGGCGGAGGAGTAGCAGCATTAATACTGCTGTTCCTTCTGCATTATGGCATCCATAGCGGTGCCTTCTCCCTACTCTTTCCCCACCCCACGGTGCCTGATTGGCCACCTTTTCCCCTATTGGGCAGCATTGGACACATCTGTACGTCCATGAGCATGAGTCAGCAGTGTGATGGCGTAGCCAAGAAAGCCAATGCAATTCTCAGTTGCATCAATAGGAATATGGTGTTTAGATCAAGGGAAGTGCTGGTACCACTCTACTCTTTGGTTAGACCTCATCTTGAATACTGTGTCCAGTTCTGGGCACCCCAATTCAAAAAGGACATGGTCAAGCTGGAGCAAGTCCAGAGGAGGGCGACCAAAATGGTAAGGGCCTTGGAAGTCATGCACTATGAGGATAGACTTAGACAGCTGGGTAAGTGCAGTCTGCAGAAGAGAAGGTTAAGAGGGGACATGATAGCCATGTATAAATATCTGAAGGGATGTCATGTCGAGGAGGGAGTGGGCTTGTTTTCTGCTGCTCCAGAGACCAGGACAAGGAGCAATGGATTCCAGCTGCAGGAAGGGAGATTCCACCTGAACCTCAGGAAGAACTTCCTGATGGTCAGGGCTGTTCGGCAGTAGAATATGCTGCCTTGGAGTGTGGTGGAGTCTCCTTCTTTGGAGGTTTTTAAGCAGAGGCTGGATGGCCATCTGTCAAGAGTGCTTTGAGGGTGTTCCTGCATGGCAGAGGTTGGACTGGATGGCCCGTGTAGTGTCTTTCAACTCTACATTTCTATGATTCTATGATTCCATGTGTCAGGGCTCCTGGATTGATGTTGGGAGCTGACGTGACTGATGAACTGCACACCACCAGGTAACAGGATGGTCACGCTTTAGGGCGTCAATAATAGTCTTTTTCCATTATTGACATAGGGCTCAATATGGGCTGGTTGGAGGCAGTTGGCAGCAGGATAGCAACAGGTCACCCACAATGTCATGGTTCCTGGAACTGTGATCACCTGTTGCTGTGACAGGTTGACATGACTTTGCAGAGATGGCGTTTATGGTCATTTACCACAGGACCATGAAGACTATGATGAAATCAAACACATATTTCAGGGGAGCTGATTGACCTTCAGGATTCAGTGAAATGGAAGTACCACAGCATTCCAAAATCCCAGTTTGTACACAACTGCTGACATTTTACCAGACAATGTCAACATTTAACAAAAGTGAGTCAACAGTATTACAGTTAAAAGGCATGGATTTGGTGTCACTTGTTTGAGTCACAGGAAAGTATTTCTTCCAAAGGCACTGTAGAGGAGTTTGTTCATTGACAACAGTCTCAATCTGTTTCTGGTCTGGTCTATCTGGAGGATGTGGAGGTTTCCCTGGCCCCTCACAATGTATATCTCCACCCTGCATTATAGCATTATACATTATTGCATCACAACAGCAGAACTGCTGGGCACCGAGGTTATTCAAAGCATCCAGGAATACATCAGAGCCTCTTTGGATAGTAGACGCAACCCTCACAGAGTGAGCAATGGGGAATTAATACTTCACAACAAACCATTTATCTGACAAATTAGGCTATAGCAGCTCACTGGCAGATCACGATTCCCTCAGATTTATTAGTTGCCTGTAATGATCTGACAAACTTCTTTGCACATTTTTTAAAAAACTATAAGCTGCGGATTGATCCTCATGACAGATGTAACAGCCTTTTTATGCTCCTGCTGAGGCTCAGCCAAAACTTCACCCAGATTTTTTTTTTCTGTCTCAAAATAAATCCCAAAAACCTTGCTTTCCATGGGCTGGAGCAGCTAACAGTTGGCATCTCTTCAGAATACTCAGCAATTGTCTTTGGGTGTTTGACTTATGTAAATGTAGCTGCCTGACTTACTGGGTGGTGAGGTTGTGAGTCTGGGCGGTGGGGGGTCACCATGTGTCCTTCTTCAGGCTGTCGCTCGGCCTGCTGGGAGTCAGGCAGGCAGCCAATGAGATTCAAACCCGGGGTTTGAATTTCATTGGCTGCTCTATTTAGGCTGGCTTTGGCCAGAAGTCTTCCCTCATGTCTGGGGGAGAGCCATTTTTCTCACTCATCCCCCAGAAGACACTCACTTCGTCTATTGTGTTACCCACCCTCCCTCCCTTGGTTAGGGTTCATTTTGTGCAGGCTCTTTTATTGTCACAAGTTTGGGCAGTTGGCATGGGTCATGGATGCAGAATTGGGTTCCGGTGCCTCTAAGCTGGTATCCATCGGTGGTTTCTCGCAGCTGGCTAGGGTGCAGGGCCCCCCAGGGATGCACCCCTTTGGGCACTCGCGTTCCTGGCACCCCCTTGGTGTTGAGGTGGTGCTGGCACCAGCCACCTTATGTTATAGTCTGCTTGGCCAGCAGGTTCATTGGTCAACATACGGGTTGGCTGATGCCTGGATTTGGATCCATGCGTTTGCCAACCCTGTAACAGCTGTAACCAGATACAGTCGTGACATTTTTCTCTCCAATTGAGTGCGTGGGTCATCTTTCGTTTGGTGGAGTGGAAGCTCGCCCATGAATTTGCAAGTCTTGTGCAGCACTTTAATATTTAAGGATTTCATGGCATCACTTTTTTTATTTGTCTGTTTAAAGATGTCTAAGGGCCTTTCCACACTACACTGTTATAGTGCTATTATTCCTGTTGAATTCTGGGGTTTGTAGTTTCCTGAAGCCAAAGAGCTCTCTGGCTAAGAATTCTAATGCCCTTCTGCAAACTGCAAACCTCAGGATTCCATAGGAGGTTGAAAGTAGAACAAGAGCACTATGATAGTGTAGTGCAGAAATAGCTCTAACCTGGGAATACTTTCTCATTCTCAAGAAGAAAGGATCTCTTGATCAATATGCCCCATTAGGAAAATGGTTGGCCTTTTTGAGATTTTTTTTTAAACTAGTTGAAGAATTCCTCTGCACTAGGGAGGGGGTGAATCCAGAATTTTGTGAATCCGAATCTGGATCTGAATCCTTGGAAAATTCTGGGAATCCATTAATCTCACAAATCCCAAATCTTTCAAATCCTTTTTTAAAAAAAGTGTTTAAAAAGCAAGGGAAAGGAGGATAATCTTGGGCAAGACACATTCTCTCAACCTTAGGCAAAGCCAAACCTTCCTCTGAAGAAATCTGGGCAAGACAATTGTGCTACTTTTGTCTCAGGATCTCCCCAGATTGAAAATAACATGAAGGCCCTTTCTACACAGGCAGAAAAATGTGGATTAATCCCACATTTTCCTGCCTGTGTAAACAGGGCCACATACTACAGTAAAGAGACAATCCAGGTCAAAACTGGCTTTTCTTTGCATAGCTCCTTTTGGCATTCTGGGGTTTGTAGTTTGATGATGCACCAGCACACTTTGTTAGAGAAGGCTGTGACACCTTGTAAAACTCCAAACCCCAGAATTGTATCTGAAAGAGGTTTCCAAGGGAGCTGTGCAAAGGAATGTTTCAGTTGTCTTTGAAATCTCAAGCCTATAGCTTCCAATCAAGTACTGAACTTCAATATGCAATGTTCAATTTCAATATCTTAGAATACAACTCCAACAATCTATTCGGTTGGTGGATTCGAAAGATTCGGTTTGCCTATTTTGGCACAGGAGTTCGGATTCAGGAATTTCGAATCCTTACCCAGGATTCGAGGATTTGGTTGGCCCATCCCTACTCTGCACATAATCCCTGCATTTTTATAAAATAGAAAACATGCTTTTCAGCCTCAAAGTATTTGTTCCCCAGTTTTTTTTTTTTTCCTTCAAAATATACCATCCTGTTGGTGTCATGCACACGCATAGTGGCCCCTATGGAAGTGATTCTAAATTTTTATTCAATGTGGAACAATCAAAGCCAGCTAAATGTTGTGGAAACAGAATAACAGAAGCAGAATTGTGCATGCTATTTAATGCATACACTATTGAGAGAGGCTGTCCAGAGTTGTGAGGTCAGGTGTCACTGATATGCAGATGACATCCAGCTCTATCATTCGAAAGGCAGACCAGGGAATAGGGATTCAGCCTCTGCTGAATGAGGGCTACACTCTCCCTGAAGACACATGTCTGCAGCTTCAGTGGCTGAATTCAGCCCTTACCCTGGATATTCAGGTATCAGTAGAGGCCAGGAGAGCTTTTGCACATTAAAAGCTTGGGTGCCAACTGCTCCCATGTCTCGGGACCTCCAACTTTGCTATGGTGATCCAAGCCCTAGTTACATCCTGAGTGGAGTATTGTATTCCATTGTACATGGGCTTTGAAGAATGTTCAGAAACCGTGGTTTATCCAAAGAGCCGCAGCTTGAATGCCAATGGGCACTGGTTACAGAGAGCACGAGGTTGCAAGTCTGTCTCTGGGTGCAATACAAAATGCTCGTTATGACCTATAAAGTTCTATATGGCCTGGGTCAAGGCTATTTGAAAAAGCCTGATTGAACTTCAAAATCAGTAGGGAGGTACCCCTCTCTATCCATTAACCACTGTCTTATGCTCCAGTCACCAAGTGTCCCAAGAAGAGGAAGGTTGGAATGCAAGATTTCCCAGGTGGTTAATCCAGTTGAGGTCAGCCAGAAGTTATCCTCAGACCTGTCCATAAACACTGAACTATCGGACAACTATTAGTCTTTTTGTCACCTAATGCTAATGCATCAGCTCATTCTAGACCTCATTGTCTACTCTGTGAACTCCATTTTTTACCCAGCCAGACCGCTTTTCACACCCATGCCCTCCAGGTAGAAATTGAGTATAACTCCCCACCACCACCAGTTCTGACCAGCTAGCTCTCAGTACATTGGTTGCTGAAAGTTATTCTATCACTCTGATTCCTGATTGTACTATCCTTAGATGCAAGTCTAAGCCACATGGCTGCTTCTTCACTTCTTGGTAAATATTTCCCATTTCACCCTGAAATCTCACTGTCTTAAAAGCATTCCTTTTTTTTCCTTCAGTAAGCCTTGTGTGATTGTGTGACTGTTTGAGATCTTCTGTGTATGATTAATTCCCCCAGTAAAACATATTTTAATTTGCTTTTGAACCTCTGGCTGGCTTTTACCTGCAAACCCTGTAAATGGTGGTGTAAAGACCCCACTAGGTTATCCCCCTCTTGCAGGCTTCCTATTTTGAGCTAACATTCTCCAACTTTGCATAGAGGTACTGCCATTACAGGTGGAACCCTGAGCCACCCACATTTTGGGAAAACACTTTGTTGTTTTGTATGTCTGGACAGTGTTTTTTTCTTATTTAATATTTTTATTAAACATTATTATTTTTCTAATATTCTGTCCATCCCTACAATATACCTACAGTCTGAATTCAGCATGCTAGCAATGCTATTCAAAGCTCTAAATGGTTTTGCACTTCAGTACTTGAAAAAACAGCACTATAAATCTGCCCAAAGGTTGAGATTTACTGGAGGGGCCCTTCTCTGCCTCTCACAAATGGCAGCAAAATACTATGGGAGGTTATAGGAAAGAATTTCTTCTTCTGTGATGTCCTGGAATCCATATACCTCACACAGTTTAGAGAGCTATGTTTTTTCTTTAATTGCCCTGATTCTATCTAATGAAAATCTGGAATTTGCAGTTTAGAGAGAAATATTTAGGATTCTGAGCCACAAAACACTAATGTTTCACCAGACTACAAAATTCCTTAGGATGTTGCCATGTCTGTTAATAGAATATGGTGCTATAGTTATGTTGTGTTAATGGATTCTGGGTTGTGGAATTAATTCCACTTGGATGCCTGGCTTTTGCCAATGTTTCTGCTCATATTGTTACTTATTGTATTTATTTGTGTCTCACTTTTCTTCCAAAACTGGGATTCAAGATAGCTTTTAAATGTAGTTGTTCTGTTTTTTTCTGGCACCTCATCAATACACAATTATTTATCAAAGCCTTTGACTTGTTAAATTGCTTCATGTGTTATTAGCTTAAGTTATTTTTTAATAATTGTTTTACATGTAGAGTTGTTTCAAGTTCAATTTTTACATTGTTCCACTTGCACTCCTCCCTGGGATTCCATAATACAGGGTGAGGCATGCATTTTCAAAAATAATAAATAAATAAACAAACAAACAGATATAGTGTTACATATTTCTTTAAAAACGCATACAGTGCTGCATTATTCTCAGTGAATCAAGTAATGCAGTTTTTAAACAAATGTGTTACCTGTTTCTATGGTAATGTCACATCAACACTACGGTGCTTCCTAATGGCATGTGTTCACGTAGGGCAGTGGTTCTCAGCCTGTGGGTCCCCAGATGTTCATGGACTTCAGCTCCCAGAAGCCCTGAGCATTGACCATAGTGGCTGGGGCTTCTGGGAGCTGAAGTCCACGAACATCTGGGGACCCACAGGTTGAGAACCACTGACATAGGGGATGGGAGAAGGACGGGACTGCCACAACTGTTCCGCATGACATTTTTATGGTCCCATCTTTCTTTCATCCCCAGGCAGCACAATCAGAGAGTAGATCATTCATGGGTTTTCCTCATCAACGACCCACTGTCTGCACCACCATTGCAGACTTACCTGGTCTGCGGAGGGCTCAGAAGCTCAATGACTGCAATTCCTGCCCAGCACAGTGTGGGAAAGTTTGATTTTTGCATTGTTCCACTTGCACTCCTCCCTGGAATTCCACTTCCTTCATCATGGAGGCATCCAGTGCAGAGGGAAGCACTCCTATCACGATTCCCTCCCAGCAGAGCTGCTGCCAGGATCCCCACTGGAGGACTTTCCTAAAAACTAAGGTGGGGAAAAGGGAAATAGATTGATCTCTGGGTTATCAGCTTATGAATAATCAAGCGATCTCCTTGCATACGTGAACCAATCCAGAGCATTAGCCCCACAGAACTTTCCATAGAGAACATTTGAACAAAACTGAGATCTATGAAAGGAGGAAGAGATAACCCAACTTGAGAGAGCCATGGAAGGTTTTGTGGAGCTGTTAGACTTGAAGGACAGTTATTTCACTGTATGTATGTGTGCCTGTGTTTGTTGGTGAAAGCTGGATCCTTTGGAATTGTGCTTGAACTTTGGCTGAGCAGGCAGTGTTGAAATTCCCTTTGTCTGTGGCCTTTCTGAAAACTTTTCAGCAGAGGTGACACAGCTGGAGGCATTAGGTGAAAAGGAGAATGATGGTTTCTTCAGACAGAGGCAACAGTCTGAGAATGTACAGCATAATGAGGGGTGCTGAGATGCCCTCAGACCAAAAGAAGACTGTGTAATGATAACACACTGTGCATTTTTATGGGTAGTTTCACATTGGATTGGCATCCCTCAGATCCTAACTGTATTTCTCTGTCTTGTGCTTCATCACTTCAGGTCAGTAAGGTTCTTTCTTTTTTCATTCTTTTTTTTAAAAAAATCTTTATTTCCCCTTTCTTATTTAAATAGATGTCATAAAAATCTATGGACCTTTAATAATGTGGTACACAGAAACACACACACACATAATACACTTTTTTTTTCCTGGTCATATAAAAGTTCCATTTATATTCCTTTTTTCCAGACATATTTATTTTCCCCAGAGATGATTACTTTTATATAGGCAGATTATTGAGATTAGAAGTTTCCAGAAGAGTTTTGCATTCACTGTAAAATACCGACTATTTAGCCTACTGAGTGGCTTGTTTATTGCCTTTTATTTTTCCTAAGCAGAGTCCATAAGTCTGGCTTTGAGAAGCGGTGGGGCTGATAAGCCATGAACGAACAATTTATGGAAGATCCGGGGACTTGGGTTGCAAGGAGAGGAGCGGAAGGAAAGGATTTCTAAAGCAATGACCGCTATTGATTGCTTTGTACTATGGATGGTGCTTTGCCTTCATCTGCAGGATAATTGGGCCTGGGGATTACAAATCCATGGCAAGAGAAGGCTTTTCCTTACTAGATACTTAATGCACAATAAATCAGATGGTAAGGATAGCTCCTGTGTCGCTGTCTAAGTATGCTTTCATTCAGCTAATTTGCACTTCAGAGACAAAGTCGATAATTCTGTCCCATCTAGGTGCAATTGGGGGAAATTTCCACTTTCGTAGCATCTGAATACAAGCAGAGGGGGGAAATCAACCCTTTTCATTTGCACATACCATTACTGATGAGACTGTGCTAGCGGTTATTGAAGCCAAATGGCATATTGGCATTTGGCATAATGGCATAAATCTCAACTCTCAACTCTGTGTTTAGTATCGTCCGAATTAACAAGATTGGCAATAAGTTCTGCTATCACTGGAAAGGTAAGCACAATCTTGGCTTCCTAAATACTAAATAACCATCGCATCTTGAAATCTTCTCTTTATCATGATAATGGGAGATGTTGCTGTTGGAGTGAAGTGCTACCCACCTTCCAGCGCGAGACAGATAACAACTGCTACTGGTACACTTCCAATTTAAAGTGCTGATTATGACCTTTAAAGCTCTACAAGGTTAGGCTGAAACCATTTGAAAGTCCAACTTTTTAGGTCTTGTGGGGAGTGCTATCTCTCAGTCCCACTACCATCATGGGGGTGGGATGAGGAAAAGGAGAGAGACTCCTCCGTGGCTACTCCTAAACTGCGGAACTCCCTCCCAAGAGAGGCTCGGTTGGTTCCCGCTCTGCTCTCTTTCTGCAAACAAAGAAACATCATGGGGAAGTGTGGGGTGAGGACATGGGAGAAGAAATTCTCAGTGACTGCTCCGAAGCTGTGGAACTCCCTCCCATGGGAGGTATAGCTGGGCCCCTCTTATTCTTTCTTTCTGCCAGCAAACAAAGAGCTTTTAAGTTAGGCAGCCCTTGGCTCTTAGCTTGTTGTGGCAGAAGGGTCTTTCAAAAGGATTTTTATGCTTTTCCTTTTTCTACTATGGCCATTTCCACGCTACACAGTTATAGCGCTAGCATTCCATTTTCAACCTCCTGTGGAATTCTGGGGTTTGTAGTTTACTGAGCCCCAAGGGCTCTCAGGCTGAGAATCCTAAATGCCCCTCCCTAAACTGCAAACCCCAGGATTCCATAGGAGGTTGAAAGTGGAATAAGAGCACTATAACAGTGTAGTGTGGAAAGGCCATATACCTCCCTCAGCTGCATCTGTCCAACTTTTAAGATCTTATGGGGGGTGCTATCTCCCAGTTCCACCACCATCATGGGGAAGTGTGGGGTGAGGACATGGGAGAAGAAATTCTCAGTGACTGCTCCGAAGCTGTGGAACTCCCTCCCATGGGAGGCATAGCTGGGCCCCTCTTATTCTTTCTTTCTGCCAGCAAACAAAGAGCTTTTAAGTTAGGCAGGCCCTTGCCTCTTGACTTGTTGTGGCAGAAGGGTTTTTCAAAGAGATGTTTTATGCTTTTCCCTTTTTTACTATGTTTTAAATTAAACTGTTTAAATCCAGTGTTTTAATAGGATTGTTCATTTATTTATTATTTTTAATCTATCAGATTTGTTCCAAGTGGCCACCGCCAGGTCATGTTACTCTTATTTGGTGTGATATTCTTTTGAAATGCGTTGATATATCTGCAATGAGGATGCGATCTAAAGAAGAAACAAGATTTGAAAAAGAATAGGATTGGTCAACTACAGTGAATTTCACACAAGATATAGAGAAGTAGTGTTGCAATATTTTTATTGTGTTTTTGTGTGGAAGGGGTTGTTTCTTTTGTTTTAATTGACATGTGATGTTGCTGTTTATTTTTTTACAGAGTTTGTAAAAATTAAATGAAAAATATTTTTAAAAAACTGTTGCACACCTCCTTGGGTCTTGTACTAGAAGCAAAGCAGGAAGTATATTAAACATATAAATAATATGTAAATAATAAACTGGGAGTGTGAAAAACTCTCCCAACCAGGTCAACAATATTTCTATTTGCCCTTGTAGCTGTGTTTTTCAGTACATTTTGTGGTGCCCTAATTGAGAATGGAAACAATCAAACAATAGAGATGGCCCAGAATAGCACTTTAAAGTACACATACTAGCAGGTGGTTATTTCATCTTCATGTTCCAAAAGCTTCATTTACTTATTCTGCCCACCAACCTGCTGTTAAACACATGGAAAACAGTTCAGGAAGAAGCTCATTTGGTAAATCTGCTTGTCACATATTTTGCTAGACTTCTCATAGTCCAGTTAGTTTTCAAAAGCCATGAAGATTTTTGTTGTGGTGGTAGATCTCCCTAACATTGTGAGATGAGACACTTTACCTGCTTAAACCATAGTAAATACAGTAGCTCAAAAGTCCTCAAATGTGTCTAAAAAGGCAAAATTCTAGAATTCTAATTTTGCTTTAGATATCATTCAAGAGACCATGTGGTTCTAATCTTATAAAAACAGTTGATATTTCCCCATCATCATACAAGTGCTTCTCCTAAAAACTCACCTTCCTCATCACTTTAGCTGAAAGGTGAACACTTTCAGAACAGAACAGGAAACTGTAGAAAACATCTGACTACCATCCAAGGAAGCAATATGTTTGAATGCATTTAGTCCAGCCCTTTGATGAAAACAGAAAATCCAGACCTGGAGTAATCCTAATGGATAGCTGTCTGGCCTCTGATTGAGGAACTCCTATATGGGAATCACCCACTACCATCAGCCCTGCTTAGATCTATATGATGATTGCTTTGGTGGTCAAGCTATTCTCAGAATCAAGAAGTCTCTTCTGATTTTCAACTACAGTCTACCTTTCTCCCCACTGAGTTAAGTCCTTTAGATCTAGCCGTACTTTTCTGGGATGATCATGTATTTGCCCTGTTCTGTATGACAGTTTTTCAAGTATTTGAAGAGTGCAATCAGGTCCCATTCTTGTTGAAGTCTAACAGAGTTTAGCTACATTTAGGAGCAAATGAATGCAACTATTGAAGAAAACAGAGACAGACACATCTAAATTTGAGCACATGTATCTGTGCTTCCCCCAGCATTTTATTGTCAAGCTCTCGCAAAGAAGCAAACAAAAAACCAATTAGAACTCCATGACAAATCCCCTAATTGCTAGCATCTAGCACCTGTATCCCATTATGCTTATAGCAGTGCTTATGGGCTTCCAGCTCACTCTATCATTTTCTCCCCATATTTTATTCTGCAGAGCACACAGGTAGGAACATCAGATACACCTGCTTCCAGAGCTCCAACTGCTGAGAATTTGTTCAAATCTTGCCAGTTTGGTACAAATCCTACAGGGTAATGAGTGCATAGAAAACCACAGGCTCGCTTCCAGATATAGACTAAATGTTCAAGGCAACAAGGCATCTCAGTTTTTCAGGCAACAAAAACAACCGTAGTCACAATAGAGGCCATTATTTACGTATACCTAACTGGGTCCAAAGCCTGCTAGAAGAATTCCATTTTTGGTTCCATTCTCTTATTTGTTGGCTATTTAGGTTTCTACAGATTTTGTTTGCATGTGGGGTCATTGATTAGACATGTCATTTACTTTTATCTAAACATTTATATATTGGGGCCATCTGAACAGGGTTCCCCAGCCCTCCGATTTGATGGCCACAACCAGAGACTCTGGGACAGCCCCTTGTGATCTCACAGATGGGAGACCCCTGGGATGCTCTGGGGCTGATGTCACAGAGGATGGTGTTTGTGGTATCATTAAAACATGATACACTAGGCATCAAATACAGCAGCACAGGGAATGTCATTCAAAAGGCAAACCTATCATAGCGGTTTCTTGGCAATATTTGTTCAGAGGGGATTTGCTATTGCCTTCCTATCAGGATGAGATGGTATGACTTGCCCAAAGTCACCCGCTGTGTTTCCATGGTCAGTTCCCCAAGACTTAGTCCAATACTCAAAGTAAAATGCTGCATTGGTTCTAAAACACCCACTCTGACAAATAAGGAACTTACACACATACCCCTTTCGAGACACTGCTCTCCACCTGAAATTCTTCCCTCTAAATTTTCCATATGGGTTGTTTGCTGCTTGTGACCACAGTTCCTTATGAGGATTGGAAACTTACAGTTGCACAGATTATCATTATTGTGTGTCATCACACACATACACAGTCTAGAGTGGGCAGGCCAGTTCTCTGCTGCCCCAGAGAGTGTGAGCAGGTCTAATGGTTTGATGTTACAGGAGGGTAGATTTCGACTAAACATTAGAAGGAACTTCTTGATAGTAAGAACTGCTTAACAATCAAAGTAATTATCTAAAGAGGTATTGGATTCTCTTTGTCTTGACATCTTCAATTGAAGGCTTCATAGTTACCTGTTGGAAATATTCTGGCTGGATTTTCTGCACCAAGTGGGGAGGGGGATTGGACTTACTGGACTACAGGGCCACAAACAACTCTATTATTATATGAAATCTACACCTCTGGAATTCCAGGGTTGAAATCCCTGCTCAACCATAGAAACACACTGAGTGACCTTGGCCAAGTTACACTATCTCAGCTTCTAAGGAAAGCAATGGCAAATCCTCACTGAACAAATCTTTCTAGCAAACTCTGTGAAAGGCTTGCCTTAGAATGGCCATGAGTTGGAAATGATGTGAAGACACTCAATAACAACAGCAATATATACCAAAGTGCACAGCAGGATTCCAGACTTAGGATGTTACTGCCTGAGTATTGACTATTGCCCAGTTTGGAGAACTTCTTGTTATATTAGTTGCACTCGCTACTGGATTGTTTGTTCAAGCTTGGAAGGACTCCATCAAAAATGATTTAACTCCAATTCATTAAGATTTTCATCATATTTAAAATTGCATTATTTTCACTCCTAAACATCAATGATGTTTTCTTTGTAAAGTAACAATTAACTGTTTTCCATTCATTTACCTTGTTACTTTGTGGAATGTAGTTTTATTGGTTTGGACAACTTTTGGTTATTGTTAGTCATCTGAGTTAATTTGTTTAAAATTTAAAACTAGCACACTAAGAGAACATCACAGACAATTAACGTACCAAATTATTCTGATAAATTTATCTTCATCAGTTAGTACATTCATTTTCCCTAACAATCTATCACTGACACTTTGATATGAAAACGACTGTGCCCAAACTCTGGCAATTGCTTCAACATACAAAGAATTAACAAACATAAAATCTCAGAATACATCTTTACCCACGTAAACCTATCTCATAAGGTAACCTGGTGGAACTACTGCCTTCTAATATGCAGCAAGCTGTGTATGTGAAGGGGTCATCTTTTTGATTTTGGCAGGAAAGCTGCTTTCAGATTTTGGCTTGTTTCTAAGAATGGGAGAATAATTTCTTTCATTCCATTTTTAAGGAACCGATACAATTCACATTTCCTACACTAAACCAAACCACAACCAAATTTGTTTTCCAGTTTTCTTATTTGTGTAAACTAGGAAAGGGATAGGAGAACATCATAGACTCATAGACCTGGAAGTGGCCACACAGGCCATCAAGTCCAACCCCATTCTGCCATGCAGGAAGACTCTATCAAAACACTCCTGACAGATGGCCATCCAGCCTCTTTTGAAACACTTCCAAAGAAGAAGGCTCCACTACACTATGAGGCAGCATATTCCACTGTCAAACTGCTCTTGCCATCAGGAAGTTCTTCCTAAAGTTTAGGTGGAACCTCTTTTCCTGAAGCTTGAAAACATTGTTCTATACCCTAGTCTCTGGAGCAGCAGAAAGCAGGCTTACTCCATCTTCCATATGACATCACTTCAAATATTTAAATATGGCTATCATGCCACCTCTTAGCCTTCTCTTCTCCAGGTTAAACATACCCACCTCCCCAAGCCACTCCTCATAGGACGTGGTTTCCAGGCTTTTTATCATTTTGGTCAGCCTCCTCTGGACATGTTCTAGCTTGTCAATATCCTTCTTGAACTTTGGTACCCAGAAATGGACACAATATTCCAGGTGGGGTCTGACCAAAGCAGAATAGAGTGCTACTATTATTTCCCTTTACCTAGATACCATACTCTTATTGGTGCAGCTCAGAATCAAATTGGTTTTTTTGGCTGCTGCACCACACTGCAAACTCATGTTCAGCTTGTGGTCTACAAAGACTCCTAGATCCTTTTCTTATATACTGTGACCAAGCCAGGTGCCAGCCATCTTATATCTGCATGTTTAATTTTTATTGCCGAGGTGTATACCTTATACTTCTCCCTGTTGAAATTCATTTTATTAGTTTTGGCTCAGCTCGCTAATCTCTTAAGATCATTTTTAATTCTGATCCTATCCTCTGGGGTGTGAGTTGCCCCTCCTAATTTGGTGTCATCTGTGACTTTGATAATCATGTTATCTATTCTCACATTCAAATAATTGATAAAGATGTTGGATAGCACTGGCCCAGCCCTGAACCCTGTGGCATTCCCCTAGTCTTCAGGAATGTGACAATTTCCTACTGGAGATTGAATTTAGAGATCAAAACCCTCAAAAATCTTGTCCAGAGAGGACAGAGAAAAAGCATGTTGAAAGGTAATCTTTGCTGTTTTTACTGCTGTTATTGCCAGAACAACATAAACTGCACAATGTAAAGTGTGAGAAACTGTGAAGCTTTGCAATAAAAACCTACATTCATAACCTTTCACTATTCAGAGAAACCTGGGCATCTTTTGGAGAATAAAAGCTTACCTAATTATCTGCAAAGCTACACAATACAATGTTAAAGTTAGGATTGTCCATGCTATTGCATTTCCCGTTTCTGTGTATGGTTGAGAAAGCTATACATTGAAGAAAGTTGATGGGAAGAAAAGCAACTCATTTGAAATGGTGCCGGAGAAGAATTCCATGGCTGCAGCGGACTGCTAAAAAGACAGATAAATGGATCCTAGATCAACTCAAGTCTGAACCGTCTCTAGAACCTAAGATGATTAAACTGAGATTGTTGTACTTTGGACGTATCATGAGAAGACGTGTCTCATCAGAAAAGACAATAATACTTGGTAAGGTAGAAAGCAAGAGCCAGGGTGCTGTATTGTTCTGAGCATTGGACCACAACCCTGGAAACCAACAATTGATTCCCCACTCAGACTGCTGGGTGACCTTGAGCAAATCACACACTCTCAGCCCCAGAAAACCCTGTGATAGATTCACCTCAGGGTTTCCATGAGTTGGAAAATATCTTGAAGGTACATGACAACAACAAGGTAGAAGGCAAAGAAAATAGATGGATAGACTCAAGGATAGACTCGAGAGGGAAGGAAGCCAAGGAAGCCACAGTCCTGAAACTGCAAGATCTGAGCAAGGCTGTTGATGACAGGCTGACTTAGAGTCTCTCATTCATAGGGCCACCATAAGTTGAACTCAATTTAACAATCATTTGACAACAACGAAAGAAACTCAAGTTACTGAAGCTGCTGCCTTTACCAGTTCGAATGTTTCACTATTTCCTCTCTGTGATGAAAGCTGTGCCGTTTCCCATCATTGTAGGGAATAAAATTCCGGAGTGTTCTGAAAGCTATGGGATTAAAAAATAATGCTTTATCATTGTCAACATCTGTTGGAAAGCAGGAAAAAAATTCCATTCCTCCACTGCACTCTTTTACACTCTTCTGAGAAATTCTGGTTTCTCTTCAGATTGTGTAAATCTTGGATTTCTAACACGTAGGAAAATTACATTAAAAATGTGCACATTAGTAAAAGTGGCAAAGAAAATGGTGTACATTGAAGAAAAAGGCTTTAAAAAGACTTTGGGAAAGATGGCTTGAGATACACAGCAGCATATGGATGTCAGTATTCAGAAAGTCACAGCCTCATATAACCAAACTATGTAGTTTAAGTGTGTGCATTTATAATAGGTGAAGAAGATGTGGCTGTGTCTTTCTCAATATTTGCAGCCTTGTCTGTCTTGAAATAGGTATATTTCAAATCAGCTTGGCTACATTTTGTGTGTTCTCGTGTGTTGTAGTTTTTAAAGGGCTCTTGTTTTGACGTATTGTTTTATTATGTGATGTGAAATGCCTTGAGCATTTCATTCTGGAATGGAGAGGCCAGATTGAAATTCTGAAATAGATACCAATACGGAAGTAAACATGTCTTTTTTATAATTTTGGACAAGTGGAGACCTTTATGTATAAATGCTTTCTGTGGCCACCAGTTTTGTAGCTTGATTTAATTTTCTTCTTGTTCTTTATAATAATGTGTCTTAGTATAGTTTATGAGTACATTCAGCACTTCCTGAGATGGCATTTCCTTTTCATAACCTGCTTTGAGGGCTTAGCATCAGGTGTCCAACTAAATTGCTAGCAAAATGTGGACAGGCCACATTTTTTTTTTCTGGGAGCCCTTTCATGCTACATAATTATAGCATTATCATTTTCAGTTTGGTGTATAGAATCTTTGGATCTGCTGTTTTAGGGACATGTAGAATTCTCCGCCAGAGAGCTTCAGTGTCTCAACAAATTACAAATCCCCAGATACCATATAATGGAACCAGGGAAATAAAAGTGGAATCTTAGTACTATCATTGTGTAGTTGGAGAAGACTTTTCCTTCTTGCTCCAGTGAAGAAACTACCACCCCTTGTCCATCCATTTGTTCCCCTCAAAATTCCTCCACAGGCCATTTCTGCACGGGGCAAGGGAATCGCCCACGCTGCTACTTGCCGGATCTTCTGGCGGTCTGGTCTGGGGTGAGGAGGAGCAGTGCGTGGTCATCACGCTGCACTGCTCCCGCATCCAAAATGGCAGCTTCTGGTTGGTCATGGGTCTCAACCAACCGGTGAGGCTCGCCAGCCTAAAGCCCACCCTTGGCAGATCTGCAGGCTCGCATTGGTGCGAGCCTGCAAATCTACACAAGGGAGCAGGCTAGCAGGGGCAAGCTCTGTGTTTTGAAAGACTGGAAAAATCAAGTCTTTCAAAAGCATGCTGGAGGACCACTTGGGGTCGTTCCGGAGTGACCGAGGTGCGGATCTACGGTAAGTAGTCCGAACCCAGTCCGCTCCAAGGTGCAGACATCCTCCGTGGAGGACGCACTGCACCGTTTTAAATACCCCGTGTGGAAACGGCCACAGTGGAAATCAAATGGGGATCCTACAACCATTAGAGAAATTCCATGTCTACAATGGAACTTCTGAATCTACTGGAAAAGCATTCATCAGTTTCCAGCTGCTAAACTTCCAGATAAATATGCAGAGTGGAAAATCAGCCCCAGGTTCCCCACACTGTTGGAGGGGGATTATGGTGTACAAAAGTAGTACTCTTTTCTTAAAAAAAGTTCTTATGCTCAGAAACATATGAACTGTGTGGACAAAGTAGAGAGGCTTCCACACAAGACTGTGGTTGACCCAAAAGGGTAAACCATTGAACCTAAATGGTGGATATTCAAGATGAATAAAATGAAGAGCTTCTTTGCACAATTAAACTATGGAATTCAGTGCCACAAGATAGAGATATAGCTGCTGACATGGACAACATTAAAAGAAAATTGGATCCATTTGTGGAAGACAGGTCATCTATAGCTGCTAGTCAGGAGTGCTATAGGTCATCTTCAGCATCAAAGGCAGTATGCCCCTGTATGTCAGTTGTGTGGAGAGGGTGAGATGGAGTCTGCAATGGCCCACATGTATTACTGGTGGGATTATTTTAGGCAACTATTATATGAAGGTAATTTTAGACTAGAGAACCCATTGATCTGATGGCTCTTATTATGCTATCTGATTTGACACTTTGCATGGTCAAACTATGGCATTTGTTACCAGAAGATGCCCTGATAGTCATCAACATGGAGAGACTGAAGAAGGTACTGCAAAAGCCATAGAGTATAAGCCAGGGAATCTTCATGAATTTTGCTTTCACAGGCAAGAACAAACAATTTTACCCTTTTTCTCCTTTCTGCAAGAAAGTAATAAAAAAACACAGTTTTTGAAAGCTATTCACAGTTTGAGGATATCATCTGTGTAACAACAACAACAACAACAACAACATAAAATTTAAAAAATCACATGCCTTACGCTGTCTTCTGGCCAGAAATATTATTTTTCTGTCCTGAAAATTATGTTTTCAACACGAAAGTCTTCTTTTTGCAGACTTTTTTTGCAGACTTAAATGCAGAGTAAGTTCCAAACTGCAAAGATTCTCATCTATCTAAGATTTCCCTCATCAAGGTTTCCTAACATTCAACCCCCCCCCTTTTTTGACTTTTTAAGATTTTAAAAAAATATATTTTTGAATATTCTTTACATACTTATTGTAAGGCTGGCAATGACCACTGACAACCATGATGGCTATAGCTTGCCAGCTGTTTGGGTACATGATTGTGTAGGTGCTGTTGCATTCACATCCTGCTGGTGGGCTTCCCATAGGCAATTGGTTGGCCACCGTGAGCAGAGAACCCTGGCTTTGATAGGCCTTTGCTATAATCCAAGAGGGGTCCTCCGTGGCTCTCTGTGCCTTGGCTAAACTGGAGCGCAAGGCAGGGAGCAGCCAGTTCATTAGATTTAAGAGAAGTTATCAGGAGTTGGACAGGAGTCCAAAACTACTCTGGCAATGAGGTCAGAGCTTAACTGCTTTTCCATTTTACTACTCAAGGTCATGCGAAGTTGATGCATGAGATCCAGGAGCTGTAAAACGTCCATTGGGAGGGTGAGTTCATCACGCCTTGTTACAAGTTGGAGAACCAGCCCTGACTACATTTTAATTCACTTGTCACCAAATGGAGAAGGAGGCATGCACGCTGGGGTTGGGGTGGGGGAAGATGAGAGAAGAGAGGAGAAAAGCAGTATGGAGCTTTGCAGATTTGCAGTATGGTAGGAGAAAGAAGTAAAAAGGGGGGAAAGATGGGGGATCTATTTTTTTAACCCTCCTCCCTTTCCTTTTTCTCTCTGTCTGTTCTTGCTTTGCCAAATATGAGATAGATTGCCTCTGATGAAAAGTCACCCTGCGTCATTGGATCCTGGCGTGCTCCCTGACAGCAGAGAGTGACATGGCTGTTTGACATCTCAGGCTACAAGGTTGCCATGGCTGTAATCACTAGTTAAAATTGAATCTTGTACATTGCACCCTGCCAGCACAGTTCATCTCCCGATAATTATTTGGATCATACTGTATTTGGATTTTATTCTTCCCAGTAGAGAAATGGTATGGCTGGATTTATAGTTCAAGTGCTGAGTTAGGATTCCCCCTCCCTTGGATGGGAGAAGAACAAATGAATCTTGAGATGGAGGGCTTCACCCCTCTCTCCCTTTTGCAAAAATCTCAGAAAAGTGGAGTGGAGAAAGAAGGAGGGTGAAACTATCTCTGATAGCAAGAGATGGAAGTTTAGAGTCTTAGAGCTGGAAAGGACCACAAAGGCCATCAAGTCCAACCCCCTGCTGTGAACAAATAACTAAGTAGAATAAATAAGTTAACATACACAAAAAAAGCATTTCTGAAAGATACCCTTCCAAACTCTGTTTTAAAAAACTCCAACTCTGGAAAAATCTACCATCCTCCAATACAATTTATTTCATTCTCAATCAGTTGTTATTAAAATATTCTTCCTGATGTTTCAATATAATTTGAATCTTCTTCTGACAAGAAGTGGGCTCAACCTCATGGCTGTTGGCAATAACATATTAGCTAATTGACTCTCAAATATGATAAGGAGAGCTTTAAACTGAGGGCCTTTCCTCACTACACTGTTATAGTGCTATTATTCCACTTTCAACCTCCTATGGAATCCTGGGGTTTGCAGTTTAAGGAGGGGCATTTAGGATTCTTAGTGAGAGAGCTCTTTGGCTTCGGTAAACTACAAAGCCCAGAATTCCACAGGAGGTTGGAAGTGGAATAACAGCACTAGAACAGTGTAGTGTGCAAAAGCCCTGAGTCACAAGGGGAAGGGAGACCATATTACAGGGGACAAAAACTTCAATGATTTAGGAGAAACGACACTGATAGTACAAGTAGTAGTGATGTTAGGTGAATTGGATAGGTGAATATTGAAGGGGTTGTAGCTGAGGTAATACTGCACCTTTTCCTGAAGTCCTGGGTCCTGGAAAAACAGCAGAGAAGTGGGCCTCAGCATGGAGAGGGCTGTGGGGATCACTCAGCGGCCAGGGAAATGGTCTGCTGGGATGACCAGGAGTGATCCAAAGAACCACTCAAAAACTGGGACTATTTGTAGGGGGAAAAGTACCTGGAGGGCTAATCCTTTCCCGGGGAGAACAATGGGTGTTGCAATGAGGAAGGAGCTTCAAAATGGTAACTTCCTTTGCCTGATGAGATTATAAGGTGTTGGCAAAGTCTCAAGATCTTCAGCTGCATTGGATTGTGGTGTGACTTATGTAAATGGTCCTCGCCTGATAGGATATTTGCTCAACTTGGGGCAAACACGCTAATCCCCTCAAGTTGGCTTCTCAGGAACTGAGGATCCTTTGTTTACTGTGGGTTGCACGGTTTGAGGTCTCCTGGGGCTACGTGACTGGGGATTGTATGGGCCCGACCAGGTTTTTGATAGTTCGACCATGGCTGCCTATGTACCCATCCGGGTGACCTCTCAGGCACATTAACTCATATTTAATATCAAAATTGTAGACCCTGGGACAGGATTTTCCAGTGGAGTAACACCTTGTTAGTGAATTGTGATGTGTAACTGAGCTCCAATGTGCATCAGGCACTTCTGATACATGTTAGGTACTTCCAGTAATCCAAAACTTCCTAGGTGGCATCTGGGCCATGAAGCAACAGTCACTCCCCTGGCCACCATTAGACAATGGATTCCTATGCTTTGTAATATAATGCAGCTCCTAGGTTAATATGGATGATGCAAAATTACTCAGTTCTATTCTGTGCCACTTACAAGGCCTCTGCGAAGAAGTAGGTCAAAAGAAGTATTATTTGTTGTTGTGGGTCTTCAAGTTTACTTATGGTGACTCTGAAAAAAACCTATCACAGGGGTTTCTTGGAAAGATTTTTTCAGAGGGAATTTGCCTTTCCTCCCACTCAGGCTAAGAGACTCTGACCATTTCTGCCCTACACTGTTCTTGTGCTATTATTCCACTTTCAACCTCCTACGGAATCTTGGGGTTTGTAGTTTAGGGAGGGGCCTTTAACATTCTCAGCCAGAGAGCTCTTTGGTCTTGGTAAAATGCAAACCCCAGAATTCCACCGGAGGTTGAGTGTGGAATAATAGCACTAGAACAGTACAGGGCACAAATGGCCAGTGAGTTCATAGCTGAACAGAGATAGAATCATAGAATCATATAATTGGAAGAGACCCCAGGGACCATCTAGTCCAAGCCCCTGCTATGCGGAACACCCATCAAAGCATTCCCAACAGATGGCCATCCAGCCTCTGCTTAAAAACCTCCAAAGAAGGAGACTCCACCACACTCCGAGACAGCATATTCCACTGCTGGACAGCTCTGACCATCAGGAATTTCTTTCTGAGGATTTTAACCCTGTTCTCCAGAGTCATAGTCTAATGCTCAAACCACTTCATCATGTTGATTCTCATCCACAACAGAATACCAGCCTCCTTTTCTAACATTTTCAAGTCCTGAAGAGTGCATGCCACCAACTGCAAGATCACAATGATGGGTTTCATTTATTTCTTTGTGCCTTTCCACCCTACATTGTTCTAGTGCTATTATTCCACTTTCAATATCCTACGGAATTCAGGGGTTTGTAGTTTACTAAGGTCAAAGAGCTCTCTAGCTGTGAATTCTAAAGGTTCCTCCCAAAACTACAAACCCCAGGATTCCACAGAATGTTGGAAGTGGAATAAGCGCACTGGAACAGTGTAGTGTAGAAATTGTTTTTGTTCCATTCCGTTACTCATGAAGAAGTTATTTTTTTGCCCTGTCCAATACAAAGTTACTTCTCATCTTTACCTTTTACTCCAAACATGGCATTATTGGAAGAGGTGTCAGTGCAGTGTAGAAGTAGCTAGAACCTCATTGCTGGCTTGATAGATGTCTGTTACTTAAAGAATATTGACAGTGACATTTCCAATTCTATATCTCTTGTCCTCGCTCACAATTCGGCCTTTGGAAAATCTCACTCCCAACTTTGAAAGGCTTATAAAGTTTTAAAATTTACTTTTGATTCCCAGTGTATATAAGCATACAAAGCAATGACTTCTTCACTTTCTCTTTAACTCTTCCATGAAGCCATCATTACAAACCATGAATAAATGAAATAGTGCTAAAATTATTATTCTAATGGCAAATTGGTCTGCAGGCTTTCCCCACTTATCTGATAGGTTAAGGACTGGAGCACTGTCAGAAAATTAAAATTAGTTCAACATTTACCCCCCAAAGTAGATGATTCAGAGGTCCACTCAAAATTGTTGTAGGTGCATGAGACTTTCGTATACCAGTACTAATGCAGGGACACCAGTTGGAGATTAAAAGTATGCTTTATTGGGGGAATATCACAAACACACACAAGATTCAAGCAGTCTTACAACCTTACAAGGCTAATCAAAAGAAGGGAAGGAAAATTGGATAGTGAGGAGTTGGGATGCAGTGAGTGATATTTACCTATCCTGAAGAGAAGAGACAAAGAAATGTGCTCAGACTAAGGACATATCTGCATGATGACAGTCTTTCATGTTGTCCCATGGCAATCCCCTCAGAACCTCTGCCAGGAAGGAAATGTGTCCCCTGTGTTCCTCTCTGCACGCGACTGGCTGCCTACAGATGGAAGCACAAGGGACACGCCTCTTCTCTCTGCACTTCAGACAACCTTCATTCTGTTTAGCTTTACCAAAATAACCAAATTACTTTACCAAAATTCACCTCTCTCAATGATCCACCCATCAGTCTTTCAATACTGAGCCCATTCACAGGACTTGCAGGCTTTGCCCTCCTCCAACACACCGGTCAGCTGGCCGGAAAGCCTGGGCTCTCTTTACTGGATCAGGGATTGCTCCACCCAGGGAAAAAGTACAACCACAAAAATATCGTACAAAACAGAACAACCTCATCACCTGAGGGGTGGGGGGCGGTGAGCAGGCAGACAGAGAAGAAAGGCACCTACTGCACATTCTTTCTTCAAAAGGGTGGGGAAACTCACACCTAGTGAAGCCTGTGGATCTGGGCTTCTGTCATTCTCTACTTCCAGAACATGGACTCTGACTCAGAGTCTGAAAGAGGGGGCATGCCATAGGCTGAAAGAGGGGGAATGCCAGAGGCTGAAACAGAAGGCATACCAGGACCTGCTGTACAGACAGAGGTTACAGTGCCACAACCAGAACAGGGGACAGTGCCAGCTCCAGGAGAGAATCCTGCCTCTTCAGACACAGAAAAGCACTTACCTGTACCCACCTTTGCAGAGTGCAGACAGCAAAGAGAGACCTGGTGTCACTCTCTCAGAATTTATAACCAGCAATAATTAATCAAGCCACAGCTGTGCTAGGTTTCAGACTTATATAGCTGATGTCCTTTCCCTCCAGAAGTTGTCAGAGCTTATCTGACCTTCTATCCTGCTGGATACCTTGATGAATACTCTGACTGACCTTGGACACTTCCTTGCCTTAGAACCCTGTTCGACTTTATTTATGACTCTGTGCTTACTGCCTGGAAATAAATAATAAGCTGGGAGTTATTCAGTTTGTTTTGTTTGTTTTATCAGCTGTGCCGGGACTGAGATAGGACAGCTCCTGGTCTTCCTTACAGCTGACAGGATCCACTAAAAAACTGCCCAGCCCAAATTCCCTTTTTCAGTAGGGAAAGAAGTGTGCGATCATGCTTCCGGCCCTTCTGCATGTCAGGGAAGGATGGGAAAATTCTGAGATTGCAGTTGCCTAACAGATTTGTTAGGCAAATAGTCTGTGAGTGTGACTCTTGGGGATGGGATGGTAATGGAACAGCATTGATGTTCTGTGGAAGCACAACCAGCCTACTGCTGTCATTCTGTGCCTATAGCAGCACAGCCTCATCATGCAGAAATGGCCTAAGTGTCCGAGGGTAGCAAAAGAATGAGAATCTGAGCAGCAAAGTGATGACCTGTGTCCAGAGTACTATGTGTTGCTAGGCTCAGAGCTAGGGTTTAAATACCCCTTTTCTGCCCTGAAGAGGAGGGTGTTAATTGCTCTCTCGCAGAGCAAACAAAGGGGTCTGGAGCTGGCTAGTGGCATTTGGTGACAAAGCATTGATGGAAGTCATGATAGCTTCTTAATATCTGGGCAGATAGTGAAAAAAAGGGTAAAATTCAGCAGGAAGGAGGTTGCAGGACACTGACCATTGTTGCTTTGTCTGGGAGTTTCAGTTACAGTTGTCTTTTAGGTTTAGGACACTGAGAGGACTATCTTCTCTGACTAATCCTCAGTGAACTTTTCACCTGGTCATGCCCTGAGGTCCCATCTGACCTACTTTTGCACATGTTCAGCCAGTCCTGTTTGCCAGCATTGCTTTTTGGTCATATTGGTGTATGATTCATATTTTATGCCAATTAAATAATGTTCATTACCAATCATATCATGGAGTGAGGGTGTACAGCATGGTAGCAGAAAAGGGGAAACCATGTACTGTACTGTGGGGAACATGAAGGCTCACTTGTAACCAACTGCACATGCACTGCTTGCAAAATCTCTCAGCCAGAGAAGCACATTTCCTCCCCCCTCTCAGCTCACTTTGCAATCAGCATACATGTACAGGTGGTTCCAAGTGAGCCTTCATGGCAAGAAGAACTGGCAAAAAGAGGAACCCCTGTCAAAATAATTAAACTTGTCCTTTATTTGGAAACATCAAAAGATCAGGTCATCAGATCAGGGTGTCAAAAGGTGGAGGCTTCCTGTATATAAATTAAACCCCTATAATAAGGGATTTAATGGATGGTCAACATGGTATAGACGTTGCACTCTTTTACTGTTGCTAAAAGACTTATACTGCAAGATTAGAAAGATAAACATTCACCATCTATCATTCAGCGGTCTGAAGATCTTTACAACTCCTACTCACAAATGTGCTTTTTATAGACATCAGCTTAAAGAAAATGAAGTTTTGGAAAAATGAGCCTTTCATGCTTCTGTAATGTACATTTACACTCATGTAGCTAAGTTGCTCTTGCACTACACCATCTTTCTGAATACCAGCATTGTGAAACCAGCTGCTAATCTCTGGATATACTTGCTGTTTCTACAACTCTAATAAATCAAGTGATACACTGAAGGCCCTGAAGATCAATTATGTACCACCCAAAAATGCCCATCCCCATGTCCAGTAACATGTGCAGAACTCCATTCGCACAGCTTTGAACTGAATATAGACATCATGCCTCAGCCAAAATAGTACTATTACAAGCCTAAGGAAACTTACTTGCTTGCATAAAACAAAAATTTAGGTCACCAATTGCCAGTTATGGGCAATTTGGATTAATGTGTATGCCTAGCTCACATTTGTAGCCTCTCCTTACATTCATAAACACATCCCTTCCCTCCCCGCTTCATTTGTGTTCTTTTTGTTTTTTAAATTTCTCTCTTTCTTTGCAATTATACATTAAGAACTGTCCAGTCTACCTGTCTGTCCACTCAGCTACCCAGCCGTCTTGAGATATGCTTAAGATACTGTTCACTGGTGGATAACACAAAATTATATAATACCTATGCTGCAGTACGGGATCATCCCGTAGTGCAACCAACCTCACATTAGCAGCATGGACATTCACTCTTCCAGTACACAAGACAAAATCCATCTTTCCACCTAACACTGAAGTGCATACTTATGGAATCTTCTCGTTAGAGCTCCTAGGCTTGCACAGCAGTTGCCATCAATGTTAAAGGATGTGAGACAGCTGGAAAAGCAGCTGCCAAACAAGGCATGTTTTCTTTGGGCTCCCTCTTTATCCTCGCATGTTAGCATTGAGTTGACTTCCATGTGCAGAAGTCCCTTAAGATTCAGGGGGGTGGCAGCAATGGAAAAGCTGCTGCTAGACAAGGGAAGCTTTTTTCATGATCCCAGGTTGTTTACCTCCATGTGAAGAAGTCCCTTATACTTCAGTGGTGGGGTGCAGCAAAGCCTGCTGTGAGCTGCTGTTGTTTGTTGTTAGTATTATTTTTAAGAATGCTTACCTGGTTCTGATGCCACCCTATGTACCACTTCCTTTTCCTCATCATTCCCCTAAATCTTTCCACACCCCCCCCCAGGGGTCAGTAATGCCCAGTCTGGGAATTATTGACCTGGACTTTTTTTTGTTGTCACCTTTCTGTAAAGCAACATAAGCAGATATGAGTAGTTTAAAAAGCCAGTGTGATTCTGCACTGCATCAACAGGAGTATAGTGTCGAGATCAAGGAAGGTAATGGTACCACTCTATTCTGCTTGGTTAGACCTCACCAGGAATAATGTGTCCAGTTCTGGGTATCACATTTCAAGAAGGATATGGACTAGCTGGAACATGTTCAGAGGAGGGCGACCAAAATGGTGAAGGGTCTGGAAACCATGCTGTGTGAGGAGCAGCTTAGGGAGCTGGATATGTTTAGTCTTCAGAAGAGAAAGTTAATTGGGGACATGATAGCCGTGTTTAAATATTTGAAGGGAAGTCATGTCAAGGAGGGAGCAGATTTGTTTTCCACTGCTCCAGAGACTAGGACAAGGAGCAAAGGATTCAAACTACAGGAAAAGAGATTTTATCTAAGTATCAGGAAGAACTTCCTGACAGACAGAGCCATTCGACAGTGGACTACACAGCCTGGGGGTGTTGTGGAGTCTCCTTCTTTGGAGGTTTTTAAGAAGAGGCTGGATGGCCATTTGCTGGGGATGCTTTGAGTGTTTGTTCCTGCATGGCAGAAGGGGGTTGGACTGGATGGTCCCTGTAGTCTCTTCCAACTCTATATTTCTATATTTCTATAATTCTATGAGTATTTTTTCTCTTTTTATGCAGAAATAAACAGCATAAAAATAGGAAAGAATACTGCTTTCCCTGTAAACCACTCACCACCACCTTGGGGTGTTAATTTTCCCATGATGCTTGAGAAGGAAATGTCCATCCCATGCCCTGGCTGTTGCTGTGCTGTCATGACCAGTCCAGCTTCTCCCTTCCCAACCCCACCAGTGCTCTTGATGTCACTGCTTATGTTCTTTTCAGCTCAAGATTTTGTGGAGTTTGTTTCTCCGCCCATTGGGATGGAGACCCATTTTGATTACAACCAGTACCCATATATTCAGTATGTGGTTGAAAGAGTAGGCCACATGTTGAATGAATGGGTTCTGGTAATAATTTGAAAGCATTGAAAGAGCAAGCCATCAGATAATTGGGCATCAAAAGGTAAGGATTTCCTGTACTCTCTTTGGGACTAGCCAATAGGATCTCAGTCATGCAGTTGTACATTTTTATATAACAATTATTGCTGTTACAATATTTGTATCCTACTGTATATCAAGGATATATCTCAGGATAATTCACTGGTGACTTAATGTATCACTTCAAAGTACCACAGGAGGTACAGTCCAAATAGCTGATGAAATGGGCTGTAATCCACAAAAGCTTAAACTAAATAAAACTTGTTCATCTTTAGGGGAAGAAAAAAATAGTGTTCTTATTTAGTTTCTAAACTGCCCCTATAAGTTTCATAGTTTCTTGCTACAAAAATCAAATTCTTCCAACAATCCTATGCAATATTTTCATCCAGTACCAAAGGTGAGTAAATAAGTCTCCATAATCAAAGTACTAGAATGCTTCAAACTTCAAGGAAAAAATGTATACAGGGGTAGATTTTGGAAACAAAACCACTTGAATACCAAGCATTGTGTTTGTTTGCTTGTTTTTTAACTCAAGAGTAAAAGCCATCTGATGTGAGAGTCATGGTTTAAAATTGTATGTACATGGTATCCCAAACAGCCATGACAAGACTGGAGAGCAGGTGATTTTCAGGTAAGCAGAAAGAAATTTGAACAGCATGGAGAAAGGCAGGCAGAATCAGCAGCAAGATGGGAGAGACCTAAAAGGGTTTAATTCAGATCGTCAGCTATGTACTAAGCAGCAGCTTTTCTTCCAACACTACTCCAGCGTTCATCTCTCGTTCTTTTATACCAAATGGACAGCATATGAAAGAATGCAACTTTTCTGCACCTGTAATTTTCAATGACCTCTTTGTAATAAAGACTATCGTCTGCCAGAAATTTGATCTTCATAAATAATTGTATTTCAGGCCACAGACTGTTTGTAATAAGAGTTTAATGCACACTCATTTGTCAATTAAATAATATACATAAGTGTTTTGGAGGGGAGATATGTTTTGTTGGAAGTATTTTCCAGTCAAATTGTTGTGGCATTTTTTTTTAAATTGTATGCAATTTTGTGCAAATACCTACACACATACACACACATATTAGCGTATGTACCCGGTGTTGCCTGGGATTTTATTTTCTCCTAGGTACCACTTGTTAGAAAGATTTGTGATCCTGCATCTCTAATTCCCCAAACTGTCTTGTCCAGTACCTGTAACTTTTCCCCATTTTCCCCAGTCCAGTCTCTATTCAGAGTTATTAACATAGAGAGGTTGAGTTCCTGAGGGATTGCACTACCCTCCTCCTTGCTACTAGGCCTTGTCTCCATAGCAACTGGCCAGACCCAAGAGTTCTCTGGCTGAGAATTCTAAAGGGCCCTCCCTAAACTGCAAATCCTGGAATTCAATGTAATCATCTCAGGCAGCCAATCATATGATGCCTTTGCCTCAAACAAACAGCAAACTTTAATTTTTATAGAGGCCCTTTCCGCACCTTACCTTGTTCCTGTGCTGGGGTGCAGGGATCATGCAAGGAGCCTCTGCCGAGAGGCTTTCCCTTCCCTGCTGCTTCAGCTCTGCACGAGCTGCCTGAATTGCACAAGAGCCCCGCCTCTTCCTTCCACAGTGCAGCCTGGGACCTTCCCAGGCTGCACTGGGGCAGAAAGCATGACTGGCCCGGCTCCAGAGACTCCGCACGCCAGGTAAGTGCATGCGGGGCCCAGGAGCAATGCATGATCGTGCACCATTTTTGGCTTTTAGCTGAAAATGAAAAGGTGTACAATTGACCCCTGCCGGCCCCTGGAGCATTGCATTATTGTGAGTGTGTTGTGCAGATCGCTCTTCACAATCGTGCGATGCTCCAGGCCCTCTTTCGCATGGCAAATGCTGTGCGAAAAGGGCCATAGTTTATCTGTATGTATGTCTCTCTCTGTGTGTGTGTGCGCGCGCGCGCACATGCATGTGTGCAATCAATATAAGAAAATCATGTCTTCATCCTCTTGGACAAAAAGACTCATCCTTTTTTTTTCCTGGTTGACAGAAGTCACTTTGATCTGGTGGGCTTTTATTGCTGTGTTTGATCTCTGGGAATAAAATTACTTATTTTCAGAAGTTTGGTTTTTGCACAGTATTCTTCATATATCCCATCCACAGCTCTATGGCCCTTTTCACACACAGTTTCTTATGCGAGAGGGCCCCTTAAGTGTCGCGTAAACGGGAGGAGCGGTCCGTACAATGCACTCCCATTTAGGCGAAGCTCAAGAGCCTAATGCGGACCACACACGCATTTTCTTATTTTCGGCTTCAAGCCAAAAATGCTGCGTGGTTGCGCAAGGCTCTCGGGGTCGTCGCGCACTTACCTGCCCTGCGGTGCGTGGGACAAGCGGGACAGTCGCACTTCCTCCCCCAGTGCAGCCTACAGCTCCCAGGCTGCACTGCGGAAGGAAGGGGCAGGGTGCTCAAGCGACGATCGCACAACCAGGAAGCCAGCTGCGGGAAAATGGAGGAGCGATGCGAGTGCGTTGCACAAGAGGCTGCTTGCGTGAACGGCACCCCCCATCTCCGTGAGCAGGTAACGTGCGAAAAGGGTTTATGGGTTGCAAGTGGGGAAGGGATAGGTTTGCAGGGCCCACCACAAAAGGAAGAAGCTGGGTGCCGTGATGCTATGTCTCAAGATGGAACCAACATGGGGATGGAGCCAATGTGCAGTATTGAATCCCAGCTCCCTCATCCTTAGTCAGTACTGACATCTTCATTGTTGATTGACCCATCCCCTTGTCTTGTAGGTCAGTGAAGGCCTCAGATGGTTGCTTTTGAGATTATTGTATCAGCAAGTAAATACTGAATACTTTTTGACACACACACAAAAAAGGCTTCTGGAATGACACTTACCGCAATCCCTCCAATATTTTTCGAATGAAAACCAGGACATATACGGCCAAGCAGCATCAGATTGGATGGCAATATTAAGCAATGAGAGAAAATAGGCAAGAACCTAGGAAAGCCTGAGGCTGTTTACTTTTTCCAGAACCTACCGGAAAAGGGCAAGTTTTCCCCACTCCCTCATCTGCTGAGTTAATAATGTAGACTCTGAACTCTGCTTGCAGCAAATGATGTGGGCTGAGGACAAAGGTGGGAAGTGGGAGGAGGAGAGTGAAATTGTGACATTTTAACAGCAATTGAAAAAAAATGTAATAACAGGGGAATAATTGGGACCCTGTCTGCCAAATTGGGACATTTGGAAGGTATGGCAGCCTCACTGGGAGGAGTCATTTGAGGACATCAAGGTATGCCATCCTTAGATCTCTGGGCATAAAGGGTACAAATATTTAAACAAATATGGATTTTGCTGAGAATCTGTCACTTGCATTTCAGCAATTCACCACATGGGGCAGCAGAGGAAACATCCCAACATCTCCCCAAATTTACGCTTTCCCATTTTTAGTGTCTATAAGTGAAAGCAACAAAGAGAGTGCCTGACTCATCCATCAGAGGACTTCCATGAAACCCATGCAATATCTAGAACATTGTTTTGGGCTTGTTTTTCTGTAGCTGTCTTACTTTTCACATTCAGCCCTGTGAGCTTTTAGAGAGCATCAGTGGAACACTTTAGACCGTGATGCTAAAACACTGATTCAACAACTGGATTTGAATTGAGGCCAGAGGAAAGAGAGTGTGGGAGAGAAAGGAAAGCTGAGATCCTGAAGTTGTTTCTCTGAGCTTAAGCGCTTGCGGCAGTAGATTTCAATAGATTTCTTCTACCTGCCTCTAAGCCTTTCAGCACAATGGGAGGTCTTAAACATGAGTGGGAAATAACAGCCATCTGTGTATCTCATGAATATAACAAGGAAAATCAACAACAGCCTTGCTTTGTTATAGGATTTCAATATTTGATCTTCCAAAGCTACTCTCAGAATTTTCTGGGAACAGTCAAGCCTCAGATCTCGAAATATATTCCTTCTGACCAGTAACTTGTAAATGACAGAAACGTGTGTGCGTGCGCGCTCACACACGCACACACGCCATTCATGAGAAGTGCCAACAATATATTTGCTGATCCAGATCGGATTCAGCAACGTAGAAGAGAAAATAACAGTCCCTCCCTCATTGCTCTTTGCTTGTCTTAAAATATAAAATTGACAATAGCCGTTCTGACCTGAAACGTCTTTTCTCTTGTCTAGAGGGGTGGGGGTGGAGGAGAAAGATTTCTTTTCTAAGCTTGTTCCATTTAAGTTCCTTTTGAGTTATTTGCAACTCCACAATCCCCAATTCACAAACTGTTGCCATGGTAAATAATTATATCATAGATGAATTGCGTATGATGATTCTTTTTGGCTCAGGAAAGAGAGTCTGTGCACCAAACTAAAAGAAAAGGAGAAGGAAAGACTGGGGAAAGAGAAAGACAGGGGTATTTCTCTCTGTCTCTCTCTCTCTCTCTCTCTCGCTTACAAACATACACAGAGACAAAGAAAGAGAGAGAAAACTTTCAGAAGAAAAAAGAAGAAGCCCCAAATCTTTTAAAATTACAAGGGAGGAGGTTGAGAAATGATTGCTTCCTTGTTAACATAATTAGCTCCATGAATTATAAATTGGTATTAGAACTTGCTCTTCGTGACAAAAGGAGTAATTATATTTACTCATGCAAAATTAAACAATAGCGAGAAGGGGGAGGGGGAGAGAAATTAATGGCACACTCCAAAAGCTTTTCTTAACACAATCAAAATTCAAAAATTGAGATAGTCCAGATGCAGAAATGATTTAAGATGCAAGAAAACTTTTTTATGCTTTCTTCAGCACAATGATGGAGGGTCAACATCTCCTAAGTGGTTGGCCTTGCTTGTAGTTTTGTTTGTTTTATTTAGTAACACTGGCCTTGAGGTCGTGCATCAGGGGTGATGGGTTGAATGTGTTGTCATCCACAGCTACCAAACTCTTCAATTGATTATAACCATCTTGCACCATTTCTGAAATGAACTGAACTTCAGGCTTTGGTACATGAACAAGGAAATGAGAATTCTGGTCATGAGACACAATTATGGAGAATAGATGTTCAACTATGGAATAAAGAGACCAGACACAAAGTTGGGTTAACTAAGAGCCACTTTATTTTTACCTGTCTTTTGTAATATTGCATTGATCTGAAAAATACGGGTGCAGGGTGAAGCAACCTGATATGGCTTCAGCTGATGCCAGGGTCACAACATAGCAACCTGGTCAGCCTACTCATGGGTGATAATACCTCAGTCCCAGGGGCAACCCAAATCACTTTGGTTGCTCCCCAGTCCAGCATCTTAGAAGGTAACTGAGGGACTCCCACCCAAGCCACAGGGCTCTAAACAAGAGAGCCTTATTCCCAGGTTAACCTCAAAGGTAGATAGAGAACAACCTATTTAGTGACACCATCCAAAGTTGATTTTCCCAATCCCATCAAATACAGTATGGAATAGAAGATTCCCCACCCATGGAAAAGCGGGGGAGGAATTCCTCTCCAGCCCTGAAGTGACCAGAGTAACTCACACTGTATTGAGAGAAAGAGAGTGGGTCAACACTAAAAGTCAAATGGCAAGTGTAGGGGGCAGACTGCTTTCTGTCTTACTTACCACAGTCACATGCCTTGATCTGGCACTAAGCACTACTAAAACGTCACCCTCTGTTCTCACTCCACAGAGGTCAACAAAATCTTTCCTTTCCCTGCAGTGACATTCACCATGCAAGTCCAGGTAAGTATAATTTGCATAAGTTACTCTTGTTTTTCCCCCTCGCCTCCTCAAGCTCTATTAACAGTACTATAAGGGAGATTTCCTAAAATCCATATAAGCCAGTATGTTGTGGTAGTTTGAGTTGAGTAGTTGAGTGCTGGACTAGGAAAAGATTCACATCCCTACTCAGCTACTCAGGAGATCTACTGGGTGAACTTGGATATGTCATAATTTTCTCATGCTCTTTGCACAGCAGCCTCCCATTACAGTATGGGGGTGGGAGAGGTGAGGGACCACAACGATGCCTCAGCATGATGTCATCACAATCCCATCCGTCTTCCGTCACCAGCTGGTACAATCACAGATTAAGCCATTGATGAGTTTTCCCCATCAATGACATGCATTCACACCATCATCCTGCACTTACCTGGTCTTCAGAAGCCTTGGAAGTGGAATGGAGGGGCATCCTGCCCCAGCACAGCCTGGGAAAGTATCGGGCTGTACTGCAGAAGGAAGCGGTGTGTCCATTGTGCTTCCTTCGGCAGGGAGCTGATTTCTGGGGTCCTGTGGGGGACACCTTCATGTGCTCCACGTGATAGGGAATGGAGACTAGCCAAAGCATGAGCAATGGCAATGCAAGAGGCAGGGTAACCTAGCAGGGTCTTTTTACCCAGTTTTTATGGGGTCAGGCCAAGCCAAACACCAAATGAAGATGTCCAATAAATGATTTTATTGAATTAAAGTCTCATGCACCAACACAATCACTCACACACTCACTCAAGACCTATTAAGAAGCAAAAGAGAGGAAACTGGATAGGGGAGTTATAGAAGGGATTGTAGCTGGGGTAATACTGCACCTTTTCCTGAAATCCTTTGTCTGGGAAAAACAGTAGAGAAGTGAAGCTCAGCACAGAGAGGGCTGAGGGGATTACTCGATGGATGGAGAAACGGTGTACTGGGATGACCAGGAGTGATCCAAAGAAATACTCAAAAACTGGGACTATTTGTAGGGGAAAAAGTACTTTGAGGGCAAATCCTCTCCTGAGGAGAACAAAGGGTGTAGCAATGGAAAAGAAGCTTCACAATGGCAACTCCTTTTGCATGATGAGATCACAAGATGTTGCCAAAGTTTCAAGATCTTCAGTTACTTTGGGTTGTGGTGTGAATTTTATGTAGATAGTCTTTGCCTGATAGGAATTTATTGCTATCAGTGCTCAACTTGGGGGGAAACACACTAATCCCCCAAGATGGCTCCTCAGTGGCTGAGGACCCTTTGTCTACTGTGGGTTTGCACAGCTTGAGGTCTCCTGGGGCTATGTGACAGGGGATTGTACTGGCCTGACCTCGTTTTTCTATCGTTCGACCGTTGCTGCCTACGTGCTCCTCCAGGTGACCTCTGAGGCACATGGAATCATATTTTAATATCAAAACTGTAGACCCCGGGACAGGGTTTTCCAGTGAGGTAACAGAGCCAGGTGGTGAAGAGGACAGCATTCACATCCCTGCTCTCATCTGGCAGAGGTGCTGCCAGGATTGGGACTGGATGATGACAGATCCAGGTAAGGTGAGGAAAGGGCCTCAGCCTTAGAGGAAGGCAGTGGTAAACCTCCTCTCAAGTTCTGTCTATTTTCTACCTAACATCTTTTTAAAAATATTGCACGCCTTCCATGTCTTTGTTAAAGCTTTTCTTTTTCACATTTGTGGATAAAAATATGATGGAGAAACTGTTTTTAAATATTTGTTTTGTGTTAAAATAATACACAAGAATGATAAATAAATGAATAAATAATGCCCCCCCCCAAATATTGCATGCTGCACTCTACCCTTGTAGAAAAGAATCCTGGAAAAGATCAATTATAAAATTCATATCATTCAACAAGTTTTTAAAGGGATAATAAATCTATATTAGACGTGCAAAAACAATGCAAAATGGACAGAAATAGAAAACAGCAGTGGAACTTGTAATAACATATTAGAAGAAAATATTATTATTAAAATATTTCTCTCCTATCCTATTATCTCAAGACATACAAGGAAGTGTGATATAAACAAATCAAAGCAATAAAACAATTAAGAAATAATTTAATAGATTAAAATAATCTTAAAAATCATAAGATTCTAGAATTGAAAGGGACCAAGGTCCATCTAGTCTAGCCCTCTGCTGTACAGGAAAAAACAACTAAAACACTCCCAAAAGAGACCCATCCAAACTCTGTTTAAAGACCTCTGAAAAAGAAGAGGAGAACTGCCAAGACAATCTATTCCATTGTTGAACAGCTCTTAACAGTTTTTGAAAAAGTTCTTCCTGATATTTAAGTAGAATCTTAAACCCATTGGCTAGCCTCCTAGTCTCTAGTACAGAAGAAAGAAAAGAGAGACGGGGGAGAAGAATGAGATGAGATGAAAATGAGATGATATTACCATAGTGTGACTTATATTTCTATTTACATTTCTTATATTTCTATTTCTATTTGTTATTTATATTTCAAAAGCCCATGCTAGCTCACAGTAATTATAGCATTCCTTTCTAAGTTCATACAGACTGACTTCAGTAGATCTATTGATTTTCATGGTGTTGACAACAAGCTGGCTGATCAGTAATTTCTTGGGTCCTCTTTTTTTACCCTTGGGAAGATGGGGGCAATATTTGCTCTTCTCCAATTGGCTGGAACCTCTCTTGTCCTCCAAAAATTCTCAGAAATAATGGACAGTGACTCTGAGATCACATCTGCAAGTTCCTTTAGTATTCTTGGCTGTAGCTCATCTGAACCTGGAGATCTGAATTTGTCTAGAGTAGCTGCGTGTTCTTTTACTATGTCTTTATATATTTTTTGGACTGCAGTTCTCTTACTGCATGATTTATTCCATTTGCATCACTTAGTGCACCATTTTCCTTTGGGGAGAAGACCAAGGCAAAGAAAGTGTGTGTGTGTGTGTGTGTGTGTATACACATAGATATATATGTATACACACACACATATAATATATAGATATAGATTAACTTTATCTTTCTCTTGTTTCCTTTTCAGCATTTTACCATCTTCAGTAGATAGAAATCCTACCACTATATCCTTTTTCTTCCTCTTGCTGCAAACTTGACCAAAAGAGATAAAAAAATGAAAAATAAAAATGGAAGGTTCATTGGAAGTGACAAAGAGAAGCAGAACTTCTACGGCAATTCCGTATCACAACTTCACTTGGTGGGAGGTGGCTGGAAACATCCTCCACCCTGTGCCCTGATCCTCAGTTGAACAGACTTCTTTCCCCAGTGTGGCTGCTGGCTATTAAGATGGCCTAGGGAGGGATGGGCCAGGAGGCATCAGTTATGCATTCATAACTAAGTAGCTGATGTGCCACATTGGCAAATATTATTTAATAATAATAAGTTGGAGTAGCTGATGTGCCACATTGTCTAACGACACTTTGCCGATTCCAAGATTCCTGGATAAAAACCAAATATTGATGCTCAGAACTCTAGACACTAAAATCTAGTTGACTGTGGAATCTATAACAACAGCAACAACAACATAATTAATGGAGCTTAATTATCCTCCAAACTTCTCCCTTTCCAAATGTTCCAATGCCGTTCTCAGCTCGAGCAATGCACCATGATGTGTTCAAAAGTGTTGCTTTTGTGAGAAAACGTATTTAGAAATGTGTCACTTGAGAGAAAATGGATATAGAAATGTGTATTTTGGAAGGAAAATATGTCTAAATGCAAATTTTCATGCAGATTAAAAAAAAATGTTTGCAGATGAAGGCAGAAACAGGACAGAACAAATTTATGACTGAACACAAGTGAAAATGACACCGACCAGAAATAGATGGATTTGTTCATTTCTGAACTTCATGCAAGCCAGCAATTGTTATATACAGACAAAATACAAGAGAGAAAAGGAACCATTTTACCCCTAAGCCTGCCTACATTTGTTATATCAGCCAAAGCATTAATTTTACTTTTCACATTTTTCCAATGCTCTCTTCCTCAGTCTCTCTTTCTTATTCTCTTAACTATGTATATAAGTACGAAAAGCTTCACCTGCCAACTGTTGGAGGGGGGAAAATTGATTTCTATTGAACACCACACTTTGGAATGAAAGAAAACCTTGTATAAACGGAACCCAGGCACTTGCTCACCTATACGTATATTACTGTGAAATCAATTATAGCCCGGCTCTCTCGCAAGTTACTGATTGTAGCAAATTGAATGGCCTCCATTCCAGCATAATTTGGAGAGGTTGATGTAATCAGAGACCTTACACCACCGCGAGATACAACATTCGTGATATTCAGGTGGGAAAGAAAGGGGGCTGCCACGGTTAGGCTTATTCTCTGCTTTCCGCTTACCGGCTGGAATGCTTTCATATAAGTACAAATGAAATTGTTTTGATGAAGGCAGAGATGGCTTTGAGGGACAAGGGGAGCGATGGGGCGGGGTGGGGGAAAGGCTTCAATAAGGGTGTTTGATCTAGCGATACCGCATTGCTGCATTGCTTCTAATCCTGAACATAATTGGTTGCAAATGAAACACTTTAATATCAAATCTCAGGTTTTGCCCTAGAGCTTCAGTTCAGGTTTACATATGCACCATAAAAAGGCAAGCAAAACATATTAGGCTTCTCTTCTTTCTTTCTCTCTTGTATACAAACATTTGCAAACAGATTTTTTTTTTTTAATCCAGTTTTCCTTCCTTTCAGTGCTGGGGGTGGGTAAGTTGGACAGCTCTAATGCCAAAGATTTTGCAAATCTCCTTTGGGCTTCAGCCTAAATTTTAAAGCTCTATCCAAGGTGATAAATGCTCCCTCCAAAAGAAGTTTAACAATATGGTTAGGTCTTGTAGAGTTCAAATTGAAACCTGAAGTGGAATCACTGTTCCACAAACATTCAGACTACACTGCTCGCCCGACTAGAACTGAAAGTCTACCACGAAACTCAGTTTTAAATCCCCAGACACTGAGATTGACTGTGTCTCAAGGTTCATGTCTTAAATCTTACTGTTATTACTAAATTGGACCCACTGAATCTACCAGATTTACCTGTGATTCACTCATCATGCAACACCCATTGAATGGCTGTGTTCTAGATGGGACCAACCAACAAGGTTTCAGAAAGTACATTCATGCCTTAGAACTAACCTGACTTTTCCTGGGACTGAAAATAGGTTGTGAGAACACTAGTGGCATTTCCTGACATTTATGGATTTGAGGGTTTCTTCTCAGGTAAAAAATGGATGAGGACTTTTATCTGAAAACGATATTTGTTTCAGTAATATTTTCCATTGATGAGACTCTGAACACAGACTGGTTTTGGATAAAGGGTAAACTCCAGGCTAAAAGATGTAATTATCGGCAGTCCAGTAGAATGTATTATATGAGATCTGAACTGAATGAAGACCTCTTTAGATTGGCCCAGATGCTTCTAAAGGAAATGAGGGCTTCCCACTGAAGCTACCAGAACAGAAGCAGGACCATGGACAAAGTTTTTAGCAAACTTTAGAAAAACAGATGTGATATAACTGTGATAGACACTGTGGTTTAATTTCTGTGAAAATGTACTGGTGAGGGGATAGATGCACTGAGCAAGCTAAGTGACTTAAAGGCTCACTTTTGTTGGATAAAAATGCAGTGACATTTGCCCCAGTAAAAATGCATTTGATGAGCATGTGGAACACCTGGAGAAGGACTTAGCAAGTCATGACACTTTCCCTAGGGGACACAGAGTAAAGGGCTGAGTCATGATAGTGAAATCATGGCAAGGGGTTGCATCACTCAAATGGCCCTGGGTGATGACATCAAAGCAGGTGTATATAAAAGAGGAGCGGGAATACTTGCTCTCTCTCTGACTCTCTGACTCCGTATCTCTACATCTGAATCTCTTTCTGATGCTAAATCTCTGCCTGTGCATCTGCATATCCCGTGTATAGATGTATATATTGCAACTGTGAAGCCTCCGGGTATTTTGGATGACAAACTCTGTGTCCGTGAGTTAACTAATCAGTGGGTAGAGGGGTCAGAGTTGATGAGGTAGTTATACTCTGCTGCACACGCTTTTTGCTGTTGGGAAGCTCTGCTATGCAATAGCAATAGCAATAGCATTTATTTCTATACCGCCTATCAACTAAGTGTTATCTAAGCAGTTTACAATGTATTTTTAGCTAATTGCCCCCAACAAGCTGGGTACTCATTTTACCGACCTATGAAAGGATGGAAGGCTGAGGCAACCTTGGAGCCTGGCAGGATCGAACTCACAGCCTATGCTTATGCTTGCCTCTGAGACACTATTTGTCCAGAGAGCAGCAGTTCCGGTGAGGATTTTGTGCTGGTGTTGTAAATCATCTCCTGTCAACTTTCTAATCCTATGGCATGTTTTAGCAGTGCCTCTAAATTTGTTGCATTTAGTAGGTAGAAATCTACCCTGGATAAGACTTGTGATTCCAAGCTCCTTTTGATACAGAGAAGTGGTAGTTAGCAACAAAGAAAATTATGAGACAACTTTAGAGGCAGAATTTAGAGAAATTCTATTCTATTGTGGCTTGTTTTAATTGTTGTAACGTACTTTGTTGTGGAAGGTGAATAAAACTCTGAGCCATACATTCTTCCAAGACTTAGCCTAATTTTGAGAAATAACTCCCTAGCCCCTACAAATAGCATTCTGAAATTTTGAAGCTTATATGCATAGAGACACATTTATGTAATGTGCTGTTTTCATGCAAAGTGTCCCAAATAATGCACAGCAGGAGGGAAGGGGAAGCAAATTGCTTCCCACCCCCAAAAAGAAAAAAAAAATCCATAAGACTTCTCTTTCACATAAAGTGGTGAGTTCACAATTCTGGACCTTTGCAGATTTCTCACTTAGGACTTCCTATATTCACTTTGTGATTTCCACGGTATTGTTTTACTAGAAACCTGGGGAGATAAAGTCAACCATTTTTCCCCCATAACCTCTGAATGGAAAGGTTGTTCTCTCAAAAACCCACATAGCTATTCAGTTGACATCCGGAAACCTAGAATCCCTCAGAAAAAGAGAAAAAAAAATGGTTTGAATCCTTTTGTTGTTCTCCGGTAGAAAAGAGCCACTGATTCAATTTAATTCACCTATATCACAACTAATTCAGTAAGTTTATTTGAGTTGGAACTAACCAACAGGAACCAAGCATTTAACAGCTAAATTTTGTCAAGAATTGTTAAAAGCTATTGGAAATTCAATTTTTTAAAAGAAGGTAAAGTTGTCTGCCCTGCACAAATTCATATTAAGGAACAGTTTGCCAAATATTCTCTCTCCTGTGGGAACAGTGTTAATGAAAAAGACTAATTCATCCCAAATTATCACCTATTTTGTAATTCCAGTCAAAGGCCATTTCCACACTAGAGGGTTATAGCACGATGATTCCACTTTCCACATCCTCTGGAATCCTGGGGTTTGCAGTTTCGGGAGGGGCCAGTCGGCCCCTCCCGAAACTGCAAACCCCAGGATTCCAGAGGATGTGGAAAGTGGAATCATCGTGCTATAACGCTCTAGTGCGGAAATGGCCAAAGCTAGCAAGAGACATAACGTTTCAGACCTCTGAATATGAACCTGGTCCAGGACTCAAGTCAAAGTGGATGGCCTTCCAGTCAGACTGAGCCAATGCTCCAAGTAGAAGTCTAACACCTCTCTGTTGTCCCACATTCCTATTCTTCATCCACTGAAATCCGTTCTTCTGCTTTATGCTGGTACCAAAACTCATAATGAGTCAGTAGGTAATACAAATCTAGCCTGTTCATAATTCCTGTTATTCCCATATTCCCATAATGAGCCCAGACTCTGATGCACTGAAATTGTAATATGTTTGTAATTAAAAATGAGATTTATGAAGACTTAATTTTTGCTCTATTCCACTTGCACAGCCTGCGTGGTTGGCATGACAAATATATATGCTGGTGGCCAGTCAGAAAATGTGAAATGCAGAAGTTGGAATGGGACACCGAACATACCACGTTCCCAGCATGTACTAAGGCACTACAATTCAACCAGGATTTCAAAGTTCAGAATAGAAAGAAACAACAATTTCCTGCTGAGTGTTAATTCAGCAGAGTTCACAAATCATACTCACTTCTTAATCAAGGTGGGATCACTGCATCGGTCTATGTTAGATTTTGGTTGCTTTTCTTAACTCAGAATGTCAAAAGTTATTTGCCACCCTCCCACAAAAAGAAACAATTATAGAAGCCAGACACTCCTGTTACAATAAAAGTAACTAGAACAAATATAGCTACACTACATTACAAGAGCCCTGGTGGCACAGTGGTTAAGTGCTGGTACTGCAGCCACAAGATTGTGAGTTCAATCCTGCAGGGCTTCAGGTTGACTCGGGCTCCCATTCTTCCATAAGTCAATGTGATGAAGCCCAAAGGGAGGGGCATGGTATCTTAACAGGTCTCATCAGTCGGTAAAAATGAGTACCCAGCTTGTTGGGGGCAATTAGCTAAACACGTTGTGAACCACTTAGGGAGTGCTTCGCACTGATAAGCAGTGTAGAAATGTAACTGCTGTTGCTATTGCTATTACAAAAAGAGATAAGTTACCCCTAGATATGGTTCAGTTATTCCATAACTGTTGCATCTCAGTCTGACTGACTGAGTGACTGACTGACTGCATCTCAGTTTTCACAAGCAGGAATTAATTACAAGTAACTCATTATCTGTAACACATTCCTCATAAATTCTGTTGGGAAATTATTTTTGGCACATAATTCTGCTGCAAAGGTGCCACATAGCATCATGAGGGCAGTGTAGGCAAGATGCATGCTAATTAGGACCAATTATCGTCTGTTAGGTAACAAAGGCTAATGTTGCCTCCAAATGTGGGTGACTCAGGCATCCACCCATGATGCCAGTGCCTCCATGAAACAGCGGGGAATAATAGTTCAAAGGGGAAGACTGTGAGTGGGGAGTAACCTTGTGAGATCTTTCACACCTGGATCTACTAGTACTAATACAGGAAAACCAGCAAGAGATTCAAAGAATGTTTGGTTTATTGGGGGAATTAGTAATCACAGGCACTCAAGATCCAAGCAGGCTGACAATCACACAAGGCTAACTGAAGGAAAGGGGAGGAAAAGTTTGGATAGCAAGAGATTTGGGCCCTTTCTGCAGTACCCTCCCAATCTGCCATGGGGATGAGAGAAGACAGGACCGCAATGACACTTCTGCATGACATCGTTGTGGTCCCATCCTTCTTCTGTCCACAAGTGGCTCAATCACAGATTAAATCATTGATGGATTTTCCCTGTCAATGTCCTATGATCATGCCACCATCTCAGACTTATCTGTCCTGGAGGAGCCTGGGAAGAGCAATGGCTATGCTTACTGCCCCAACACAGCCTGGGAAGGTACCTGGCTGTGCTGCAGAAGGAAGACTTATGGGCTTTGTGCTTCCTTCACTATTTAGCATTATTGGATGGTAACCCAGGGAACTACACATGGTTATGAGCATCCCTCATGGCCAAATGTCATATATGAGATAAACTAGCAGCCATTGTTGCAGTTGGAGCTCTATGGTTGTATGCTTCTTGAAGAAGTGAGAAGTGACTTCTTCTGGTAAGAAAAAAACAAAAGTACATAGACCAAAGAATGATATAGAGAGGTAAAAGACAAAACAGACATTATCTAGGTTCCTTTTAGATCAATAACTGGAGAGAGACAGGTTGTACATCTCTTCTTCATGTTTTTCAAAGTATACCATTCTGTTTTCTTTGCAAGTAAGAACAATTGTTTTGCATAAAAAGGAAAATATTCCCATCAAGATAAACATTCTGTCCATATGGTTTTTTGATGAACTTTGCTTCAGATATTTTAGTCTTGCTATAGAGGTGATATTTTATGAGGCACTGGTGATTCCGCAAAAAGTGACTTGCCTTGGTTAGATGACCAACCTTGCACAACATCCCAAAAGTGGAAGGATTTCCCTCCCACATCTCTAAAATTCTGATGCAACCCTATTCTTCATAGCAGTATGGCAAAATCTTAATCTGTGCTGGCAAAAATTCACAGAAAAGTAGTCACAGGCTGAGATCCTACACTGAACTCACATTGTATACATGTCCACGTGTGATTTACACGTTGATTGTGCTGCACAGTTCTTTGAGTGAATGCCAGTGCTGTGAAACTTTGGCCATTTCCTCACTTCACTTTGATAGCACTATTATTCCACTTTCAGCACCCTGTGGAATTCTGAGGTTTATAGTTTCCTGAGGCCAAAGAGCTCTCTGGCTGAGAATCCTAAATGCCCCTCCCTAAACTGCAAACCCCAGGATTCCATAGGAGGTTGAAAGTGGAATAGAGCACTATAACAGTGTAGTGTGGAAATGGCCTGAATGTGCAACTCAGTGCTCACCTGGATGGCAGATTGGGCAACCAGAAATGCATTGTATGGTGAAAGATGAAATTAAAATAAAATGTGTGTGTGCCTGCACGTGAAAAGACAGGTTAGTGTATTGGTTTGGATGTCAGACCAGGGTTTAAAACCCCACTCAGCCATGGAAACCCATTGGACAAGATTAGACAGATCAGACTTGTTTCTTTATTGCATATTGATCTGGTTCAAAAAGAGAGTGCAGCAGCAACTCCAGAAATGTCTGTTGTAGGTTGGACCTATGCTCCTGAAGAAGGCCAATTAATTTACAAACAGGCTGAAATGTGTTGGGCTTTTTAAAGAATAAACTTGGACCATCCATAAGCACATGAAGCCTAGTCTCTTATTTTCTTGCAGAATTCTGACTATATTTTCACAAGTAGTAGAGTACAGGAGTGCAGCCTAGCAAGGCAAACTTATGTATGTGTATGCACAATTAAGATCCACACTGTTCTCAAAGTGTTCCTCCTTGGAGCACAGATATACCCCTGCAGGCTTAGCATTATTTTTTATTTATAAAATATCACTTTCCCATCACTTTGAACTTCAGGGAGCACAGAGGCATCATTGTAAGCAGGAAGCATTCTTTGAAATGGCATTGAGTTTGTGAGAACTGCCCTCCAACGACAAGCCGTAAGGGGTATAGAGACGAGAGGAAGGAAAGACAACAGCAGTTGCTGATAAATTTCTGATTTTACAGAGGGGGAAAACAGCTACCTAACGGGAGAGAAAATATATTCCAACCCTAAGAGAAGTATGTCTCTTGAAAATAAATGTCTTCCAAACTCATAAAGATGAAGGCCAGTGGCCATACACACAGCAGCTGTTCATTGCCTCATGAACCCTCTGATACTCTGGGATAATCACTTAAAGATCCCCAAATCCAGTTTGAATTTAAATTAGGTTCATATTTTCTTTTGCAATTATTCCATTACCAAAAAAGAAAAAAAGAAAGGGAGAAGGGGGGAGGAAATAAAATAAATAAATAAATGGAAGAAAGCTGATGATTAGCCCATTAAACAGTGTGCGTGTGTTTGGGGGTGGGGGGACCCAGTAGGAAAGCAATAGCCTTTAATATTTTCAATTAAGATGTTGTGGCACCAATAAAAGAAGCTTACATTTTCCATTTTATGGGCACCTATGGAGAGCATTATGATACAAATGACTTGGAGCAAGGTAATCATTTCAAAATATATAGCGGCAAAGGACTGTAAACAGGCCAGTGTGTTAGCGGAGATGGGATGTGAGGAAAATCTAAAGTTTCCCCAACGTGTTTCTGCTTTCTGTTTCTTTTATTTCCTTATTTCAGATCATTTTTGATGTTCAGCATCTTTACCCTTATATCAAAAAAAAAAAAAAAAAAAAAGGAGGAGAAGGAGGAGGGGAAAAAAAGTGCTTTATCATTATTATGGGGTCCTTACTGTATTTTTTTTTTAAAGAAATGATCCATATTACCTTTACAACATCTCTAAAGAGCCCAACTATACAGTTGCTTACATCTATGTGATATGATGAGACAGTGGGATACTGAGGTGGTGGAAGCCATTATACTGTAGCAGATGACAACAATTATTATTTTTTTTTAAAAAAAGTTCCCCATTTTCTAAAAAATCTCTGTAAGTAAAAAACAAGTAAAATAGAAAAAGGGCTGGCTAGCTTCTTTCTCCTCCCAGTTCTAATTTTCTTCTGTGAATTTTCCATAGGGATAACAATTAAAATAGTACTACTGAGGATGTAGTGATGGAGGGGGATGACAGTGTTGTCCTCCTCCTCAAAATAAGGATTCTGCCTCCCTTGTGAATGAAAATGTCTTTCAGTCTCCCCAATTCTAGCAGGGAAGTAACTTAAGTTGAATATTTAGAAATGGAGTTTAGACATCAGAAGAAAAGGGACACAGAAGGTTATCCATGCATATGTGAAGACTGCAAGGAGAAGAGTTTGAGGTGTGAAAAAATTTCAGTGCCTCAAACTCTGCAATGCTAGAAATGAGGCCAGTGAAGCAAAATTTCATTTGGTGGGACAGAATTTTTACTGGAGGGCAATGTCCTCATTTTACTACCCCATAGTTACACCTGGATGATACCTGCCTCCCATATGTGAAGGTCTACCATCCACTCTATTCATTCTTAAAGTCTGAATCTGGTCCTACACAGGCCATCTTCTCACTACACTGTTGTAGACCCATTCCTCACTAGACTGTTATAGTGCTATTATTCCACTTGCAACATCCTATGGAGTCCTGGGGTTTACAGTTTCAAGAGGGGCCGCCTGGCCCTTCTTGAAACTGCAAACCCCAGGACTCCATAGGATGTTGCAAGTGGAATAATAGTGCTATAACAGTCTAGTGCAGAAATGGCCATAGTGCTATTATTCTACTTTCAATCTCCTGTGTGATTTTGGTATTTGTAGTTTACTGAGGCCAAAGAGCTCTTAGGCTGAGAATTCTAGATGCCCCTCCCTAAAATGCAAATCCCGGGACTCCAGAGTATGTTGAAAGTGGAATAATAGCACTGTAACAGTCTTGTGCGGAAATTTCCACACAATAAGGTGGTAGACTGGGTTGAAATCTGGACTGTACTGCCTAGTAGGTGAAAGGCTGTAAAGTCGAATGGTCTTTCATATCAGGAAATAGAGAAATATATACAGTACCATGGAGGCAGCATAGTGTAGTGGTTTGATCATTGAGCTACAATGCTGGAGATCACATTTTGATTCCCCACTAAGCTATGGAAACCTGCTGGGTGACCTTGGGCGTGTCACACACACTCACCTCCAGAAAGTGCTGTGACAGGTTCACTTTAGGGTCTCCATAAGTCAGAAACAACTTGAATGCCCAAACAACAACAATATATTACCAGATATATACATATACATATATATACATATATATATATACATCTCTCTCTCTCTCTCTCTCTCCAAGACCTCCTCTCCCACGCCTGTTAATATTAGTTGTGACCAACTCCCATGTATAGGTCTGGCCCACTGATGCAGGTAGACAAAATAGTAGATCCCCTTTCCCCCAAACGATGTCTTTACATATATTTTGGGTTCCATCTTCTATAAGCCTCAGCCAGAATAGTCAATAGACAGCAATGATGTTTTCCCTCTGGAGGGACGTAGGTCAAGGAGGAGGGCTGGAGAAACCGAATGGATTGTACTGCTTTGATCCACAGGTAAGGGAAGATATTTAGAATATTCTTACATTAAAAAAAAAAATTGGGGCATACACTTAAAGGACCTCAGGATCCAATTCTGCATCTCATGGCAGAACCCTCTTCTCCAGTATTCAAAGTGTAGCTTTAGGAATCTCAAGTTGAGAAGACTTTATTGAAGTGTCCATGTGCATGTCTCTCTCTTGTCTCTAATTATTTAGACGTACAACTGCTTCCATGAGGAAGACATCAACAGAATTTCAGCCTCAATTTGTGGGAGAACTGAGAGTTACAGCAAACTGCATGCACAATGTGCTGTTCACAACTTGCAAATTTTAACCATGAAACAATGACGCATACCTGTGGTACATGCTGCACTTTGAAAGTAAGATCACACATCTCAAAACTGTAAAATCTGAGTAGAAACTGAGAAATATCCCTATATCTGTATGGAAATCAAGTTGGTCAAAATCTTAGACATGAGCTGGCATGAGGCTAGTACGAAAACCAAACACCATGCTAAAGATAGCATGGAGCTTTTTACACATCTGCCATTTCGGAAAGTTGGTGCCAAAGCACTTATCTGCTTTCCCTCTCAGGATGTGTGGAAGTGTGTAGAAGCCCATAGCAACAGAGCATCACCATATCTGATAAAAATATCCACTGGGGCTTTGCAAGCCCTCCAACATTTCACGGATTAAAACTGGGACACATATGGCTAAGCAACCTTAGAGTGGAGTCAAGATGGCAAAAGTTATAAAAGAGGACGGACACACAAAATAGGAGAGGTGTTACCCCAAAAGGTGGGGGACCTTGAGGTCCTACAGCAGTACCTCTGCCTTTGTGAAAAGGTGGGGAAATATTAGCTCAAAAAGGAAGGCCTACAAGAAGTGAGGCAATTTTATAGGATTTTTTCATCAGTATACATCAGTACTAGCTGTAGGACACCAACTGGAATTTTTTTAAAAAATATCTTTATTGGGGGAAATTCACAAACACATGCAAGCAGTCAGCCTCACAATGATACAAGGCTAGTGAAGGCAGAGGAGAGAAAGGTTGAATTGCAAGAGTTTGGGGTGAAGTGGATAATAGTTACCATTTCTGAAGAGGAGGACCAGAGCTGGGAGGCTCCAACCCGAAGGCTTGATGGCAGCCTAGGACTGGGGAATAAATGGACAGAGTTGATAGCCTGCATCTCAGGGACTACAAGGGGCTACAAAACAGTTGAGGTTTAAATACTCTTTTTCTACCCAGAGGAGAATGTGTTAATGGCTCTCATGTGGAACCAACAAAAGGGATCTGGAAAGTTCAGATTGTCCCAGCAGCAGATGACAAGCTCTGAAGGAAATCACAATAGCCTGCTAATGACTGAAAAGCGGAGAAATGAAAGAAACAGTTTTTCTGCAAAAAGGTAAAACAATACTGACTTTCTGGAAGTTCCTTCTGGCAACTTTACTCGCTATCATTTCCTAGTTTGGGGTACTTAAGAGGACCATCTCAAACTCATCTCCAATGCGCGCTCCTAAACTAATTACCAGACCATACTGAGGTTCCTATTTTATCTCGAAATTTCCAGCCAGAGTTCATCCCTTTTCACACACAGCCACAAGTCTAAGATTTATATTTATTTTATTCCAATTAAACTGTACTTATAATTATACTGTATCACAAATTGGGGTGTACAGCATAGTAACAGAAGCAGTTGGCTTTGGCCTGAGTCTACTGGCAGTTAATGTTGCACAAACTGGTTTTTTGTTTTTTGATTTTCAATTTGAAAAATTCAATTTGAACTCCATTGGCTGCAACTGAAGTAAACTGAGGGCAAAGGGAGAAGGTGGGAGGAACCGAGAGAATCTGGGACATTAAAAAAAAAATGGGAAGACGGGTTGCCAAAGGATCAATGTGGACCAACCCTGCCGATTGGAACAGTTGGAGAGTATGATATTGATTTTTGGCTTAAGGTTCCAGATCTGAAGTTTCAAATTTTGGGGGTTCAGAGAAATCAATTTGGAGTGAAAACATACTCAGGTTGCCCTTGCACCCACCTCTATGTTCAGATCACAGCCATTAACTGGATGTTAATTTATTTGGTCACACAGGGGATAAAAAAAAAAAAGATCCTAGAGCGCGGAATTACAATGTCAAAGACACTTGCTCATCAAGGGCACCATTCAGAAGTCAGAGTTGGGCATAATTACTCAGTGACATATGCCCTGTATCAGGAAAGGGAATGAAATTAAAGAAGGGACATTAATCAGAGCGATAATCAGTCAATGATGCAATAATGGCAATTTTGCTCGACTTTGTTAGAACACCTCATGTCCAGGAAAACATCCAGGTAGTCACCCATTTTGCACAGATTATATCATGAAAAATGAGGTAATGAGTCACATTTGGCAGCCAGAGGGTTCCCCTGTACTGAAAAAAAGAAAAACTAATAAAGGGACACTAAATCTTGATATACTTATTGTATCAGGCCTGTCAGGAGGGAATAACTATCTCTGCAAAAGTTTCTGTTGATCTTCCAGCGAACTGCACTTACTACTTTTTACTTACTGGAGAGATAGCAAAGCAAAGAAAAAAAAAGTTGGCAATGTGCAGACTGAGTGCTCAATGAAGGCATAATATTGCTTATTTTTGAACTGTCCCAATTTAGTAAGGACAGTTTAATCCTCTCCATCCCACTTTTTTGGCTGCATTTAAAATGTCCTAAGCCATTTCGGCACTAGACTGTTATAGCGCTATTATTCCACTTTCAACATCCTGTGGAATCCTAGGGTTTGTAGTTTCAGAAGGGGCCACGTGCCTCTCCCTAAACTGCAAACCCTAGGATTCCATAGGATGTTGAAAGTGGAGTAATAGCTCTATAACAGTCTAATGTGGAAATGGCCCTAGTTTCCTTCGTCCCATTATTTACCCAGTGGCATCACTAGGAGGGTGCAAAGGGTGTGAACAGCATCCGGTGACACCATCAAAGGTGGATGACACCAAAATGACAGTCTGCCTCTTCTTTCTTTGCCACTTCATGAGAGCCCATACAGCTTCATGTAGGATGACTGCCCCCTTTTTTTCTTAAGACTAGACAAGATCCCAAGTGACTTCACTCACGCAGAGCCAGGTGGGTAAATCAGGATGACTGGAGGATGAAGCTCCTTGGCATTAGACCGGAACCCCTGAAATTCCAGCTTCTGAACAGAAGAGGCTTTATGGAGGTGACACCATGAGTTACTGCAGTGGGCAACCCCAACCCTAGTGATGTGGATAACAACAATGTGCAGGTTTCCCCTGAGCAGCAACAAAGACAATAAGTCACGCACCAGAAGGAGATTCAAGATAGGAAAAAGTTAATCTTTTATTTAGCTGGGGCTAAAAGAAATATTTCACATCTGGTGAAATTTCCACCAATCAGATGTGCCAGAACAAAGAAAGGTATACACATTTACTCTTTCCGTAAGAAAATGAATTAGCATACTAAGTTACATCACTTCTACATAAGATCTTGTGGGTTTCAAGTATCAGAATGTGAGCCATGGCCCTGTCACTTAGTAGATCCCCTAAATAAATCAGTCACTTAGCCCTTGTCTGTTGCTTATCCAAAGTGGGGTCTGCTTATATTCCATAATCTTGGAGGCTGGCATGGCTATATCCTTTGTTATCAGTAATACCCATTCTGATATACTAATTACCTGGCACCCTTGTCAATAACAAAGCAGGCTAGTAACTCAAAGGGCACAGAGGGAAACTCTACAGAAACTCCTGGTCTTGATTCCTTTAAGCTATTTTATGCTACCCTAAGTCCCATCATTCTTAGATTTTCAGGCTTCTCTATCAATGCCTCTGTACTTCCCCTTCTCTTTTTCTCAGCTTACTGCAATTGATGTAAACTGAATTTGGGGCAAGGAGAGAAGAGGACAGAATCTGGACTTTCCCAGCAGGCTCAGGCAAAAGCAAATTGTTTTAACCTCTCCTATCTTGTGTGTTCTCTTTCATGAAAAATTTTTGGCATCCAGACTCCACACGTCCTGGTTTTCAGCTGTGAAATGTTAGAAGGCAGGAAGTCATCTACAATTAATTCTGGTCACAGAGAAGTGAAAATCTAACCAGTTAAAGGAATGAGGAGGAAAAGGAAAGAAGAGCCATGAGCCAGTCGGATGAGAAGGGGGAGTAGCACTGAGGCCCAGAGGAACTCCAGTCTTTGCCATCTACTGTGCTTGCCCCAATATAAGATATATTCATCTGCACATCATTGTTTATTTGGTGATATCTACCTAGTCTTCAATAGCTGACAAAACATCTATCAGTCTTTGACTCAGAGGTAATTTCCATACTATGCTGTTATAGTGCTGTTATTCCACTTTTATCCATATTCCATATGTCTCTTCCCTCTCCCAGCAGTGACAGCAGTGAGCATTTTGGGGGTAGGTTTGGTTTATTCCTACCCCATTCATCAGGCAGTTAAATATCTTGTAGAAGAAAAAAAAACCAACTAATTGTCCATTAGGCTCTTTGAATTGCTCACCTATTTACAGGTGTCTACTTTGCACAGATTTCCTCATTATAACAGAGGAGATGGGGAGGGGAAGCTCTTCTTCACACTTGAGCATGGTATCCTGGATTCTGATGGAATGAGCATTTAAACTCCAGGAAGCTCTGTTTAGAACAGGATATTTTAATCAACTCATCCACAGCCAGGCTCTCAGTCTTCTCTAAGTACCTGTGGTTTACAAGCATTGAGATTCCCACTGCTTTACAAGGAACAATCAGAAGGGAGGAGTTGGAGGTTGGACAGGGGACTGGGGTGGAACATAACACTGATAACAGCTTCCCTTCCTTTCTTTACGAGACAGTTTAGCCAGCATCCAATACTGCACATCTTTCTCAAGAAATGCTGCACACTGTTGATGCACCAGGAGATTTGAATGGTAATGGTAATCCAATGGTGTCTGTTTTGTGGAAATCATTTATAAAGTCGAAAGGAGTGTGTGTTTAAACAAAAGTCTGTATCCAACCATAATCCCACTGCTGATAGAACAAATCATCAATGGAAAGGGTAATAGAAACCCAGTTGTTACCCCAAAAGGTGGAGGATCTTTGAGGTCCTCTAGCAGTAGCAGCACCTCCATGCAAAAATGAGGAATTAATTAGTTTTAATTAGGAGGGCTGCAAGAAGCCTAACAACCTAACAAGATCTTTCCACCAATGTTTACAGGGTCCTTGCAGGAAAATCAGGCAGAGATTCAAAAGTAAACTGAAATGTGTTTATTGAGGGGAATTCAATTATGCATGCACACATGATTCAAACAGTCACACACTCACACAAGAACTAACCAGTGGAAAGGAAGGAAAGGCTAATAGTGTAGCTTTAGGGTTTGGGGTGATAATTGCCAATCCAGAAGAGCAATGAAGACACAGTGGTGTGACTTTCATCTAAGGGCAAGACAAATTGGGGTTCAAAATGACATAGATGGTATTCAGGATCTGATGTACTGCAACCAACTGGTCAAAATGAAGGGTTTTTATACCCAAAATCTGGCTGAAGGGCATGTGTGTAAATGGCTCTCTGGCTAAGTGAACAAAGGAGTTTGCAGCAGACACAATGGGGTTTGGAATATGTTGATGGTCTTATTTTTAGGTGACAGGGTTTTAACAGATGTCATGACAACTCTGTAACAGTGAACAAGCAATGAGGGAAATTTCCAGGTCACTGGGAGGAAGGTTGAAACCACCAACTGCTATTGTCTGATAGCAGAGCTATTACAGCTTGGCTTAAGCCTACTATCTCTTTAGTTACTTGGCGATTTCCTGACTATGACCTGGCTATGCCTGAAAGAGATCTCTGACCTTTGCAGTGCATGTGTTCAACTAGTGTCTTCCTCTTGTCCAGCTTGGCCTTCTGGTCATTTCAGGGTACATTTTATATCTAAGCCAATTGATACATCTTGCCAATTACATCATATTTCACCAATTAAACAATATCGAAGTGTGGGGGCGTATGGCTACTAACACAGTCATACATGTCAAATATTCTCTGAGCGGTCCACCATCCCCTGGAGAAGATCAAAAAGAACTGAAGGCTGTAGGTAGGATGGAAAACCACTAAAATAAAACTGCTCACTCATCTCTTTTCCTGCCAGTTGCCTTCTGATGGCAAATAAATATTAGCCTTCTACCCCCTAAGGAATTTTGACATAGAACACAATACAATGATTTACCTTCCATTGAGTTGAGCATGGACAATGGAATAAACAACGAGTCAAACATTGAAGCTATAGGCTGTGTCCAAATCCCATTGAAATAAATCCCATAGGATTCAGCACATAAATTGAAAAAATAGATGGGTTAACAAGTTGACCTTTGCTTAACTTATTTCAAGAAATCTTCATCAAGAGCCTACATCTATGACAAATTCCAGCAAACTATCTGACACTTCAACCTCATAGACTGAAAAATGCTCAGAGACAGAGTCCTGTGGCTTGCCAATGCTGGCAAGAAGGAGCCACTTCTCAGAAGTCCATAAAGCACATTTTGCACTTAAAATATTTTATTGACTTGTTATCTTTTGTGGTTCACTCCACTTGCTATTTTAGTAAAATGTTCTGAATAAACTTCTTTATGTCTGTTCAGTCTCCTAATATGGAAAAAGCTGCAGCTTAAGAAGCATGTCAATGAGGAATGAATGGATCACTCCATTTCCATTTTTCATCCCTTTTCCACGTATTACCCCATAAAGTCAACTCTATCCTGCTTCCATGTTGGTCTCTGAATTGTTTTAAGCTGCTACACACATTTATTTTAAACCTTCTCCTAAGCCCATCCACATTGTTTTAAACCTGCATGCACATTTAAATGCACACTTCAATTCAATTTAATTTGGCTCAATCTAATTCCCATTTCTTCCATCCCATTTCCCCATTAATTTATGGATTTTCCTCTCAAAAACGTTTGCATCTTTCTAAAGTGCTTATAAGATAGTTTGAAGGATCCTTTTAAAAATAATAACATTTTTGTACATAACAAAGAGGGATGGACAGTGGAAGTAAAAGAAAAGGAATGTGGGGCCACCTTTGAGACTTAAGGGCCTTTCCGCACTAGCCTATTATAGCACTATTATTCCACTTTCAACCTCCTATGGAATCCTGGGGTTTGCAGTTTAGGGAGGGGCCTTTAGAATTCTCAATCAGGGAAGTGTTTGGCCTCAGTAAACTACAAACCTCAGAACTGCACAGGAGGCTGAAAGGGGAATAATAGCAGTAAGTGTAAAACCAGTTAGGCAGAAATGGCCCAGCTGGTTTTTATTTTAGCATGAGCTTTCATGGATATCAACTCACTTCTTCAGATGTAGTGCAGAATGCTGTCCAGGTCTCAAGATACAAATCATATTTACACATTTGTGGAAGTGGGATGGAATGTAGTAGGAGAGATGGAAATCACAACTGTCAGAGGGCTGGGCAAGGAGATACAGGCTTTTCAGATATTTACAGTGGTCAGTTAGTGCTGATGTTTGAAAGGGACAAATCTGCTTACCAAAGATCAGTGTCGTTGGGTTCAAAACCTTCTCTGAGAAGATTGCCTTTGGGACAAGTACAGTAGTGATGACTCTTGTATTAAATTTGTGTATATGTAGTAGCTACTTCCATATGCCTTGAATTTCCAGCTGTTGGCTTAATTGTTGCTGTGTACAATTGAAATGGGATCACAAATACCCCTGGGAGCAAGGATGTGCCAATGTACCTTCCATGGATACCATACAGAGGGGAAAAACAAAAACAAAACAACAACATTGCTGTCTCTCTGCCTCTATTTCTTCCCTGTATAAGGTCCCTCAAAAGGACTGCACAGCATCATGACAATCATTCCAAAGGCTTTTGAAGTTCCATTTTGAATAGATAGAGCACTGGTCATGCCAGGAGTTGTCTTTGGAGGCAGTGGCAGTGACGGATGAGCAAGAGAAGGGAAAAGGGTAAAAGAGGAAGAAGAAAAGCTTAACCCTCAGACAACCTTTTACACCTCATTCTGGTGTAGATTCCAAAAGAGAATTTTACTACGATTTGCTTGTTCATCTAGGAGGAGTAAATCAAGTATATTCTCTTCAGAGTTCAGATTGAAAAAGTTCTTCAAGGATCCACTATCCAAACACAGACTTTAAAAAAACAACAACATGCAGAGTTCTAAATACATCTTCTGTACATTGCAAACCTTTTTTAACTCTTTCAATTTGCCAAGAGCTATATGAAATCCAGCGGATAGTTCCACCAAGATCTGTGCACTATTCTTCCAAATGTGGGTAGGGTTAATCATGTTGGGAAGGTACAGATGATGTCAAAATACAGATCGATAAATATCACATTCCGCAATCATCTTTAATTCCAGTCCTTCTCCACTCATCAATGTAGTCATGTTTGCATCCTTAACAATTCTTTGTGACTTTTTGTCTTATCAGGCATCTGGAAAGGTTGCCTTGGTCATGGGTTGGAATTAAAGCAACCCTGATGCAAAAGAAGCTTCTTCTTCAAAAAATACCTTCTCTTCTGAGAAACATTAACCTAACATGCTCTTCCAGGCCATTGATTCTATTCTGAACCCATTAACAAAGGGGGGGGGATATAAATCACAAGAAGGAAACATTGGCATAGAAGACGATGAACGGTTTAAGAGAGGCTCTTTGTGAATTAAAAAAATGAGGCCATTAGCTGAAAAGCCACGTTGTCTTTCAATTTCTAATAATTTTTCATCTACTCAGGTATTTTTCCCTTGTAAGAGATTGATGCATGAACTACATCACTATGTCATAGGCACCCGGTAACCATACAATTATATACAATAATGAACCCATCTCTTTGTGTGGTTGGGACCGTGGCTGAAGACATTGTATCTCTATGCAAGTTTCTGAGGTTCCAGTATTTTATTGACCATCATGGGAAAGCTGTATTTGTCTCTGTCTTGCTGTCTTCTACTAATTTGTCTTGTACTTCCTGCTGTTTCTTTCTCTGTGATGTCTCTCATAGGTGGTCTGTATCAGAGCTTTGATTTAATGTGTTGGAAGAAACTTTGATGGGGTAGCAGAGGTGTAACAAAATTTCCATTCCCAATGTCACACAATAAGAGGAGACAGTGTACCTTTATGTTCATGGAGTTTCACAGTGCTTGTGCAATACCACCTGGTTAGTGAAGTGTGACACTGCACAACTGATAGTGTGCAATCATATATCTGAACCAAAGGGGGCTGCTAAACAGATGTGTGAAAAGGAGCTTCGTCATCAAAAGAACTGAGAAAAGCTTGCATAGAACTCCCAGGCCAGAATGATGTTAGTATTGTACACGTGTGTAAATGCTCCTACAGAAGTGGTTGGATGTATTTGTTAAATGTGGAACAGTCACACTCAGTTCAAAATTGCAGAAGAGGATGTGTGCATGCATTGCCATGATTCATGGATGTACATTATGCATTTATGGACATGGACATTTGGCAGTGTGTTTGGTTTCATGTCTGGAATCTTGCTTCAGTGGATCAATGTTGCCATTCAATGCCCTGTTATCCACATCAGAAATAATGTAGGTGCTGTATGTGGAGATTTATGAATGCAAATTAAATACACTACAATGGTAACAAATATCTTCCCGGTGAGGTGGTAAATTTGCTTCTGGATGTACTCTAAACTTTAAAGCAGTGGTTCTCAACCTGTGGGTCCCCAGATGTTTTTGGACTTCAGCTCCCAGAAGCCCTGAGCATTGACCATTGTGGCTGGGGCTTCTGGGAGCTGAAGTCCACAAACATCTGGGGACCCACAGGTTGAGAACCACTGCTTTAAAGCAATTGTGCAAGGTATCACACCTTATCTCCTACAGAAGTCAATCACTTTAGATATTTATTTTCAGGTTTTGACTAAGTCTCAGAATCGATTCATGACCACACTGACACGGAAGCCATTGGCCATCACTACTATAGTAGCTAGGAGTGGCAAATAATACTAGGACCATGGCTTCCTAGTCCTCTCTGGTAGAAAGAAGAAATCTCCACTTTAGGATTCAGTAAGGTGAAATCTGTCATTGCCCTGAGACACTCTAGGATACAGTTTTGGACATCTGTAGTCCCAAACTTTGTGTTGTTGTTTGTTATGTGCCTTCATCAACTCCAACTTATGTTGACTTGAAGGCAAACCATATTGTGGGGTTTCTCTGTCAATTTTTATTCCGAGAGGGTTCACCATTACCCTTCTCTGAGGTTGAAAGGACTTGACCAACAGCACCCAGAAAGTTTCCATGGCCACATTAGCTTTCAAATCAGGATAAGAGAAGGTTAAGAGCAGTATGATAGTTATGCAAGCTTTTCTTTTGTTGTTTCAGAGATTAGGGAATGGAGAAATGGCTTCAAACTTGAGGAAAAGAGATTCCATCTAAACATTAGGAAGAACTTACTGATGGTAACAGCAGCTTGACAATGGAAGATGTCACACTGGGGTGTGGTAGAGTCTTCTTCTTTGGGGTTTTTAAATAAAAAGTGGATGGTCATTGGTCAGAAATGCTTTGGTGGTGTCTTGCTGCATGGCAGAGTGGGGTTGGAGTCAATGGCTCTTGTGGTGTCTTCCAGCTCTATGATTCTATGAACATTTGCAGTGGACCTCACAGCTTGGTTCAGTTTTTAGACTAAACCTCAAACCTTGGCTTAAAGTGTCCCTTATTTATTTATTTATGTATGTATGTATGTATGTATGTATGTATGTATTTACCTCTGGTACTATGTTGATACATTTCAAACGCCTCCTCTGAACCATTTTGATGTAAGAAGTGATGTTTGTGTTGTGGAATCAGGGATGAAAAAACAGTGGAGCTTGCAGTTTATTGCATGGACTAATGTCTCCAGCTAGCCAACTGTTGAATCATTTTCCAATCAGTGAACACTTGAGTGCTAGCAGATTGCCTGAAGGTTGAGTGCACAAAATACCGTAGGTGCTTTATGTGGCTCAGTGAAGGGGATGGAACAGACACAGAGAGGACAGTGAGGAGATAATGCCAAAAAAATGAAAGAAAAAAAATGAATGCAGAGGAACAACTTGGGACCATATGGTATGAGGAAGTATGCATAACTATTTTGTTTTAAGTGCGGTAATCTGTATACAACTAAAACAGGGGTGCAGATTGCAATATAGGACCATCTCCCTATCTCCATATGTGTGTGTGTGTGTGTGTGTGTGTGTGTGTGTGTTTGGTGTGTGTGTATATATACACGCACACACACATTCCTGGGTTAGTTTCAGAAAGTGACAATTTTGTTAAGTTGCAGGGCTTCTGGAAAGACACAGTACCCACAAAGGTAGAGAGGGTGCAAGAGAATTCTTAAACAGCATATCAGATTTATTTTCTCCCCTTAGTATTTCATCTTGAAGCCTACAAATTAAGGGACTGTGATGATCTCTGGCTCTGATTGCCACCCATTCTTGGAGGATAATTCATATTGAGATGTGGTAAATCTCAGGAACTGATTGTCCTTTCCTGCCGGAAGATGTTGCTTTTGCCATGTCAGAAGGTTTGACTATGCTAGAAACCTCTGGCACAGAAGAAGCATTTCCAGGCCTTCCCTGTCAGATCATCCTGTAACATCAAGGAGCCAATACTGCAGGACTGGACAGTGGTCCTTAACATGCACAGACAGCTCCCCAGAAGGACTGGAGCCCTTTCATCCCTTAAATAGTGTTTCCCACACTAAAAATGCTGTTTTTCTGGACCAAAAAGTGCATTTTTTTTCACCCACAGAATGAGTCCTTAACTACAAAGATCCTTGTCAGTGTGAGATTCTCAACAGGATTTCCCAACATTCAAGAAACCCTTTTCATGACCAGTTCATGAATATTTCAAATATTCTTTCCATCTCTAGAGGTTAATGGTATTTAAGGGATGAAAAGGTCTTCTTCTACAAGGATAGATGTGGTTCAGCCAGACAACATGCTCAACTGGAAGGAAGTGATCAGATTCTGATATGACAGAATGGGATTACAGAGTATCTTCACTACACAACTAGAGAAAAATTAGTGGAAGACTAGAAGCAATTCTGACTGACCAGAATCCTCAGAGTTCTGTGTTGTCCACCATCCTATTCAACATATATATGAAACCACTGGAAGAGGTCATCTGGAGTTTTGGGTTGTGGGGCCATAAATATGTAGATAACTCCCAACTCTATTACTCCTGTCCACCCCAATCCATTGAGGCTGTCCTGGTCCTAAACTAATGTCTGTCCTCAATCACGGACTGGATGAGAGCAAACAAATTAAAACTTAATCCAGAACAGACAGAGGTTCTCTTGGTCAGTCATAAGACAGATCAGGGAACAGAGACTCAACCTGTGCTAAATGGGATTACACCCCCCCCAGAAAACTCAAGTTCATAGTTTGAGTGTACTCTTGGGCCCTTTCTGCATGACACATCCAACCCACCATGGGGACAAAAGAAGGACCAGGCTGGAATGACACTTATGCATGATGTTGTCCCAGACCCATCCTTTTCCTATCCCTAGGCACTGCAATTGAGTTACAAATCATTGATGGGTTTTCCCACCTTGTGGTCATACTTACTTTCACTGCAGAGGTCCTGGAAGTGTAATGGCTGCACTTCCTGCCCCAGTACAACCTGGGACAGTACCTGGCTGCACTGCAGGAGGAAGAGGCATCACCATGGCACTTTCTGGTTCCCAAAGGCAGCCAGTGCAGACAGGAACACTCCATCGCACTCTGATCCTGGGATACCTGCTGCCACCATCATCATTGGACACTGCTGGGGATAGAAATAAGTTGTGGAAAGGGCCTTGGACTCAGCTTTGAACCTGGAGGCTGGGAGTGCTTTTATTCACTTAAAGCTTGTGCACCAAGGGCACCCATTCCTTGAGACATCAAATCTGGGCCATGGTGGTACATGCCTTAGTTACATCCTGTCCGGACTACTGTAATGTGCTGTAGTTGGGGCTGCTTTTGAAGAGTGTTCAGAAACATCAGCTGGTCCAAAGAGCTTCAGCCAGACTGTTAACTGAGGCAGGTTACAGAGACCATACTATGTAACTGCTGAAACAACTTCACTGCCTGACAGTTTGTTTCTTCGCAGAATTCAAAGTGCTGGTTATGACCCATAAAGCCCTATATGGCTCGGGTCCAGGCTATCTGGTAGACTATTATCTCCCTATATGAACCGGCCCAGGCCCTGAGATCATCCGCAGAGGCCCTTCTTTCAGTCTTCCTACTAGCCCAATCACAGTTGGTGGGAACGTAAAAAGGACATTCTCAGTTGCTTCCCTAGATTCTGGAACTCCCCTCCTTGTTGACCTTCTGTCAGTAGGCTAAAACCATTTTTATTCAGACAGGCATTTAAAACAGAATGTTTAAAAAGAATTGGATGGGAGGGGGGCTGTATTGTTTCAACTGAACTGTTTTTAATGGTTTTTTGTCTTTTAATTGTCTTTTATTCTTTTAAAATGGGACTGGATTGTTTTGATATTATAAATAGCTCAATTCTATTTTATTGTTCACTTTTTGTATGTTTTTAATTGTATTGCTTTTTTAAATTGTGAGCCTCTTTGAGTCCCAATTTTGGGGAAAACAGTATAAAAATAAATATCATCGTCATCATCATCATGTGCTATCGTACCACTTTAACTGTCATGGCTTCATCCAAGGCCCTTTCCACACCTTACCTTCTCATCTTGTCCTCTGGCTGCCAGGAAGGGAGCATGATGGGAATGCTCCCTTCTGAACTGGACCAGTTTCCTGCAGAAGGGAGCATGATGGACTTCTTTCCACAGTGTAGCTGGGCACTTTCTCATGCTGCACTGTGGTAGAAAGCACCTCCATCATGCTTCTGGGCCTTCTGCAGGGCAGGTAAGTGTGAGATGGTCACATGATCAGGGGTCATTCATGGGGAAAACCTGTCAATGATTCACTCTGTGATTATGCCGGTTGGCGATGGGAGAAGGATGGAATTGCAAGAAAGTCTTGCAGAAATGTTATTGCTGTCCCAGTCCTCTCCTGTCTTCATGCTAGGATGTGAGCCTCCTAAGGAAAGGGCCTAACTGTCATGGATTCATTCTAAGGAATCCTGGGATATTTACCTTTGTGAGCTACTCTGCTAGAAAGTTCTAATGTTGTAGTCCAGAGGAGTTGTTACCTCTCTGGTAAACCCCATCCCGGGGTCTACAATTTTTATATTAAAATATGATTCCATGTGCCTGAGAGGTCACCCGGATGGGCACGTAGGCAGCAATGGTCAAGCAAACAAAAACCAGGTCAGGCCAGTACAATCCCCTGTCACATAGCCCCAGGAAACCTCAAGCTGTGCAAGCCCACAGTAGACAAAGGGTCCTCAGCCACTAAGGAGCCAACTTGAGGGGATTAATGTGTTTTCCCCCAAGTTGAGCACTGATAGCAATAAAATCCGATCAGGCAAGGACCATCCACATAAAATTCACACCACAACCCAAAGTAACTGAAGATCCTGAAACTTTGGCAAGTGATCTCATCATGCAAAAGCAGTTGCCATTGTGGAGCTTCTTTTCTGTAGCAACACCCTTTGTTCTTCCCGGGAGAGGATTTTCCCTCAAGGTACTTTTTCCCATACAAACAGTCCCTGTTTTTGAGAGTTTCTTTGGATCACTCCCGGTCATACCAGCAGACCATTTCTCTGTCGGTCGACTAATCCCTTCAGCCCTCTCTGTGTTGAGCTACACTTCTTTGCTGTTTTTCCCAGACCAAGGACTTCAGGAAAAGGTGCAGTATTACCCCAGCTACAATCCCTTCAATATTTCCCCTATCCAGTTTCCTCTTTTTTGCTTCTTAATAGGTCTTGAGTGAGTGTGTGAGTGATTGTGTTGGTGTGTGAGACTTTCATTCAATAAAATCATTTATTGGACATTATTGTTTGGTGTTTGGCTTGGCCTGACTCCGTAGAAACTGGGTAAAAGGACCCCGCTAGGGTTCCGTACCTCTCGCATCGCTATTGCTCGTGCTCTGGCTAGCTTCCATTCTCTATCACGTGGAAAACATTAAGGCATCCCCCACGGGACCCCAGAAATCAGGGTAACAGAGTGCACTGAAGCTCACTTGCAAGAGAATTCAAAGTGCTTCATCAAACTCACCAAAATTCTATAGGATGCAATCATGAAAGTTAAAGTGATACTAAAATGCTGTAATTGAGCAGTATGGATGCAACGTCAGGTACCAATCTGGATAGCAGGTTGAGGTACTACAAATGTTGATGGTCCTCTTTGTTGGAAGATTTCCCTTGTAACCAGAAATATGATAATTTTTCCAAAAAATTATAATCACCCATCTGAAATGTATTGTGGTGCAGCCAGGTCCACCATCTTGGATCTCCAGCACCTTCACACTCTACTGCAGACCTGGTATGAGTTTTGAACCAAGAAGGTGGTGGGGACACCTACGGCATAGTTCTGGCACTATTATTTTTCTTGGTCTTTAACCATTTGGGTTGGGGTGGGGAGGGGAGGAAAGCAAAATTCCGTTTCTTCTTTTTCTCTCCCTCACCAGGATATGTGCATGAATGGGGGAGCGTGAACAATAAATTAGCCTAGTTAGAAGTACAGGCGATGGCTTTTCCTTGTCAGCTGTGTCAATAAAGTGCATGCATAACATCAGTTTCCCATTACACACATCATTCACACTCATATATTACTCAGTATAATGGGAAAGGGGGATACTGGAAACTGTAATGGAAAGAGAAATTGAAGCACAACCAGCCAACAACTGCTGAAAAGGAGAAATATATATATAACATAAGCAATGGCAACCAAGTCTTTAGTCAGCATTTCTGAAGATAAGTGGTTTTGCATTTCAAAAATACTCTAGTCTACGAGTTCCCTAGAAGTTCAGCTATTTTGTTGCTTTCCACCAAAAGAATGACTTCATCCCTCTCCTTCTGATTCAGAACCATTTGTCTACGTCAGAAGTGGGCAAGGTGGCCCTGAATCTATATTTGAGGCTCCCAAGTCCTCCAGACTTCCAGGACTACCTGCCCCCCTACTCCAAAATAGTGCTTTCAGCACTGTTTAACAACTAAAGACAATGACTCCCCCCCAAAAAAAAAGTTTGTTTTTTTTTTGGAGTTCATGTGGCCCCTGAAGGCAAAAAAATGATCCTCAGACATTTCACAGTTAGCCACCCTGATCCCTCCCTGGACTAAACCAGGAGGTGAGAGAAGAGGGAATCAAAATAATTTCATCTAATATATAAAAGTCAAGGTTTGTGAGTTTGTGTCAGGTGAAGACCTGACCTCACATGATTGGCCATGTCAGGCAAAGACCTCATATGATTTGCTGCCTGAGCAGATTCTATGGAATCCTGGACTTTGCAGTTTGCCTTTAGAATTCTCAGCCAAAGAGCTCTTTGGGCCTGGATGGTTGCTACGGAGATGAGGCCTAACAGCAAGGAGGAGGGCAGTGTATTCCCTCAGGAATCCAGCCTCAGTATGTTAATAACTCTGAATACAGATTGGATTGGGAAATATGGGGACAAATTACAGGTACCAGACAAGTCAGTTTGGAGAATTAGACACACAAGATCTGAAATCTTTAACAACTATTACCTATGAGAAAATAAAATCCCGGGCAATGCCGGGTACATATGATAGCACACAGATAAAAAGGCACAATCATTTTAAGAATAAATGGGAGGAAGTTTTTACAGGAGAAGCTAGAGGTTATCTTCAACTGCTCAAAACTATATGAACCAACTCCCATTTCAATTCACCCTGATAAGATGTGTCCCACAAATGTTTCGGAGTTAATCCAACCATTGCTGTCTTCATGGCCAGCAAAGAAGAAGGAGACTTAGCTCTACATGCTTGTAGATTTAATAAATTTTCATTCTTTAAAAAAACCCTAGTAAAAAATTATTCCATGTACAAGCATGTGGGGCTTAGTCTCCTTCTCCTTTGCTGATTCAGACATGAGCTTTCCAGTTTTTGGGTTTTTTCGCACTTGGAGAAGAAAATGACCTGTTCTGTTACTTACCAGACTGGTGTGCTCCATCGGAGGATCCAGGCTGAACCAGAGCAGTGCGTGGCTGCACTACACACTGCTCCAGGGACGAAAATGGCAGCATCTGGTTGGTGGAGGCTCACCAACCTAAAGCGCGCCCACTGATGCGAGCCTGCAAATCTACACTGGAGCGCAGTCACAGAGTGGGGTGTGCTGCTCTGTTGAAAGACCTGTTTTAAGCAGTCTTTCAATAGCACGGCAAGTGACCACTTCTGATCGTTCCGGAGCAGGTTGAAGTTTGGAACTACAGAAAGTAGTTCTGACCCAGTCTGCCCCCAAGTGCAAATGTCCTCACTGGAGGACGCTCTGCCCCATTGCAAAAACAAGGTGCGGAAAAGGCCTTTGTTCTTGGCCAGCCACAAGTATCTCTACCTCCTCCTCTGTCATTTTTTCCCCCTCAAGGTGAACAGAACATGACATATCTCTGCTCTCATCACTTTGCTATTCCCTTCCTTGTCAAAGACCCTTAGCCCCTCCATGTAGTCCTCGAAACATCCCTGGTCTTTGTTCTTGGCATTTATTTGCATCATGGACAAGAACTGTTCAAAGTTCAATGTTTTCATGTTAATTTCATCACTCGTGGGGTTCTCAAGAACTTTCATGACTTCAGCCTTGGTGGGATCCTGGCCCAGAGCTCTGATCACATCTTTGTACTGGCTGTACAAGATCTTACCATCCCCTGTTCCATCAAAGAGCTGGAAATCCTCTTTGAACTCAGTGGTCTGGTCTTCTGTGAAGTCACACATGATAGCAGTGAGCTGGTTCCTCCTGGCTTGCACTCAGATGACTCTCCACCTTCTGCCCTGAATATGTGTAAGCAATTTCCATTGGCTGGCTCTGAGGTTGCTAGGCAGGCATCACCACTACAACTGCTGAAATATTCAGCCAAAATTGGCTGAAATATTGTTTTCCATGGAGAAAATCCCGTTTTCTTTGCACAAAACATTTTTTTTTCTATGCATGACAACCATGTGCAAATTTTACACAGAGTAAGTCTAAAATTGTTGATAGCCTTCAAAAACTGCATGGTTTTCTAAAAACTTTTTCACAAGAGGAGAAAAAAAATTGCTGAAATTATTGATTGCTCTGATTGCTACCTTTCAGAAGAAACTTAGTGAAGAATTACATCTCTATCAACCAAAGGAGTTATGTGGTGCCGGTAAGTAATGTGTCCATCCCCCTCTTGTCAGTAAGACATGGTTGAATGGGCAGCAGCTGGGACCTCTTTGAGGTTCATGTCACACCATGACTCACTGGCAGGAGAAGACTGGAAACATCATCCTTTGGTACCTCACTCACCAGAGCCTTGGAACTCCTTTGGCTGGTCTGGCTGACTTTCTTTTAAAGTGGGTTTTAGGGGGCTTTTGCAATGATGCCAACGGTGCCATGATCATAAATGTAAATACAAAAATTAGCAGTGTTCTAACTCTGCAATATTATAAATACCAATCACAATGCCAGCCACAGTTTAGGCATCCAAACTAAAGGGGCAGCCAAAGTTAGCAAAGATATGTGAACAAAGCAAATGAAAAAGTTTGAGGTGTGAACAGTTTTTGATTGCTCATTTTCTATAATTCTACAAATTTGGGGATAATTATAGGGGAAAAAAATTCTCATTTGGATGAACAATTCTCTCATTTTTTTTTTCACCTTCCATAACTACAGCCCTGAAGGTGCCTTCATATTGGAGTTGCTGATGCATATGAGGACTTCAGTGTTGTCTTCAGTACTTTTTTCACTGATAATGCCAGCTGAACGTCGGGTCAGTTTTTCCATCTCTTCTTGTTTGCTCCTCTGCTGCCTCAAGACAGCCAGGAAGGGAATTGTTGCGGGAATGAAGGTACTCTAAGGATTCAAAACACTTGCTTTCAGTAGTAACTACTCACACTGTAGGCCAGGATACTACCTGGTGCAGGCAGATTGTAAAGTTTGACCAGCATACATGTGCTGGAGGTTTATATTTACTAGCTGGACACCATCTAGCAGCTGTTGTCCAGCTGATCAAAAACCATTGCACAAGGAGGTACCAGATACTTTCTTTTACAACATCTGAAAAAATGCTTGGACAGTGTAAGTTACCAAGAAGGCTTCTGTCAATATTCCTTACCTTCTCAAGTTGTAAGTTACTGTTAGGATTTCTTTTAAAGTAACACTTTTTGCCTGATTCCTAAAAGTAACTAAATAGTTGTTAAGCTTGTGACACTTCTGTTCCATTTCTGTAGGACTGTAGTGGTCCTAAGAATGCATACCTTCTTTCACAGATTCTGAAAAACGTACTTAATTTTTTTCATTTACAGTTACATGTTCTTGCATTCTTACTCTTTTCTCTCAAGTTGTTAGCTACTGTTACAATTACAATTTTTTAAAAAGTTATCTGTTTATTTTTTTTCTCCAAAGCAAAGACAAGCTGTGGTCCATTTCTGCATCATTTTATTAGCTCTAATAATAGTACTAACCAACTTTGACTGTTGTTTTTGCTTCTGGACCACACGGCTACCTCCCCCTGCCCCCAAAGCCTAACAGGTTCCTCTGGGAGATGTATTCTTTACTATGCTTTCTTTTTAAGAAAACTTATTTGGTTTTCTCAGATCTATCACCTGGAAAAAAAAATCCTTCCATAGTCTAGAAGTTTCCACTGAGGAAGTATTTCCATAGCACCTCTACTTAACTCTGTAGCAGCTCTACTCGAGGATTTCTCAAGTCCTATGCATATTAAAACCTGTGCCTTCTCAGAATAAGAAGGCATTGATGGCACTGAGAGATACTAGGATGAGCAAATGAACCACTTCTGGAGACATCTGTGATGGAAATGAATTAATTTACTAAGGTGTGTGTGTGTGCCTGATTAGTCAAGTTTCCCAACTTTTGAGCTCTGAAATTTTGAAGGGAATTTCCATCTCTGTGTTTATGCGCAGTGTGCTGAAAGAGGGCATGAGGTTAGAGAGGGGTTTAATTTCACATTGGAACGATTTTTAATAATGATGAAAAAAATGGGATAGCAGCTTCCTTGATTTCCTAATGGTCTTGGAAGAAGGTGTAGTGATTGCATAATAGACTATCAAATGGGTGCCTGATTAGTTTAGTCAATTTGGCATAAATTTCAGCTATTATTTGTGATAAAAAAAAGACGTGGAGGATGAATAGCACAGCTCCCCTTATTATGCAGATTTATTGAACACGTTGGCCAATGAAAGCCCCCTTCTCATGCTCCCCCAATAACCTAGCAGGGAGTGGGGAGCTGAGAGAAAGAGAAATCTAAAAGCAATGCTTAATTAATTATCCCATCTGATTTCTTCCGTTCCTCAGTTGGAGGAATCTGAAAGAGGTCATTTTCATCTGCATGTTTAAAATGGAGCTGAAGAGGTTCATCAACATCCTAGGCAAGTGTTTTGTTTTCATTCCACCATGACATATCAGAGCCATTTCAGAAAGGACCACCATCTTTTTTTCCTACACCACAGTTACAGCTTGGGTTGCTTCTTGAAACAACAGCAGGAAAAGAGAGGAGTTCTCCTTAACTTTATGGAGTCCATAATCAACACCTGGTATACAGCAAGGTTTCCACACTGAGAGTTTTTAAGACATCTGCATGAGATAGTTAGGAGAGGACCTTCTCTCAGTTCCACAACCTTCACAGGCATGTCTGGTGAAGAGACAAGATAGAGCCTTCTCAGCAGTTGGCCCTAAACACTGGAACGTCCTTTCCAATGAGCCCAGAATAGTCCCCTCATGGCTGCCCCTCCATTGGCAGGTGAAATGTCCGCTTTTTCAAAAGCGCTTTTAAGAAGGAGTTATATTGACTTCATTCAACTGTTTCAAACTGTTTTATCCTTTTCAAATCCATGTTTCAAATGATTTTAATACTACAAATAATTTAGCTCTATGTTTAACATTTACTTTTGAATATTTTTCACTAATATAGTACCGCTTCAAATTGTGAGACACATGGCCCCTTCCGCACCTCACCTTCTCGTGTCATCCTCTGATCGTGATCCTGGCAGCCCATCTCCCCTTCCCATCAGACCAACTCCCTGTGTAAGGGAATGCAATGGACACACCACTTCCTTCAGGAGTGCAGCTAGGCACTTCCCCATGCTGCGTTGGGACAGGAAGCACCTCCATCATGCTCCTGGGGATTCTACAGGGCAGGTCAGTGCAGGACAGTCACGCGATCAGGGGTCATCGACAGGAAAACCTGTCAATTATTTACTTCACGGTCGCACCAGCTGATGATGGGAGAAGGATAGGACCAGGATGAGATGTTGTGAAGCATCACCACGGTCCTGCTCCTCTCCCATCCCCAAGGCCGGGATAAAAGTCTTCTGCAGAAAGGGTCCATTGTTACTGTAGTTTCTAGTCCAAACTTGTGGTAAATTAGATATCATTTGATATTCATGATTTGATCTTCACTACCCATTCCTCTCCATTCCTCTCCAAGCATGTACACGGGCACAGCTGAAAATAGCTGAACAATACAAAACAAATCCAGGCAGGCCAGTAATAGCTGGACTGCAGCTTTAGGAGACCTCCAGGAAAGTACCTTCTTAAGATCACATTATGTATGCATGCTGTTCACAAAAGATCCCCTGCCCCGAGCAGGCAGCTTGACGAGCCGCATACTCAACTGTCAAGCACTCCATGTTTGCATACTGTCTACTCTGTTGACAACTCTGTCATAATTCAATCATACTGACCTTTCGGAGGCTTTTTCTCCAGCCCGAAACCCATTGTTATCCCTGGGAATGGACTAGCCTATGGGCATATTTTCCCATATAAGACCCCCTGATTTTGAGCGCTTCTTCGGATCGCTCCCAGCTTCCATCCTGCCGTGTTGTCACTTTGTTCTACGAGCCTTCCCCTCAGCTCCACATGCTGAGAATCTCCGCTTCTACTGACTTTTCTAAAGACTACCTGGGCTTCAGGACAGGTGTAGTATTTCCTATGCAAAAATCCCTCTCAAAAACCCTCTATCCAACTCCTACCTTTCTGTCATTAGGGCTGTGTGAGTGTTTGCATACATACGTTGTGACTGTGTTTCAAAATAAAGGAAAACAATTATAATTTACTTCTGTTTGATTGACTTGGCCTGACCCCGTAGACATTGGGTTCAAGATCTCGCTAGGTTGCCCTGCCTCTTGCATTGCTTAGCTTGTGCTCTGACAATTCCCATTCCCCACTGAGAGCACAAGAAGGTGTCCCTCCTGGGATCCCAGAAATCAGGGTAACACTATGAATGCTGAAAGGGATGAATAAAGTTTAACAACAATAATGCCTGTTGAAGCTGGAGAACAAAGTTCTCTCCTGTATATTGAAGAGAAGTCTCTTCCTAACAATGCTCAGTATCCAAAGATCTAGAGGCTACATTTCCTGACCTGCGGTTCTCCAACATGATCTAATGATTTGAAAGAGAACACCAAAATAGTTTGCAATATGGAAAGGGAATATGCAATATGGAAAGTTCAATATCGAAGGGATCTGCTGGACACAAAGATCGGATGGGCACATCTATATTCTTGAAGTACAATGAGGAGAAAATGAACTACACTTGAAAGAAGAAGTGCAGTTCTTTCACACTCCCTTCTAACCACTGACCATTCTGATCACTAGTACAAGACCAAAGGACTGTAGCGGCTTGGAAATTAAACATCCATGTGTGCGTGTGCGTGTGTGCATGTTTGCGTTTTTGTTGGGAGGGGGGATTAGACCCATGGTGCCTACTCCCAGCTGGAATCAATCTTCTATTTTCCTAATGACTTCTGTGAACAGACCTCATTTCCATATTTCAGAACATTTAAAAATAGCACCTTATGCTCTATCCAAAAAACAAAACAAAACAAAACAACAGGATGGCTTTCTCAACACTTGTTTTGTGTCTATGGCTTTGGTAGTATAAAAATGCATTCTCATAATTGCATGGTGGTTGTTAATAAACCATGCTTTCGCTGCATACTAACATTGTACAATGTGTTCTATGCCTGCCTTCTTATTGTCACATCATGCAATAGAGAAAGCAGAGGGGCTGCTTCTCCAGTCTCAGTGAATAAAATGATACCTTGAAGGTGGTGACAAATAGTTATGCACCATCCAAGAATACATAATGGCATGTGAAATGCTTACACCAGTGAAGTTATGCTTATGCAGTCATAAAATGAAGATGGAGTTATGCACTTCAGAGGTGTCACATGAAGAGCCATAACAACCCCGTCACTTTACTGAGCACCCAGTCAAGAACCACTCCATCTCAACAGCCTCACCATGAGATGGTCTTGCTAGCCATAGCTCTGGGCTTGGCTAAGGGTCTTGGATTGGACTTATAACTTCATTAACTTAACATTCCCACACTTGGACAATATTATTCCTCTAGAACACCAGAAGAAGGGATCCTCAAGTGCCACCAAAAATATCAAGTGCAGACATTAATAGCTAAAACATCCATGACAGAGGAAAATCTAATCTCTGCCTAAAACCTCCAATAAAGAACAGTCCACTGTTTTGTGAGATAGTCTATTCCAGTGCTGAATAGCTCTTATAATTAAACAAACAAGCAAAAAAAGTCAAAATGCTTAGAATCTCCTCCCCACCCCAAGTGGAATCTATTAGTTCAGGTCTTATCCTCTGGAGTGAAGAAAATCCTCTGTCTTCCTTGAGAGTTTCTTAGTATTTCTATAATTTAATTTGAACATCACTATGGTTTCTGAAGTTGTCAATACCTTATTTTTTGTCCTCTTCTGGACATGTTCTGGTTTGTCAATATCCTTCTTCCCTGAAGAAGATACCATTACCCCAAAATGTGGGTGACTCAGGGATCCATCTGCAATGCCAGTACTTCCATTAAAAGCTTAAATTAGGAGGCCTGTGAAAGGGGGGGTAACCTAATGAGATCTTTGACACCAATGTTTATGGGATCTTCTCCAGGGAAGAACCAGCCAGAGACTCAAAAGTAAACTAAAATATGTTTTATTGGGGGAGTTAACAATCACACACAAGACACAAGCGCTCACACAATCACAGAAGGCTAACTGAAGGAAAGAGAGGACAAGTTTTAAGATAGCAAGATTTCAGCATGAAATGGATGATACTTACCAATCCAGACGAGTAGTGAAGAAGCAGCAATGTGGCTTAGAATTGCATCTAAAGACAGTACAACTGGAAATTAAAATGACATAGTGACATTCAGCATCTGATGTACTGCATCTGACTGCTCAAAACTGAGGGCATTTTTTATATCTAGTTTTTACCTTGAGGGCAAGGATGTAAATGCCTTCCAGATGAGTAAATGATAGAATTTGCAGCCAATCCAAAAGCGGTCCAGAATGGGTTAATGGAGGAGGAAGTAGCAGTGAAGCACCCATAAGACCCTACACTATACTTTGACAATTTAGCCCCACTAGGTACTTGGGAGATCATTGCCACAGTATTGGTGTCATAGGGAATTCTAAAAATCATCATAAATGGGGGAGGGGTGTCTCATAGAGTATCAAGGTATTTGTGAAATCCATCTTGCCTCTATTTTGGTTCAAGGTTTAGAAGGCTCGAAATCTTGAAAGATCTTTACTGCAACTTCCCCTGAAATCCTTTTCCCAATTCAATACTGACAAGCTGGAAGGTGTCCAGAAGAGTGCACCCAAGAGGGTAAAAGATATGGAAACTGAGCTCTGTTGGAAACAGCTACGGGAGCTGGTAATGTTAGCTTGGTGAAGAGAGACCATTTGGCTAAGATCAAGTGTAATGTAGAGAGGATGGAGATGTGCTATGAAAGCCCTATCTAAATATCTGAATGAATGTTACGTGGAAGACGGAGCAAGCTTATTTGCTTCTAAGCAAGTGTAGTGATCAGTAGGAGCCAGCATGTCTTTGGCAAGAACAAGTCTTGCCAAATTAATCCCTAATAATCCCAATAATCACATGAATCACAATAGCTAATCAGGCCACTAATTTATCCAGATTTCAGCAAAGCATTTAATAAGGTCCCATATAATGATTTGATTAGCAAACTGATTAGATGTGAAACTGATGAGAACACTGTCAGATGGATCCATAATTGTTGGAAAACCATGCTCAAAGAGTCATCATCAATAGCTGCATTTCAAATTGGAAGGAGGTCTCAAGTAGAGTGCCTTGGTTTTGTCTTTGCTCCAATACTTTTCAACATTTTAATGAATGACTTAGATGACAGGGTGGATCGAATCTTTATCAAGCTTGCAGATGACACAAAACTGGGAAGGGTGGCTAACGTACTAGGAGATAGGAACAGAATTCAAAAGAACCTAGATAAACTAGAAAATTGGAAAGAAGTTAATAAAATGAAATGTAATAGAGAGAAATACAAAACTCTACATTTAGGTCACAAAAACGAAATGCACTGGTTTATGGATGATATATGGACTACATGTGGAAAGGATCTTGGGATTATTTTTGATCATTAGTCAAATATGAGCCGAAAGTGTGATGATGCAGCAGAGAAGGCAGATGCTAGTTTAGCCTATATTAAGAGAAGCACAGCTCCCAAAATGAGGGAAGGGATAGTCCGAATATATTCTGTGCTGATCAGGCCTCATTTGGAGTATTGCATTCAGTTTTAATAAGCATATATACAGGCTGGAGCAGGGTCAGAGAAGGGCAACAAGGATAATATGGAAAATGAAATATATGAGGAAGGGTCATATTCAGCTTGGTGAAGAGAAGACTGAAGGGTGACATGATTGTACTCTTTAAAGTCCCAAGGGCTACCATAAAGAGGTGAGGAGAAAGCTGTTCTCTGCTGTCCCAGAGAAAATTTACAAGTGAGTAGATGCTGAGTGAACATTAAAAGGAATTCCTTGACACTAAGAGTGGTGTGACAATAGCATCATTTGTCAAGAGAGGTGGTGGGGGTCTTTTTTTCTGGATGTCTTCAAAAAGAGGCCAGACAATGACCTGTTGGGGATGCTTTAGCTGGAGATCCTGCATTGAACAAGGGGCTAATGAGGATCCTTCCAACTCTATGATTCAATGATTCTCATACTACATGGACTAAGTCATGAACCAATGGGTTCAAACTGCAAGGGGGGAAAAAAAAAGATCTTACCTAAACAGTAGGAAGAAATTCAAGCATGAAATAGATGGCAGTGAGTCTCCTTGTTTGGACATTTCTAAAAACTGGTTCGATACCTTTGAGAGTCCTTTAGCTGTTTTGTTTTGTGCATGTCATGGAATTGGACTAGATGGCTCTTCAGGTCTCTTCCCTCTCTATGAGTCTCTGGTGTGTTATATAAGAGACTGTGGCCCTTTCTGCACCCTACCTTTTTGTGGAGTCCTCGGGTAGGGATCCCAGCATTGGCTTTGCTGGGAAAGGAGTGCAACAGGAGCTCTCCCCTCCACGCTGGCTGGTTTTGTAGTAAAGGAAGTGCTATGGCCATGTCTCTTTCTTCTGCAGCGCAGGCAGGTACCTTCCCAGGCTGCACTGAAGCAGGAAGCACAGACATTGCACTTCTGCTGGACAGACAAGTCTGTGATGGCAGTGCAATTGTGGATCATTGATGGGGAAATCCCATCAATGATTTAATCCATGATTGTGCCACTTGGGGACAGGAAAAGAAAAGGACCATGCCAACATCTTGCAGAACCATTGTTGTGATCCTGTTCTTCTCCCATCCTCATGGTGGGTTGGAAAGGTGGCGCGGAAAGGGCCTGAGACTTTGTCTCTTGCCTACCATTCCCCTACCCTTTCATCTCACTCCTTTCCATTTTTTCCTCCTTTTCCTTCCTTTTTCTACCATCCACTCACAATCAGTTGACATCACCTCTGTGATGGGAGCATAAGAAAGATCTCAAAACCCATGTTGCTAGTGTGCTTTGCTCTCCCCATTTTTGTTCTCTCCTCACCCATCTCTCTCTCTCTCTCTCTTTCTCTCTCCCTGGGAGTGAGCAAGAGACACGGAAAGTAGTGACTAATATCAGAGCCACAAGTGCTGCTATGTTTTATTCATAAACTCTGTCCCTCCAGTGAAATTAAAAGCAAAGCAAAGGGTCGGATCTCTGAGCCCTCTTTCCTAGAGCCTGTAAACCAATAAAGGGCTTTATATTAGCTATCGATATCTATCTCTGACTCGGCTTAATAACATCTTATTCCCTGTTTTCACCAACCATCAATAATATTTCTGCCTGCCCGCTCAGGTCCCCATCTCAGCGTGCAATTGCATTATAAAGGTCTATCAGTCCAATTTGCTTCACATTCTTATTTTTGGAAAAGGCTGGCTGGCTTTTGTAATGAGAGCAGCTGCCAAGAAATCTTGACAGAATTTGTGGCCCATCTGGCTTATAATCTCCATTTAATATCTCATGAGCCTAAACTCCCCAACCAACTGATAAGTCTCAGTGTGGAGACAAGCAGAGGCCATAATCTGCAATGTGATTTCTCATTAAGGATAGGGACATCTCAGCTAGTGTCTCATATCCTGGTGGAGGAAAAAAAAAATTAATAAAAAAAAAATAACAGTTTTCTACTTATTAAGAGATGGCAATACACGAAACATGAAATAGCCTAGGCATTTGGCCTGGTTGGTGTCACAGTGGTTAAGGGAAGAAAGGAATATACTCGGCTGACTCGGAAATGATTGGGTGTTTGGATTGACTGATATGTGTACCATTACCCTGTGAGCTAAATCTACCCTCCAAATATTGAGGCAGAGTGCCTCTAAAGACCAGTTGCTAGGGTCAACTCATGGAAGGTCATTGCCTTCACACTATGGCTGTGAGTAAAAAAAGATGCTGGATGGCAGCTTGGGGAAGTGAACTTTTTGGACTATAACTTCCAGAATCCCAATATCTCATCGTTTTTCGAAACTCTGCAGCAGACATAAAGAAATCTCTATTCCAATCTACCTGGCCTCATTTCAGCTTCTTATCTGGTAGGTTGGCTCATGATCTCTCTCATGAAGGTGCTTGGATATCTATTTCTTTGAAATTATGACAGGCCGCCTGCTAGAGTTTTAATGGCTAAGCCCAGAGATGAAATGTAGCCCATTTGGTTAAGACTTCAGCATCCATGTTTTCCCCAGTGACTTTCAGAACTTCTGACACTGTGGATTTTTTACGCTTATCCCTTTTGCCTCCCTAACTTCATGCCAAGTGCATTGTTACTGCAGTTTAGGCCTACCTGGCGATAGCACTAGATATCACTTTGATATCAATAATTTGGCCTTATGCCCCTTCTCCACGTGTTTGTGAGGCCCCCGGACAAACACGAAACTAGGCTCGGCCATCAAACGCTGCAATATCCCAAGACAATACAGGCAGGCCAGAAATAGCCAGATCCCCGCTTTAGGAGACCCCTCCGCAAACACCCTCATCATGGATGCGTGCTGTTTACAAAGGATTCCCTGCCCCGAGCAGGTAACTTGGCAAGCTAGAAGCTTAAAGGCCAAGCACTGAGCATTTTCATACAGTCTACCTCTTTGTCAATTCAGACTTAACTCAATCATGCTAAATTGTGACCTTTCAGAGACATTGTCTCTCACACCAAACTCATTGTTCTGCCCGAGTAAGGCATAGCCTGCAGTCACACTTCTTCCTATAAAAAACCCTGATTCCAAGACCTTTGTCAGATCGCTCGGGACTTCCATCCAGCCTTGCTGCTGCTTTGTTTGGCGAGCTGTCCCTTCAGTCCCACGTACTGAGACTCCAGACCAACAAACTCAAGCTTCAGGACAGGTGTCGTATCGCCCAATTCAACAATCCCTCTCAAAATCCATCTATACCACTCCAACCTTTATTTTCCTTAGCTACTTGTGTGAGTGTGTTGCATACACTGTTTGTCTGTATTTAATAAAATCTCAGTTATTCTTAAACTTGGTGTGCTCCTTGGCTTGGCCTGACCCCGTAAACACTGGGTTACAAGATCCTGCTAAGTTACCCTGCCTCTCGTAATGCTAAAGCAGTGCTCTGAGCTAATTTTCCCCACCTATAGTAGATGTTCCTCCCGGGACCCCAGGAAACAGGGTAACAGCATGAAATTCTCCTTCTTGGCTGATGCCTGCTCTCAGAGCTAGGTTAAATATGAAGCTCTTCTATGATTCTGTGGTAGAATGGTAGAAGAAAACATTTTGTTATTTATTTAGTTTTCATTAATTTTATCCTGACATTCCTTAAGCTGAAGGGCTCTGGTGAAGCTTAGGGCTCTCTCTTTCTCCACTTCACTTCTTCACAACATCCAGCATTCTACTCATCAGGGCTTTTGAACATTCAAAAAAATGGTGTTGATCATGTTTTCAAATATTTTTGAATATTATTTCCATCCCATTGGTTAGTCCCATCTAAAATTAACCCAACATTGACTTACCTCACCATTATATGACTTGGTCTACTCTAGTTACAACTGGATTTACCCCAGGAGTGAAGATTATGTGATTCTTCCAATGTTGGCACACTACATGTCCCAGTGGTCTCAGCCACCATAATCAATAGTGAAGAATGTTGGGAGCTGTAGTGCAACAATTTTTGAAGGGTAGCATGATTCCTATCCAGTTTAGGCCAAGGTCTCTTGAGAGGGCTACAGGAACACCTGCAACAGAGGGCCTTCTACACTACACTGTTATAGTGCTATTATTCTACTTTCAGTCCTGGGGTTTGCAGATCAGGGAGGGGCTTTTAGAATTCTCAGCCAGAGAGCTCTTTGGCTTCAGTAAACTACAAATCCAGAACTCCACAGGATGTTGAAAGTGGAATGATAGCAATATGACAGTGGAGTGCAGAAAGGGCCAGAAAGAAAACAACAATTAGGAAGTTATATTACCCTGACTATAGCAGGAAGGATGGGTCCAAAGCATCCAAGAGTTGTATCCCAGCATCCCCTCTGATGGGATTCCAAGACTTACCTATCAAGTCACACACTTCTTGACTGATATTCTTAAACTGCTGTCCCCTGATAGACGTGTGCCTTCTGTGGACAAACTAGCTCTGGCAACAGAGAAGCATCAGCTCATTAGAATGTTAGCTCTCTAGCTCATTAGCACGGTCCTCATTAACAACTTGGCTCCATTTAGTGCTCATCTTCTGGCTTTGCCCTCTTGTGAGTCTCCTTCTCTTGCAGCAGCACCAGTGGAATTGAGTTTATTAGAGAACAAAAGGTCATGGAGGGTGAGCATTCTCTCTCATTCCCAAGCTACAAACATCCAGTTTCTTAGCAGCATCTTTTCTCTGCATTCCCTAAGGGGACTGTGATCCAAAGTCCAGCCTTTATCAAGCAGATGATACTCCTTCAATTTCCTTTTATCTTCATGTTCCTGCATCCCTTGTAATGCTTTTCGTGGAAGCCATTTTGTGAGGGCTTGCCCTGTGAGTGGGGTAGAAATATGATAAATATTATGTATTATTGGTGCATTTGGCTGGTGCCTCAGCCCAGCTTTATATCCTAAATACAGGTCTTCCAGCATGGTTGGCAGGTTGTGTCACAGCCTATATTATGAAAGGGAGGAAGTAGCCAAATAATTTAGCCTCCATTTATTCATCTCCTCCTGGGTGTTCTTCCTCCTGCCACCAAGAAGATCACTGCTATCTATCTATCTATCTATCTATCTATCTATCTATCTATCTATCTATCTATCGTATTATTTCTCTATCGCCTCCCAGTCCACAAGGACTCCTAAGCCATGAACAAACAAAAATAATTAACACAGAGATCATTTAAAAAAATAACATTTTTAAGAATACTTTAAAATAATGTTTTGATCTTCTAAAACAAGCCTAATGTCCAATCTTAAAAGAGTTAAAACATATACCATTTCTGCACTACACTGTTATAATGCTATTATTCCACTTTCAACCTCCTGTGGAAGGTTGTAGTTTACTGGTGCCCAAGGGCTCTCTGGATGGGAATTCTAAAGGCCCCTCCATAAACTGAAAACCCCAGGATTCTGTAGGATGTTGAAAGTGGAATAATAGCACTATGACATTGTAGTGTGGAAATGTGCATAGTGTTTTTAGACATTAAATACCATGTGAAGCAGCACTGCTTGGCTGCTTGCCAGAAACTTAAAAGGAACGGGGAAAGCCTAACTTCTTTGGGTGAGGAGTTCCACAGTTGGGGTGCAGCTACAGAGAAGGTCCTCTTGTGTGTACCCACCAACCTAATTTCACAAGATATTGGGCTATGGAACAGGACCTCCTTTGAAGATCTCAGAACTCTTCCAGGCTTATATGGGAGAAGGTTGTCTTTTGGATATCATGACCCAAGCCACTTAGGGCTTTGTAGGTCAAAAGCAGTAACTTGGATTGAGCACAGAAGCAAATGGAAGCCAGCATACTTCTTGCAAGAGAGATGTTACATAATCTTTGAAATGCACACCAGACACCAGCCTGACTTCTGCATATTGCACTAGATGCAGCTTCTAAACCCTATCCAAGGGCAGCCCCACATAAAGGACATTGAAAAAGTCTAATCAAGAGATAACAAAGGGATGGACCACTGCGACCAGCTGCTGCTTCAGCTGTTGCTATTTCTAGGCCTTGGTATTTATCTTTACCCTTTGAAACTGTAGAGCCACCGTGTCTTGCAAAACATTATCGTGGTCCTCAGTGCCCTTATTTTTGTTTAAAAAAGATAAATAGTGAATGTCCATGTCCAGAAGCTTCTAGTTCTCTTCCCAAAGAAGTCTTCCATATTTTGTTTCAGCAAATATCCTGATAGCAATTTTCCAGTCACTTCTTATTTTGTTAGGAGGAGCTTGTCTGACCAATTGTGTATTCAGGCAGGCGCAGAAGATGGCACCTGGCTCTTCCGAAATTAATCACCCTAGTGTAGGATGATCTTTCAGGTCTTTCCTTAGTGACTCACAATAACAATCAGCAAGGTGAGGAGAACAAGAGGACCTACCTATTAGTGCCCCCAACCCCATGAAATTCCCTCCGAAAAGAAAGATGTCTGGCTTTGCCTAGCACTGCTTTAAATATATTATTGTTCTAACTTTTCACTGAAAAGGTTTGGAAAGGGTTTTAAATTGTTGAAAGTACAGGTTTTCTCTCATCAATAGTTCTGCTGAATTTTAGTATTCTGGGCCATGTCCACACCTTACCCTTCTCCTCCGTTGCTGTCCCTTCACGATCAGATTTCTTTGCAGTAATGGAATTTGCCGCAATCACAATGGGTGGTGACGTGTTGGCAGAGGGACTGTGGTGATGTCATGTAAACTCATGCCTCGCGGACTAGCAGCAATGCACCCCCATCATGGGACAGTGACATCATGCAGAAATGGCCTTAGATGGTATGCCACTTTGGAAGGGTGACAGTCTTGAAAGGTGGCTGGTAAATCTGTTAAACCACTATAAATCAATCCATGAAATTCTAAAACTGCTGTAGCATATAGCTATACCTGCAGCAGTTCATTGGTTAAAGAGATTTGGCAGCAGAAGGAGGGGAATGCCCCAGAAACTAGAAGTAACAAGTAGGACACTCAACAAGTAGTCAATGATGGGGAGAGTATATTTCTCCCACCAGGGAATCATGGGCTGGACTACAAGCCCCATTATTCCCCAGCAGGTAATATGATGTACACTATAATTTTTAGCCATTCAGAAACCTGCATGAGGTGCAGGATGCTTCACTGAAAATCAAGCATACCTGTTAGCAAAACACGCACACGCACAGAGCAATTCTCTTATTAGATAAGACTGAAAGTCCTGTCTACTTGCCTGGACTGTTCATAGGAAGACAGTGGCCACAATCTTGTCATGTAATTTCCCTTAAAGATTGTACTTTTGCCTTTGTGTGTGTGTGGGATTGTGGAATGGATGCACTCGTTTCGTGGTTGCATGACAAGAGTTCCAAAGGTATAACCATTTCACAGGGTACTTTGCTTTCCCAGATAATGTGTAATTATTCCTGAGTGCCTTCATTTTATTCCCTGGGATTGCAGAAATGCCTACTGCTCATTCTCCATTGCACATTGGGGACATAAGCAGGCACACTGGCAGACACAAAATTAGTTGCACAATGTCGATATGTAGGAGAAAGGGGGTTGTTAGGTCATCTTTGCTGTCCCTGCAAGGACACATAATGCAATACCATGCAATGCCATGTAATGCCAGATAAGGCTTTGGTGTTTGGGGGGAAAAAAGTTAGAAGGGGATGATGGAATTGAATGAGAAATAGTGTCCTTGGAATAAGGGTATATTGTTTTTAATATATATTTTATTATTGAATATATTTCAGTATGCATCAACATATCTCAATCTCATTTTTTACAAATAGAGTGTGTGTATATATAATAGAAATTTCCCTCTACCATCTCTTAATCTGCCTTCCATTTTATCGCTTTTTCACTTGGATTTATAATCTGTAACAAATACCGTTTATTCCTAAAAAGTTTTTCTCATTATATAATCTTACCAATTTCCCATTATTTAGTATATAATATACTAATATTTTATTATATTGTTGATACCTTAAGTATCTCATTAACTTCCTCTTTTGATAGCTTTCTTTTGTCCCTCTTTTTAATACAGACCAAAATCAGTTTCCATTCTCAAATTGTTGTATTGATTAACCCTTTAACAGCATTGTTAGTTTTTTTTTCATTTCTATTGTGTCCATTACTTTTACTAACCAATTGTCTAAAACTTTCCATTTAATTCTTGCTGAGGCTACCATGTATAGTATTGATTTACAGTTTTTTTTAAGTATTGGATAATCACAAGTCATATTTAATGAATACAACTCAAGGCACAGATTGAATTTGATTGTAAAGATTCTTGAAACCACCATATGGATCTGTTGCCAGTATTTTTTGACTACAGGGCATAACCACCACATGTGAAGGGAAGACCCTCTTTTTTTCCTTGCATTTCCAACAGGTTTCATCATATATATATATATATATATTTAAGACAATTTCACTGGTGTCAAATACTAGAGGTATAGCATTTTATAGTTGTTCTCCTTCAGGTCCATGCATAGTGTGAATTTTAAATCTTTATCCCATTTTTTCCTCCAGGTTTCTAAGGCCTTTTCTGCATGTGGGAAAGGAACTGAGCGAAAACAGGACTCACCAGATTTCTTTGGCATCCAGTTGAGTCCGTTGGGACGAGGAGCAGTGTGAGCTCATCGCTCCGCACTGCTCCGGCGTCCAAAATGGTGGCTTCCAGTTGGTGGAGGCTCTCCACCAACCAGAGAAGCTCGCCAACCTAAAGCCTGCCCCTGGCAGATCTGCAGGCAAGCACTAGTGCGCGCCTTCAAATCTGCACTGGAGCGCGCCGACTGAGAGACACAGAGTCACGCGCTCCATGCTTTTTAAAAACCTAAAAAGAGGTTTTTTAAAAAACACGCCGCACGCCCAGTTCCGGTTGCTTCGGAGCAGACTGAGATGCGGAACTACAAAAAGTAGTCCACTCCAGTCCACTCTACGGTGCAGAAGACCTCCGTCAGAGGTCGCTCTGCACTGTTTAAAAAGCCCAGTGCAGAAAGGACCTAAGTTTATTATATGGCCCAGTTTAATGAGCCCATTTAATCATAGTCTCTTTTATAATTTCTTTGTCCATCTTTTTCTCCAATAGAATCTTACATAATTTGGATATTGTTTTGGGATGATTCTTCTTTATTATTTCTTCCAGTTTGTTATTTCTTTTGTAATAACTCAAATTTTAATATCTATTTTAAATGTTTCATAAATTTGTCATTAAGGAAGCCACCGTAGTTCACTTCCTGGCTCTCTTAACTCTCTTCTTGATGTAAGCCTTAAACTATTCTCCTCTCAGCTCATTAGATTTTTTTCTCTCCCATGCAGTAACTTGCACACTGTTCCACTTATCAAAAAGGCCTCCTGGGGGGATATCCATTCAGGTACTAGCTTGTGGAATTTGCATGGTTGTTTTGCACAGAAGATTTATATATATATGTATATTCTGACTGGGAAAAAAAGCATTTTCTGTGTGAAAAATAACATCTCAACAGAAATTAATTTCTGTGCAGAAAATACTTTTTTCTGCACAGAAAATGCTATAATTGGAGACTGAGTGTCAGTAAAATTTGCACATAGTTGATTTGCCTTTAAAAAAAAAATAGCATTTTCTGTGCAGAAAATACATTTTATGCACAGGACTTAATCCTTATTCATTTAAATATTTTCCATGCTGAAAATTCTGTTTTCTATGCAAGTCAGCCACACATTAATTTTATGCAGAACAAATTCCCAATTACATTTTTTTTCCTGCATAGAAAAAAAAAAAAAATTCTGAGCAGTAAGTAATATTTTTGCATTGAAAATTTGTTTTCTGTTCTGTTTTTCATGCAGGAAGTGCTGTCTTCTGTGCAAAACATGCAAATTTTGAGCAGAATATGCCCTGAATTAAAAAAGAGTCTCTGAAAACTATTTGGTTTTTGAAGACTTTCTTGCAGTAGGAAGAAAATGATTTAAATTACTAGTTGCTACCTTTGAGAAGAAACTTAATGCAAAACTGCATCCCCATTCTCCAGTGTCGTAAGTCATACAGCATACACAGTCCCTTATGCTTAAGAAGGTGTAGTTACAGGCAGGGTCCAAATTAGGGCATTGCCCCAAGTAACAAATCTTCATCCTCCCCATGAATTTTTCCTTCAGTCCCCCAATTTCTAGCATTCCAGAGAGTGAGAAATTGAAGACTTGTCATGCTAAGTACTCTTCTGTTTGCTGTGTTCAAATTTGCTTGGCAACTTTGCCTGACCTTTTCTTTGGATGCCTAAACTCTATTTCTAAATGCTCAGCTGAAATTTTAAGGCCCTTTTTGCACGTTACTCGTTTGCGCGGCTGGGGGGTGTCTTGCGCGAAAAGCCTCAGCAGGAACACTGCCACTTCCCTCCTGCTTTGTCCCGCAGCTCACTTTCTGGTTGCGCGACCGTCACACGAACGCCCGGCCCCTTCCTACCACAGTGCAACCTGGGAATTGCAGGCTAGCGCTGAGGCAGGAAGCATGATCGGCCCGCTCGTCCAATGTACCGCAGTGCAGGAAAGTGCGCAAGGGCCCCGTGAGTATTGCGTGAGCATGCACTATTTTTGGCTTAGAGTCAAAAATAAAAAAATGTGCGTGCGCCCCGCTTTAGGCTCGTGAGCGTCGCATAAATGAGGGTGCATCGTATGGACCGACGCTCCCATTTACACGACGCTCAAGGGACCCTCGTGGAAAAGAAATTGGGTGCGAAAAGGGCCTAAGTCACTATAATGCTAGAAAGGTCAGAAGTGAAGGAAGCTGTCATCAAAAGGGATAAAATTCTAGCCAGTGGGCCTTTCTGGACTACAATGCTGTAGTGCTATTATCCCATTTGCAACATCCTCTGGAATCCTGGAGTTTGCAGTTTAGGGAGGGACCTTTAGAATTCTCAGCCAGGGATCTCTTTGGCCTCAGGAAACCACAAACCGCAGAATTCCATAGGAGGTTGAAAATGGAATAATATTACAGTATAGTAAGGAAATGGCCCTGGACTAGGATTCTGGGAGATTCAGGTCTGAATTCCATTGGAAGCCCATCAGGTGATCTAGGACACATCACTCTCTTGCATCTTTAAATAAACACCTCACCAAACCTTCTTTGAACCAAAATCGCCAAGAAAACTAAGGATAAAGTTGTCTTTGTCTCAATTTAAGTAACCTAAAGGTACACAGTGACAGCATCCTCCCTCAGCTCCATCCCTGGGTATAGTACTCGTAAAAATGGAGGCTTACTTGACCAGTTGTGAATAGAAGCCATTGGCAGATGACACCTTCATAAAATTAGAAGTGGACACAAACTCGACAACAACATAAATCTATTTCCTTGCTCACATTTGATCAGGACAGAAAGAAAAATAGAAAACAGCGGTGGAGAACACAAATGGTCAGGAAGGAGAAGAGGGGGAAAAATCTCCTTCATTAATGGGGAAAAATCGCCAAAGAAAGAGTTTGGGGATTCATTAACTCAAAAACAGCAAATCAAACTGACAGTGGAAGGTGAGAAATTTTCTGACCTCATGAACTGTCGGATAGCAGAGTTCACCTTCATCTTATTTGTTTGGAGGATTCCCTTCCCCGCTTTCTGATTTTTAAAGTCAGGGAGCTGGAATAGGAACTACTTTGCTGAGATGCCTTTGGGGTCTTTTTCTGGGAGAAAGGAAAGGGAGGGAGAGAGAGAAGGAGGTGGAGAAGAAAAGCAGAATTTACTCCTTGCCCACAAGTAACCGGCAGAGGAGGTAAATTCTCTTACAACTGTAGAATAGCTTAAGGTCAATTGTACTCTCTCTCTGAAGACTTTGGAGCCTCTCCACTGAAGGTATTAAAATTCATAACACATGAAAATTAGGAGCTACTTCTGGAAGTAGTTTCTCCTTCCATAAGTACAAAATTCCACTGCTTACATTTAGCATTTAAAGGAAACCATCCAGATGATTAAAATTCCTATAAATGAAATGTCAAAGTTAAATGTTTCCCCTCCCTTTAAGAAAAAAAAAAAAGTCCAGCGAGAACCCTTTATTCTAAAATAACAAGTTTTAAATACCTGATATCTTTGCAAGAGACTGGAATAATTAAAGTTCACTAAATGAAATGGGACTATTGGTGTTCTGATTTCTTTGCTCAATGAATAACCTTTATGGAATTCTTTTTTTTTTCTTTTCTTTCTTTTTTTCCCTCTTCCTTTCCACCATCTTAAAACACAGCCATTATTTCTAACAGCAGTCCAGGAACTGTGGATATAGCCTGAGGGGGGAGTAAGAAGAAATTACTTATATTAAAAAAAAAAATTGAGAAAAATAATCATAATATAAAAAGCTTTAGCTCCAGGCCTCTTTTAAAATGCTCTTTTGTTTTCATTTGTGCGGCTGGATGCATGTGAAATGTGGAAGAAGAGGGTGAGCAATTACAGTGGGATGTTTAAAGCCGGAATGATGTCAGAGGCGATTTTATAGTGGTTAGAAAAGGTTCCTGTCTAGGGATGGGTTCAGAATTTCTTTCACTTAATTTCTTTGAGAGGTACCTGGCATTGTTCACAAGCTTCACCAGGAATGAAATTAAAAGCATGTGAGGTTTTACTTACTTCTTTTCTTAATTTCTATCACAATACGAGATCTGTGGCATAAAGCAAAAGACAGTTAAAAGGCTGCCATTCTGTTCGTTGCCCCCAACGAGAGTAGATCCATTCAAGCAATTGCTGGATAGTGAGGCAGCATGCAATTAAAATCCCACTGTTTCAATGGATCCACCCAAATCTGGACTAACAACAGAATTTAGCTCTCATTTTCTTTCAATTCATCATTCAATTAAAATGTCTAATGAAATAGCACTATTTTTTTTAAAAAAAAAAAAAAAGGCCAAAATCGTATTGTTAGTCCCAAGTGGAATAGATCCATTGAATGATATGGAATTATTTGCCTGTTGACTCCATTTCACATGCAGCATTCCATCGTGCAGTAGCAACCATTCTATTTTTTTTTTCTTCAAATAGTCTAGCAATGGCAATAGGGCCAAGAAACTCAAAGCTTGGAAGAGTCCATTTTGTGGAATGATTCCTGAGCATATGGAGGATATGGGCCGAAAGCCTATGCTGTGCAGATGGAAAATACGTTTCTGCTTGCAGAATGATGTGGTAGGTGTGCAATGCCACCCTGTCAGTAAATTGTGATTCTTGCAAAAAAATGCACATCCATGTATAACTGTGCACAATATGCACGCACATGATTGTTCTTGGGCCCAGGCTACTTGAAGAAACATTTGGTATATGGAAGCCTCTTGGAGCTCTAAGGTCTTTCGTAGAAGCCCTTCTCTCTGGTAGAGGCCCTCTGGCAGAGGCCCTTCTTCCAATTATTATTATTATTATTTTAATCAAAAATGCATTTAAATACACCAATTTAAAAAATCCGTAGTTAAAAATTGACTGGGTAGTCCTGTAAGAAGAAATAAGTCCTTAGAACTTTTGAAAATTCAGACAGTGTGTTTTGCTTTCTAATCTCTTCCAGCAGGCCATTTCACAGGCCATTTCCACACTACGCTCTTATAGCGCGATTATTCGACTTTCAGCATCCTAGGGAATCCTGGGGTTTGCAGTTTAGGGAGGGGCCAGCCGGCCCCTCCCTAAATTACAAACCCCAGGATTCCCTAGGATGCTGAAAGTCGAATAATCGCGCTATAAGAGCGTAGTGTGGAAATGACCACAGTCTAGGGCCAGCTGATGAAAAAGTCTTAGGAGTGACTGTGGCAAACGCAAGCGCGAAAGGCACCCAAGCCTCGCGCTCACGGCCTGCCCAGCCTGAGACCTCTTTGTGTTCAGGTCTGAACTACCAGGGAGACCTCTGGGTCAAACCAGGGCTAGGACAACCAGCTCTGCTTCATTTCTCCCTTCCTGAGAACGCAGCACCTTCCTCACTCTTGTCCCCCCACTTGGCTTCCTCCTTCCAGGGTGATCTCCCTTTACTGCTTTCCTTAAATCTGCCCCTCTCCAGATATAAGGACCAGCAGTGATTTACCTCTTCAATGACTGTGGTACTAGTGGAACTATGGTAAAGATGGTATTATTGGTAGCCTGTATACTCCAGGATGCAGAATAAGACTCTGTGAGACTGTCATAAGGAAAATTCGTTTTGTATCTAAATGTTTATGAAACAGCACAGCTTTCTTCTCTCTCTCTCTCTGCTTAATTCATTGACTCTCTCTCAAACACCCTGTTTCCCAGTTCTCTTTGACACAGAGCTCTTCAACTCTCAAACATTCCCCAAACTCTAAACTTCTCAACACTCCAGTCAGTTAAATTCCATCATTTCTCCCCTCCACCAGCCTCTCCCCTGGGCTATCCAAGGTTCCATTTCAACAGCCAATCAGTTTAAGCACACTAAGGAGGCTCTGTTGTCAAGCCCCCCTCCCATCGGGTTCATCACAGGCCCTTTCTGTACCTTACCTTCTTCCAGAGCTGGGATGCAGGGATTGTGCGAACAGCCTCTGGAGAGGGGCTCTTGTGTCTGGGGTCCTTCAGCTCCGCACAAGCTGCCTGTTTGCACAAGAGCACCGCCTCTTCCTCCAGCAGTGCAGCCTGGGACCTTCGCGGTTTTGCACGCCAGGTAAGTATGTGCGGCTCTGCAAGCCAGGTAAGTGCACGCGGGGCCTGGCAGCAATGCACGATTGCACACCATTTTTGGCTTCTAGCCGAAAATGAAAAGATGCGCGATCGGCCCCTGCCGGCCCCTGGACCATTGTGAGTGCATCGTGCAGATCGCATAATTTTGAGTGCGTCATACAGATTGCTCCTCACAATTGTGCGACACTCCAGGCGCCCTTTCACATGGAAAATGACGTGTGGAAAGGGCTACAGTGACCATTGTCAGTCTAGTCCCGATCAGCTTAAGTAAATGGCCCACAGATGACCTGACTATACAGGGTGGATTGTATGGAAGGAGAAGATCCTACAGGTATCCTGCACCCAAACCATGTAGGGCTTTAAAGGTAATAACCAACACTTTGTACTTTGCCTGGAAGAGAACTTCCATGGTGGCCATTCCTAAACTTTGGAACTCCTGCCCAAAGGAGGCCAGGATGGCTCTTTCCTTGCTGTCCTTCAGCTGACAAATAAAAACTTTCTTATTTTATCAGATTTTTAGAATTTGACTGTGATGTGCTTTTAATGGTATGCTGTGCTGTTTTGCTGTATGTACGTATAATGTTTATAAAGTTAAAACCATTGAAATTGATTATGAACAGTCTTTTAATGAATTTCAGTGGTTTTAACCACAGAATTTTTTTTTAAAAAAAAACCTTTTTTTCCTTAGGTATTTTGTATTGTTTTTAATCTATGTTGTTTAAAATAAATTGTAAACTTCCTGGATTCCCATAATTGGGATAAAAATGAATAAAATAAATATATGAGAGGCCCTGCACAATGGTGTTACATACACAACTCTAATTCCACAATGTTGAACTGAATATATTTGTTCCACATGGACAAAAAAAGTGTTCATCCACTGCAATGAGGGAACTTATGGTCCAATTGTTACCCTGTTAAATGGTGGTACCGGGAGGGGCGCCCAAATAACCAAAACACAATAGTGCAAAGATGGGGAAATTAACTAGAGCACTCACTTTAAGCTAACGAGACGCAGGGTAACTTAGCGGGGATTTTGTAACCCTATGTATACGGGGTCAGGTCAGTTAAGCAGTCAGACAGTTTTAAAATAGCAAAAATGATGTTTCATTAACAACAAACAAACGCTTAAGTCAACACAACCACACAGCTAACTAAGAAATAAGAAATAAGGGTTTTTCGGGGAAAATGGGTGATACGACACCTTTCTTGTAGTCCTGAAGAAGTTGAAGATGGAGGGAAGGAACTCAGCATGGTTCGCGGGGGGGGGCTCGCCGGGCAAAATGGCAGCAAGGCGATCTGGAACTCGGGAGAGATCCGAGGAAGTTCTCGGAACTGGGAGTTTTTATAGGGAAAGTATGACCGTAGGCTAGTCTGGACTTGGGAGGGAACAATGAGGTTTGGGCGTGAGACAATGTCTCCGAAAGATCAGAATTTAACATGATGAGATTAAGTCTGAATTAACAATAGAATGGCCAATATGCGGATGCAGTGCGCTTTGCCAATGAAAAGTAGTTTGCCAAGTTACCTGCTTGGGGCAAGGGGCTCTTTTGTAGTAGCGTGCATCGTTGATGAGGTGTTTGTCTAGGGAGGTCTCCTAAAGCAAGATCTGGCTGAGTCTGGCTTGCCTAGGTGGAGAAAGGAATGTTCAGCAATTAAGGGCCACGCCTAGCTCTGTGCTTGTTCGGGGGTCTCACAAACACTTGGCCAAGGGTGGCAAAATGAGACCGAATTATGATATCGAATGATATCTAATATCTTCCGAAGCCAGGCCAGTTCACGGTGATAACACAATAGGGCTCTGGCCATGGTATTTCAGATAGTCTTGATCCAATGTTGGAGAAAGTCAAACTTACGGATCCAGGCTGAGCAATTTAGAAGCTTAAACTCTTTAAAGTTCCACCTCTCAGTCTTCATATCCTGATTCGTTTCTGTATTGCTGAATTGCAAATGCCACGTGTTTTATTCTAAGAAGCTTCCCCCCCTTTTTTTTAACAACTAGATGGTGCACATGTTCACACAAATGCTCTTTTTCTTGCTGGGGATATCTGTATTAGGTGAGTTTGGTTGGAAAAAAAATTATTTGGATATCCAAGGTCATTTCTGCACTAGAGTGTTGTAGCACTGTTAAAAGTGGAATGATAGCACTATAACACTCTAGTGCGGAAATGGCCCAAGTTAGACATGTTGCATACTGCATGATGAGGACAACTCCCTCCAAAAGAGAGCAAAACTAGTCAAGACTTGATAGACTTAGAATCATTAGCCATCCTTCACATTATCATTATATAGGTTATAAATGGCCACACACTTGTCGCATAGAAGTTTGTGATACATCTGAACAGGAGCAAAAGAGCCAGTAGGATGCCTATTTCTCAAGTATTATACAGTCCCTTCTTTCTCAGCCTTCTAGGCTAGAGAAATAAGCCTCCCCACCACCACCGCAAGCATGAGCAAATTGGGAATGCTGTGTATTTTATTGATTGATTTTAATCATTTGGTCTAGGTTCCTATGGGACACATCCATGCACTCTTGAGGACTATGTTGGCATATCAGTACACTCTGACAGTGGTGTCGTTTCACTTCTGACTGCCTTTGGGCTGACTTGAGGCCCCCAAGGGCCCTGGGAGTGCTCTAGCAAGTGAGAAAGAAAACTGTTATATATGCAAGTTTCTTCTTAATTGCATTTGGGATCATATGGAGGCAAAAAAAAAAAATTACTGGAAGCTGTGGGGCTAGAAAACTGGGATTTGGAGACAGCATGTGACCCGTCAGCCACACTTTCCACATCCTTCCATGGGAATGTAACATTCATGTAATAAACTATTACATGTGTGGCCCCCCACTTTCATGCAGAGTTGTATCTATGGGAGTTGGAAGATGCCAACTCCAAGAGGCCCATTCCAGGAGGATCTATGGTGCCAAGCCAATACGGGAGGCATGGATTGCAAAGTTGCCTGTGCCACAGAACAGATGTTTGTCCATAGTCACTCCTCTTTTAGATCTTTGACTCCATGGACAACCCTGCAACCCTGGAGATTTGACATTTGAGAAACAGGGCAGCAATTGAAGTCAACATCTTCCTTCACCTGTCACCAGTACTGCTGTTTTCTTGTTTTCTTGCTTTTCCCCCAATCAAAACTCATCACTTCTGGGAGACTTTTTCTTGCTGCCATCACTTCCACTTTCCACCCTCAGTCACTGGTGTAACTACATCAAGCAAATAGGATAACCTATTATTTCAATTGAACATTTCCAAGAGAAATTATAATTGAAGCTAATGTGAAACAATAAACCCAATAAGTATGGGAAAAAAGATATTAATTTTTAAAGCACCTTAATACACACCTTGTTTATTATAGAGCTGCTGTTAGAGTGAGTCAAATGAATCACATTCTATATTTATAACCAGAAATCCTGGCGACGAAGACAAGATACTATAGCTTATCTGTCTTACCTGCTGAGCTGTGTGTATCGTGCCAGGGAGACACTTCTCTTGGCTTTCAAGGGAAATAGGCCAGTTTAAACTTTGTCCATTTCCACACTACACTGTGACAGTGCTATGATTCCACTTTCAACATCCTGTGGATTCTGGGGTTTGTAGTTTCCTGATCCAAAAGAGGTCTCTGGCTTAGAAGTCTAAAGGCCCCCCCCCCGCAAACTGCAAACCCCAGATTCCACAGGATGTTGAAAGTGGAATATTAGCACTATAACAGGGAAGTGCAGAAATGGCCAGTGTCATGGCACTATGTGCCACAATGGAAAACATAGGCGCTGCATCCAGAGGCTTCATCAATCCCTTCCACCCCTTCTCTCCCTCTTTGCCTTGGTGTGTTGATCCACCCTCCTGCTTTTGGCACAGAGTAAGCTATGTTTGTCACTTCAGGGCTGGGAAGAATTTTTTCCCCTTTTCCATGTTTTTTTGCCTCTCCTACACTGTTGACTGGGGACTGTGGCAACTGGCTTGTGCTGATGTCTTAAATAGGTGGTCACTTGGCAAGTAGAGGGGAGAGAGAAGTAGGACATTGGTGAACAAGTGTGGCACACATTTGGTGAAGGAGAAGGTTCTGGAACCATCTCTTTGGGTCATGTGACTAGGGGGTGAGGAAGGAGACTTCCCTTTGGGGTTGGGCGAAGAGCTAAGCCTTCACTTACGCCAGGCAACTTGGGAGAGAGTTTCTCAGATTGGCCTTCTAGTTGCCAGCCAGATGAGAAGCAGCCTACCTTTTGAAATCTCCACAAGGTCAGGTGCTGGGGAGGAGGTCAGCCGAAGACTACCTATCTGAGCTACTCCCGTGCTTGGTTGCTCTCCCTCCCCCTGCACTGCAGATCACAGATGTTAAAAGTTAAATTGGTTCACAGTCAAAACAAAGTGGCCCATTTTCAACCCTTTCCTTGTGTCTGATCTCATTATTCCCATGGTTGGTCAGCAATTTTTAGAGTATGGCTCAATGGACTGGGCATTCTAGGAAAGAATGTTCTGAAGATGGCTTATGCCAATCCTGAGGTAGAATGGATAAGAAATGGGTTATTCCTAAGAGTTTAAGATTTGATGATATTAATCCAGTAGTTTTGACAAGCATCGTTTCTTGGGCTATTCTCAAAGCCTTTGCTTTTATCATCCAATTTCTCCCGTTGTAGTGCATCATTCAAGAAATGGTTTGTTGTAATAGGTCATGGGAAAGTCTTGTATATGCCTTCCCTGGAAGTAGTATGAGATGTTTGTGGTGTTGTTTTAATAATTTTAAATCCAAATTTTTTTCTAACCTATTGTATCCTGTGGGAGCCGACAAGGTATCCAGCTATAAGAACATAAGGGTGATGTTGGCCCATTTACTCCAACAGTCTGTTCTCACATTGTTGTGGCCAGACAGTCACCTATTATACTGTTGTAGGCAGGATATTATGGCTAATCGGTTGCCTATGGGAAACCTATCAGCTGAACCTTCTCTTTCTGGTCTCCTAGAAATAGATATAAAGAAGAGTATTGACCCTGCAACCATGCTTTCTGTTAGTCTGCGACTATTTGTTTGGAATTTGCCCTGCATAAGTGGCATTTCACCCAATTGGCTACAGAAGTAGCGCACATATTTCAATGAGCAAAGCAGTTCATCAATCAAACCAATTTCAGTGGGCGATTAGTGAAAGAAGTGATACTCATCAATGAATTTACTTCGGTGAGAAGAAGGACAGTGCAAGAATATTTTTGCTGTAGATAGGTAATAGTCATTTTGTTACCTTGGCCATCATGCCACAAGCCTTCTAGAACTGCGTTGCCACATGTGTCTTTCCCTACATGCTGATGGAATAAGCTGTGAACATCATGAAAGACATAAAACTAAGAGTGAGGCCATTTCCACACTAGACTGTCGTAGTGCTATTATTCCACTTTCAGCATCCTATGGAATCCTGGAATTTCCAGTTTAGGAAGGGGCCTTTGGCTAACTTGAGATAACTTTAAGACCTTACTCCTGAAGACTAAAAAACGGGAACACACCCAGATGTTGGAGGTAACTTGTTACAAAAAGCAAGTTACTTGTTATTTATAATTAACTTGTCGTTGAAAAAGCTAAAACATAACTAAGTCATATTATGAGTATAACTTGCTGGGAGATAGCTTCACTTCTTTTGTAGTGGGACTGCAGCTATTTTAGTTACTCTGATTGGCTATAGGGGGTATGGCTTCACCATTTGGGTGATTTAATCCCAAGATAGCTTTGCTTAAGGATTCCCATAAATCGGAAACAACTTGAAGGCACTCAACAACAACAAAGCCAGAAGCTTGTAGCATTTTTTTTAAAGAACAATTATTTTGGTTACTTTCAAATACTAAGAAACTTAGGCCATTTCCACCCTGCCCTATTGTAGTGCTATCATTCCACTTTTGATATCCTATGGAATCCTGGGGTTTGTAGTTTAGAGAGGGGCCTTTGGAATTCTCAGCCAGAGAGCTTTTTGGCCTCCTCAGTAAACTACAAACCCCATAATTCCACAGGATATTGAAAATGGAATAAAAGCACTATTACAGTGTAAGGCAGAAATAGCCTCAGAGTTACTTTTTAAAATTGCAACTACAATGGTAACCAAGCTTCCTCCCCCTTCAGGGTTTATGGAACTGTTAACTGTAACTAATTACTTTCAAGAGTGAATTTTGAAGCTATGACTGCAACTCCCCAGCCATGAAGAAGACTAGGAAGGTACTAAGTTTTAACTTCTACTGGGCTCTGGTCCTACAACATGAAGGAAGGTTGATGGAGAGACAGGTCTGTTTTGCAATTGTCACAGAGTTAGGCAAAATGTGAGCATTACGACAATCACCAGCATCATGTCTCACACCTTTGAATGCCTTGGAATAGGGAAAAGAACCTGTCTTGGTAAGTGTCTATGTCAGTCCACCACTTTTTAGTCAAAAACACTTCCTACCAGTTACACCACGACGTCATTAGTACAACCTATCAAGAACAGTATCCCTGTTGTGAGATGCAGACCACAATATATACAGATATATTTATATATCAGGGATCAGTGTGGTTTAGTGGTTTGAGCATTGTACAAGGCCTCTTGCGACCATGGTTTGAATCCCTGCTTGGCCATGGAAACCCATTTGGTGACCTTGGGCATGTCACACTCTCTCAGCCACAGAGGAAGGCAAAGGCAAACCTAGTTTGAACAAATCTTGCCAGGAAAAAAATGGGATAGCTTTGCCTTAGGGTCACCATAAGTCAGAAAGGATTATGAGGCACACAGTGATAAGAAATATTCACACATCACACGTTACACTGAAATGTATAATGTTACACATACATGTGATATATCAGATATATGTAACACTCTTTAGTTAAGTTCAGTTTATTGCATTTTAGCAACCAGCTGTTATACAGAAATATAGAAAGTAAAGGGAAAAGTCAAATAAATTAATTTACATACAATAGTTAATCCACAATAGATAAATCACTTTCCGTCCCCGCCCCCCATATACTTTTTAGTCCGTACTTGTAAGGCCTTAACAATAAGTTTAGATGTTCTAAAAGATACATATTTCACAGTGTTAGATAACAGAAAACAGACCTTCACAAAAGACAAACTTCCTTTAAAGAGTTTTCAATAAAGGACAAATAATAATAATTCATAAGATCATTATAAACATCATTATAAACAGGGCATTCAAGCAATACGTGAGTTGTTGAGACAAGAGTTGAAATCACATACAATGTTCTCCATAGCAATGCTCTTATAGAGGACCGTCTGAGCTGCCAATGAAAGAACATTCAACCTGGCATGTAGAAAGGCTAACCTCATATTATTATTATTGTTATTGCTGTTTGTTGTTGTTGTTGTTGTTGTTATTAAACAGAATGAAGAAAACGAAAAAAAGAAAAAGGAGAAAAAAGCCATGTAGAGAAAAGACAGAAGTTTTCACACGATGTCATAACATATCCACATAGTACACATATAACATACAGTACATTACTATACACAAGCATCAGCACACACTCACAAACTAATAGCACTAAAATAACAAAAGATCACAACGTGACATATCGTAACGACATCAATATAACAATATCACACACTGATAAGAATCAGTTACACAATAACTGTAATAATAATAACTATAATAATGGTGACGGCCACAAGAATCATTCATGCTGGACGTTGGAAAAAAGAGTCGGTACCGCTTGAGACAGAATGGTTAGAGAAGTCGGCAGAAGTTGCCGGGATAGATAAGCTCACCTGTATGATAGAAAACAAACCATATAGCAAATTTTTAAGAACTTGGCCACCATTGCTAGAGTACTTATATGCTACAATTGGGATTGATTATGATTCAAGAGGAAAATCTGATTGAGAAATTAGCCAACAAAAGTCTCAAAGTGGGAAGCATAGAGAAAGGAGATTGTTACCACCGTGAACTGGCCTGACCTTTGGTAACCTTAGATATCATTTTGGTATCATAATTCAGCCCTGCTCTGCCATCAACCAAGTGTTTGTGAGGCCACCGAACAAGCACGATGCTAGGCATGGCTATTAAATGCTGATTCATACTTGTTTACACCAAAGCAAAGCCAGAAACTGCCAGATCTGCTTTAGGGGTCCTCCCGAAACAAACACCTTCGTTACAGATGCCTATTAAGACAAAGAGACCTCTACCCCGAGAGGGCACCCTGGTGAGCTGAGTGCTTAACTGCCAAGCTAGCCGCATCTACATACTGGCCATGCTATTGTCAGTTCGGACCATAACTCAATCATGTAAATTCTGACCTTTCAGAGACATTGTCTCCAGCCCAAAACTCATTGTTTTCGCCCAAGACCAGGCTAGCCTACAGACATGCCTTCCCCTAATAAAAACCCCCACTCCCGAGAGCTCCTCGGATCTTTCGCTGGATCATTTTGGACTTCTATCCCGCCTTGCTGCCGCTCTGTTCAGCGAATTCCCCTCGGCAGCCACGCCGAGTTTTCTTCTCTCCAATTGGCTTCACCAGGACTGCGAGATTGGTGACGTATCACCCATTCCCCCAAAGCTCTTATTTCCTATTTCTTATTTAGTGGTGAGGTTGTGTTTTTTTATTAACTTGCCTGCTTGCTAATAAATATTCTTTTTGCTATTTTAACTGTTTGTCTGCTCATTGACCCGACGCTGTATACATTGGGTAAACGATCCCCGCTAAGTTACCCTGCCTCTCGCTAGCCAAGAGAGTGCTCCAGCTAATTTCCCCATCTTTGTTTGGCTCGGTTTGGTCATTTGGGTGCCCCTCCCGGGACCCCCAAGTCACAGGGTAACAGGATCAGCAAGGGTAGTTACAGTTACCTGCCCATGAGAATGGGTATTTTGTAATTATGAGACTTTGAAAACTTTTGTATGTACTTTGTTAACTGTATATACACCAATTGAGAAATTGATTACTATTTAGGTTAAAAATATACATGTATACACATAGTCTCATCTCTTAATTTAGAGGGTGAATTGATAAGGAAATTAGCCTCGTGCTGGTTTGTCACCAGTGGGGGAGGTCCCTTTAAATGTTATTTATTTAACGTTGTGTGAAACCCAAAGCCCGTGATGACTTCCAAAGTATTTGTACAACTGGGTATGATCAGGCATGCTAGGGAATGTTAGTTTGTTAGTTACTGTGTAACTCATTTTAAGGTTTAGAAAATCCACCAGGTAACTTGGAAGAGATAAATACAATGAGGTGAAAGAGACAAAAAATTTGGAAAAGAACTGTAATATTAAACAACAGAAAATCTCCCCATCCTACAACTTTGGGTGGATTTCTGTTGTGGTTGTTGAGTTCTTTGTTGTATTTGTGGCTCTTCTGAATGAAGCAGCGAATAAACGTCTTAGCATTCATCTAAGGAACTGACACATCTTCAGAGGCCAAATTGCCATCATTAAGGCATGAGTTGGGTGCCCCAGAATTAAAATCAATATTGCGGTCTTGCCTTTTGTTTAGGTCCAGAAACAAATGCATACCGAGCAAGTCTTAACCAACCAAAATGGGAGTTTGTTTTTCTTCCATTTATGCCTTTCTTTTTGTTTTGTGTCTTTCGCCCTTTTGTTCAGGAGGGGAAAAAGCCCCAAAGGAACTGTGCTCAAGAAAACTCACCTCTGAAAAGAGAATTATGATCCATTCAAATGGTGTGAATTCAATGGAAATGAACTTCTTTTTGAATATTCAGCCTTCTGCTTTTTAAAAAATTTATCTGTTGTCTCTATCGAATTGAAGCATTCAAAGTGTCGGTACAGATACTGCCCTGATCTTTCTCTTCCCCCTTTTTTCTTCATTTATTTTCCTTTCTTTCCTTTTTTTGTTTCAAGACAAGATGAGTCATTTGGTTCATGGATTTATACGTTTTTTAAAAAATCCCATAAAAAGTGCATTCTTAAGCATATTAGAAATGCTCTATTTCACATCGTTTAAACCAAAGTGAATTTTTAAATAATTATGACTAATGCTTGTTAGATACACCACCTCCTCTTTATCCCAACCCTGTCCCACTCTGATTAGTAAGACAATGGTACTCCTACCACCCCAAACTCATTCCATTCATCTTCTTCTTTATAGCCAAGACAATTTCATCCCCTTGCAACTCCAGATATGCCTTTCATCTGAGATAGCTAGTGTTCTGCCAACTATACGTCATGTTAGATTTTCATGCAGAGGAAAAAACCCCACACATTTCAAAAGAGGAAACTGTTCACCAAAGAAGAATTGATATTGATATTTTTTTTAAAATAAAACTTAGGGCCTTCCACACTACACTGTAAAATAGTGCTATTATTCCACTTTCAACACCCTGTGGAATCCCGGAGTTTGCAGTTCATTTAGAAATTCTCACCCAGGGAGCTCTTGGGCCTCAGGAAACTACAAACTCCAGAATTCCACAGGATGTTAAAAGTAGAATCAAGGTGCTGCAACGGTGCAGTGCAGAAAAGCCCTTACCTTAGCTTTAATGTGCCAGTTATTTCAGCATTGCTCAGAATATGTTTGCTTGTTCTTGTTCTTGTTTTAGTTTTCAGTGACATTGCATGAAGTTAGCTGCATTTCATTGGAACAAAAGGCACTGTGTGGGTCTGTGCAGCTAGTAAGACAAAATTTAATGAGAATACGTGAATTCCTGAATGTAAAAAAAAAATCAGCAAAGTAGCAGCTTACTGATTAGGGCTGGCATCTGGTTAGAAACACATCCAGGCATGAGTCAACCTGTGTTTGCCACCCCACCCCTAGTGTGGAGATTGATAGTCTCTTGCACAACAAGATCCCCCTCTCACATCAATTCTATAGCTGGTGGAGAATTTGGGAGGGACTGGAGAAGCATCTGGCTATATCCTCAGAACCACATACCTAATGGTTACACGTTTCATGGAGACCCCTGGAAGACCCTAGAAGATCTCAGTGGAAGATGTAATTATTCTGCATGGACAGAAGCTTCTCCAATCCCCACCATTCCCCAGCAGCCATCGAAAGGTAATGGGGTCTGCAATGATGAATGGTGAATATGAGGTTGTTGCGTGCACAGATACAGTGTAGTTCTGCATGTGGAACAATTACACTATTCTGTACTGTACAGGATCTTGGCCAATTAATCAATTAATCTGTCTGTCTGCTTCTCTCTCTCTCTCTCTCTCTTTTTCACACAAACACGCACACAAACACAGTTCTTCACCATTTTCTACCTCTGCCCAACTTCCAAATCAAGAGAATAGATTTGCAAAATTATAACATCATATGTTTGGAAAGGATATCAAATCCAAGCCCCTTCTAAGCAGAAATATCCACTGCTATAAGCTGGAGACAGCCATTTTGAAGGTTTACCTTTGAAACAGACAGTGGTCTCAAACACATAATACACATTTTTATTAAAAGACATGCTGATAAAACTAGTTATTGATCAATAAGCTGTCTCAATCATCATCATCATCATCATCATCATCATCATCATCATCATAGCAGCAACAAGCCTTTGTCTGCTGGTGGAAAGAGAACAGAGGAGAGCACCCTGGCTTCTCATGAAGGACATTCCATGGGACTCTTAGGAGTAGCCACCAAGAAAGATCTTATCCACGTTTCACACACATGCCTGTGATCATGATGGGATTGAGAGAAGTGCTTTCCCAATTACCTTAAAATGTGTACAGTCTCATATAAGGAGACAGGGGATGAGAGCATGTTATGGGAAGTTCAGACATACCTGTCCTGCATGCAGGACAATAATCTCCCCTTCTGCCCAGGTTCATGGGCAATTCTTATGGAATAGTTTTGGAGCAGCATGCAGGAAATGAGAGAACAGTCCCTTCCACCCAGTTCAAAAAAGAACATGCACATGATTTCTATGAACCTGTGCCAGTGACACTAAACCTTTCATACTACACAGTTACAGCACTATTATTCCACTTTAATTGTCATGGTTGTATCGAATGGAATCCTAGGATTTTGGGTTCAGAGAGGGACATTTAGACTTCTCAGTCAGAGAACTCTAGTGTCTAACAAAATACAAATTCAAGGGTTCCGTAGGATGCAGCCATGGCAGTTAAAATGAAATCATAGTGCTACAATGAGAACAGGCTCCAAGATTCCAGGCTTGTTATTTTGGACCGTCAAGCTGATGAAGATTTAACCAACAGAACTCCAAGCTGCAGTTGCTACAGAAAGGTGCTTCTAACAAGTTTAAAAAAGGAAGCAGGAAGGAGGAGAGAGAGATTAAAAAAAGGAAAAGTGGCAGAACCTTTAAGACTAACTGGCTTTTATTTTTGCATGATATTTCTTGGATATAAACCCACTTCTTCAGATTTAACAGCAGCTAGTCTTGAAGGTGTTGCCATGTTTCCCTTTTTTGCCCTCCCCCTTCCTTTCTTCTTCCATGATATGTTGTAAGAAACTAACATGGCTACTTCTTTGAAATCTACAAGTGACTCAGAAAGGTGAATACTTACATAACCAACAAGTGTCATTTGATTTTCGTATCTTTAAGTTTTGTGCCATTATATCCCCACACACACATAGTGTAAGGTTGCTAGAATGAAAAGTGGAAGAGATTCCGGCAACTTTACGCAGAAGGGGGAATTTTAGCAGGTGTTGCTTGTTAACTGGGTGCATGACAAGCAACATCTGCTGAAAGTCTCTCTTCTATAAAACAATTCAAAGTGCAGGAGCCATCTCCAGTTCTCAATCCTGCAACTCTACCAGAGAGAGAGAGGGAGGGAACGAGGTTTCTGCAGAGTGTCATGTGTATACCAATAAATGGCAATGCCAATCAAATCCTATTTCAGATCCAGATTCCTAACACAACACAATATGGAAAAATCAAGGGGGCGGTTGGTTGGTTGAATACTTATGTAATACACTGCATTTATCATCATGAATTTAGCTTCAAAATCTGTTTTCCAACTACTGTGAAGGTACCCATTTATTCTTTCCAAAAAGGCTACTTAAGGGCCATTCTTTCTGGTTTAAGGTTGGACGTTCCTTCTAGCGACAAGACTTTAGAACAAGGTAAGAATATTAGTTTGCTTCTTCAACCACATCCCTTTCAAACTTAATATAGCTTGTTCCTTCAGAAATATGAACTTCTGTGAACCTCTGGCTTTATTATGTTGTTCTCTCAAGTAGGATGGGTCCCAAGCCCTTCTCTCTATTTAAGTAATTTTCTCCACAATGTTGAAACAAGATCTTACCTCAGGCTTCTGTAGTGTATCTGGACTTATGCAATTATATAGTGGTTGTATTACAACCTTCTGCTCAATTCGTTGAACAATTGTTGGTGTATCTGCCAATGCACCTCCTCATTGTCAAATTGTACAATGAGAAATGCATAGTGGGTGTTTCTGGAGTCTTACTGAATCAAGCACAACGTCAAAGGCATGAGTATAGATTTACACTGTGCAAGCAGGCCTCGTTTTATCTCTATATCCCAGATCAAATACCTAGTTAGAGAGAAGAGCTGGGGCAAGGGATGCAATTTGTCACTATACACTGGTTATAGTGCTATTATTCCACTTTTAACATCCTGTGGAATTCTGGGTTTGCAGTTTCCTGAGGCCAAAGAGAATTCTAAAGGCCCCGCTCTAAACGGCAAACCCCAGGATCCCACAGGAGGTTGAAAGTGGAATAATAACACTGTAACGGTGTAGAGCAGAAATCGTCTACTTTTCTTCTCAAGGTAGCAACAAGTAATTTAAGCAATCTCTTCTCATGCTCAAGGAAATCTTCTAAAAGCATGCACTTTCTAAAGGCAACTCAGAATTCAGGACTTATTTTGTTCAAAATCTGTGCATGATTATTTTCAACAGAAAACAGCATTTTCTGCATGTAAAATAATGTTCCAATGTAGAAATATTAATTCCTGTGCAGTAAATGCTGTTTTTCTGCATTTTCTGTGCATGAATTAATATATATGCATGCAAATATTATTTTCCATACAGAAAATACTCCTACTTCTGCAAATAAATAAATAAAATTAAACGATACTGTTTTCTATGCAAAACAACCGTGACCAAATTTTGCACAGAATAAGTCCCTGGTTGCAAAGATTCTCATCAGTCCAGGATTCTTCCCATCAGGGTATTTCAAGACTGACCATTTTATGTATGCGCACACACACACACACACACATATGGGAAGAATCCTGGATGTGTGCACGTTTGTGTGTGTGTGTGTGTGTGTGTGTGTATAATCATAGTGTTGTGTTACCGCAGCTTCCTAGCCCGAGCTCGTGGGATACTAGATATCATTTGATATCAATAATTTGGCCTTCTTCACCTATTCCTTCCCATGGGCTTGAGAGGCCCCCAGACAAGCACACAAACAGGCTCAGTAGCTAATCGCTGGAATATTCCCAACAAATACAGGCAGGCCAGAAATAGCCAGATTGCCACTTAAGGAGACCTCAAGGCAAGTACCATATTATGTATGCACGCTACTTACAAAGAACTCCCTGCCCCGAGTGGGCTGCTTGATGAGCCGAATACTCAATCGTCAAGCATTCTCCTACTGGCTACTCTATTGATAATTCGGTCTTAACTCAATCATGCTAAATTCTACCCTTTCAGAGGCTTTGTTTCCAGCCCAAAACTCATGGTTATCCCCGAGAACGGACTAGCCTGCATCCACATTTTCCCCTAGAAGAACCCCTGACTTTGAGAGCTTCCTCGGATCGCTCCCAACTTCCATACCGCCTTGCTGCCACTTTGCTTGGCGAACCTTCCCCTCAGTCCCACGTACTGAGAACCTTCATATCCACGAACCCTATCTTCAGACTACCTGGGCATAAGGACAGGTGCAGTATTTCCATACCAAAAATCTCCTCTCAAAATCCCTCTATCCAACTCCAATCTTTATTTCTCTAGTATCTGTGTGCGTGTGCTGCATACATTTGTTTGATTGTATTTTAATGAGAACAACAATTATTATTTCAATTCTGTTTGCTCCTTGACTTGGCCTGACTCCGTAGACACTGGGTAAAAGATCTCGCTCCATTGCCCTGCCTCCCGCAGTGCTAACTTGTGCTCTTCGACTAATTTCCCCAACTTGTATAATTTGGAGAGCATTCAGGTGTCCCTCACGGGAGCCCCAGAAATCAGGGTAACAGTTGGAAGAAGCTTCAACTGTCATTGAGCCCAACCCTCTGCCATGCAAGACACTCAAAGCACCCCTGGCAAATGGCCATCAAGCCTCTGCTTAAAAACCTCCAAAGAAAGAGACTCCACCACACTTGGAGGAAGTAGATCCCACTGTCGAACGGCTTTGACCATCAGGAAGTTATTCTTGATATTTAGATGAATTCTTTTTTCCTGTAGTTTGAATGCATTGCTCCGTGTCCTAGTTTCCGGAGCAGCTTGCTCCATCTTCAACATGACAACACTCCAAATATTTAAACATAGCTGTCATAAACTTTTTGTCAGGCTAAACATACCTGTTTCCCTAAGCCTCTCCTCATAGGGCACATTTCCAGACCCTTCACCATGCCCTCCTCTGGACATGTTCCAGCTTGTAAGTATCCTTCTTGATATGAGGTGCCCAGAACTGGACACAGTATTCTAGATGTGGTCTGACCAAAGCAGAATAGAGTGGTACTATTACTTTCCTCGATCTGGACACCATACTCCTATTGATGCAACCCAGAATCGCATTGGCTTTTTTAGCTGGTGCATCATACTGTTGATTCATGCTCAACTTGTGGTCCACTAAGATTCCTAGATCCCTTTCACACATACTGTTTTTAAGCCAGGTATCATTAATCCTATATCTGTGTATATGTGTATGTATATGTGTGCGCACACACACACACACATACACATATGTGCATATATGTATATCCATTCCTATCTGGGACACATGTTCCTGAGGGAACAGAAGGATAATCTAGGCAGAGGCCTAATGAAAATGTGCCCATGTTCCAAGAATTCAAAGCAGCACAGCTATAATCTTCTTGGTTGGTTCCAACTAGTAGCAACCCATTCATTCATTCACTCATTCATTTACTCTACACACAAATGAATCCCATTGATTCTAGGGGTCTACTGCAGTTGGGACTTACAATATGATTCGGGCCCTTGTGAAATGGGTGCCACTCGGCTTATGTAGCTGTTAATCAAATCCATCCAACTGAATAATAGTCCAGAATGTACAAGTTTGTGTAAGAGAACAGACACATCTGTGTGACACCAAGAAGATTCCAGCTGAGAATTCTTTTTTTTTTAAAAAAAAAAACTGATTCCAGAAGAGCTTTCATGCACCCCCAAGAGAAAGAAAAAATAAAATAAATAATTTTCCAGTGCTGATGGACAAGGCCATTTTTTTTCTTTTTTAACCTGACTGAATAGGGAAAGAACTTGAGTTTGTGCTTTATGGAAAATGACATAGATACAATTACATTAGAACTCTGATTGCAACCTCAACATGAAGGAAGATTGCCAAGAGGATGACCGTGACAGAGTTGGGGGAGTAGCTATCCTGGGTGTCAGAGAAGCCACCCAGCAGCAGGTTGCCAGGCAACCAGAATGGCCACTCCGGAGAGTAACCCAGGCTGTTAGTGGGAAGGAGGGGTTGGAAGCCTGAGAGGAAAAGTCATACATATAGCAGGCACATTGAGTTGGTTGCGGTAAACTTCCAGAAGAGGGGCTGAAAATCAGTCTTTCAGCCAGAGAATTTCTGGTTGGGTGATTGAATGAGAGGGGTGTGTTTTCTCAAAGAAAGCCTGGAGAGAGGGGCAGAAAAGAAATCAACCACTTTGGAATCAGGTTAGAGAGAGTGTCCTAGATTTGGGAATACAACCTTTGGCAAAAGGGTAGCCAGAGGGCCCTGAGTGAGAAAGACCTTTGTCTTTATGCTAATGTAAAGATATGATAAATTATTTAAACACATTCTGAAGATCTGTTTCGAGCTTGGACATACAAACAAAACCAATACTTTGTTCTGTTTTTTCTTTTAATAAAGATTACAGTACTTCTTAATATAAGTTTTGACTCAGCTGAAAAATTTTCAGTAGTTCTAACCAAACAGAAACGTGCTACCGTAGATCAGCAACTCATTCTAAATGATGATTGAAAGGCTATACCCTTTTTACACAAAGGCGGTGTTTTAAAAGGGAAGGGCAGAGTTGCATAAAGTGGCAAGGCGCATTAGCAGAGATGTGTGCGGGGGTGAAGCTGCCATCCCAGTCTGCATGGAGAAAAAGCAGGCCTTGTCACAGTGACATTGGTGGAGGGTCTTTCAGAGACAACAGCTCTGGCACGAAAACTAACACTTGTTAGCACTGTGCAGAAGAAGACAATGGTAAACATCTCCTAGAGACTTTTACCTTGAAAACTCTATTGTGAGCCAAACCAAAATAAAATAAGAGCGTCAGAAGAGGATGTCAACAAGTTACAGGGAAAGAGTAGAAGCCAAGTGTGAATAGTGCTGTGGCTAATGACACAACTGGACTCGAGCCGAAAGGATGTTCAGCTGTTGACATGCTCAGAGGTAAAAAGAATGTCTGAAGCTACACAACACATATTATAGGAACATAGATTGTGAGAAGCATGAATCAAAGGAAGCTGGACATTGTAAATCAAAAAATTGAATGTATAAACATAAATATATTTAGTGTGAGTGAGTTAAAGAGGACAGGAATTGGATATTTTCAGTCAGATAATTGCACACTGTACAGGAAATGAAAATTTAAAAAGAAACGAAGTGTCATTAATAGCAAGGAGACATTACAGCAAAGCCTTTGGTTGTGAAGATCATGACCAATTATGGATTGCTCTTAAAGAAACAGGTGTGCCACAATATCTGATTATCCTATTGTGTAACCTGTATTCAGCTCAAGAGACTACCATCAAGATAGAATATAGAGAAACAGATTTCCAAATGGCAAGGGTGTCAGGTAAGACTGCATTTTATCACCCTGTTAACTTGCATGCAGAATGGATCATCTAAAAAGCTGGATTAGATTCAAAGGATGGAGTCATGAAAATTGGAGGAAGGAGCATCCACAGTTTAAGACACGCAGGTGAGACTAAGGCCTTTTCCGCATGGGGCGAGGGAATTGCCCTGTGCCGGTACTCACCAGACCTGTGTGCTCCATGTGCGGGTCCAGGCTGGTCCAGAGCAGTTCGTGGCCGGGGACGAAAATGGCGGCTTCCAGTTGGTGGAGGTTCTCCACCAACTGGTGAAGTTCACTAGCCTAAAGCCCACCCCCAGCAGATCTGCAGGCTTGCACTGCTGCGAGCCTGCAAATCTGCACTGGAGCGCGGCCACGGAGTGGCACGCTCTGTGCTTTTGAAAGACCTGTTTTAAGCGGTCTTTCAAACACACGCTGAATGACCACTTTGGGTCGTTCCGGAGCAGGCTGAGGTCCGTAACTACACAAAGTAGTTCGGAACCAGTCTGCTCCCAGGTGTAGACATTCTCTCTGGAGGACGCTCTGCACCATTTTAAAAACCCCACGTGGAAAAGGCCTATACCACTAGCAGAAAATAGCAAAGAGTTGAAATGACTGCTGAAGAAACTCAAGGAAGTGCAAATAAAGTGTTACCGTTGAACATAATGGGGAAAAAAGTAATGACCAACGTTCATTTAAATAACTTTAAAGCAGGTAATGAAGAAATTTGAGGTAGTCAAAGACCTTTTCCGCACTTTGTTTTTAAAACGGGGCAGCGCATCCTCCAGCAAGGACGTTTGCACTTGGGGATGAACTGGGTCCGGACTACTTTCTGTAGTTTCGGACTTCAGCCCGCTCCGGAACAACCAGAACTGGTGGTTCGCCATGCTGTTGAAAGACTGCTTAAAATAGGTCTTTCAATAGCCCGGCGTGCCCCAGTCCATCGCTACGCTCCTGTGTAGATCTGCAGCCTCGCACCAGCTCGAGGCTGCAGATCTTCCGGGGGCGAGCTTGTGGCTGGCGAGCTTCTCCAGTTGGTGGAGAGCCTCCACCAACCAGAAGACTCCATTTTCGTCCCCGGAGCAGTGTGTAGTGTGGGCACGCGCTGCTCCGGATCAGCGTGGATTGTCAGAGGGAGCGCACCAGTCTAGTGAGTAACAGACTGCCCCATTTTCTTCCCAAAGTGTGAAAAAGCCCAAAAATTTCCTATTCTTTTCCTCAGTTATTAATCAAGGTTGACTACTATAAAGAGATCAGAAGACTAGAACTTGGAAAGGCAGCTATGAAGGAACTAGACAATATCCTCAAGTACAAAGATATGTCATTGAATACAAAGGCCAGTATTCTGAATGCCATTGTACTTCCAATTTCTATGTATTGTTGTGAAAACTGGATGATGAAGAAGGCTGATAGATAGAGAGTCAACTTATTTGAAACATTGCGTTGGAGGAGAGTTCCTGGACTGCCAAAAAGACAAATAAATGGGTCCTAGAGCAAATCAAGCCCAAATTCTACCTAGAAGTCAAGAAGACTAAGCTGAGACTGCCATATGCTCTAGATTTTATGAGAAGACATAGAAAAGAGAATAACACTTGTCAAAGTAGATGACAGTAGGAAAAGAAAAAGACAACATTACAAATGGGTAGACTCAATCAAGAAATCCATAGCGCAAGTTTGCAAGACCTGAACAGGACTTTTGATAACAAAGTGCCTTCAAGGCTTCTCATTCATAGGTTCACCATAAGTCAAAGTCTACTTCATGGCAGTTAAGAACAACAACAAACCTTGGGTATGTTACTGCAGTCTAGGCCTACCTGGAGATAGCACCCGATATTATTTTGATATCAAACAATTCGGGTCTCCCCTACCACCCCGCTCCACTTGTTTGCGAGGCCACCGGACAAGCAAGCAAACGGGCACGGCCGATAATTGCTGGACATTCCATTCTCCACTCAGGCAGGCCAGACACAGTCGGTTTGTCGCCTCAGGGACCTCTCCGGCAAACACCTCATTACATATGTGCGATACTAACAAAAGCTTCCTGCCCCGAGCAGGCTACTGGACAAAGGTTGTGCCATCCACTGGTAAGCGCTGTGCATTTGCATACTGGCCACACTATTGTTAATTTGGCTCTGATTCCATCATGCAAAGTTGTGACCTTTCCGAGACATTGTCTCGCACCCAAAACTCATTGTTTTCCCCGAGTAAGGCATAGCCTGCAGTCCCAATTCACCCTATAAAAACCCCTGATTCTGAGACCTTCCTCGGATTGCTCCCAACTTCCATCAAGCCTTGCTGCCGCATTGCTTGGCGAGCTCCCCTCAGCTAATCAAGCTGAGCTTCTTCTCTGCACCCCCAGATTCTCTCACAAGGTCCAGGACAACGAGACAGGTGTCTTATCACCCATTTTCCCTGAAACTCTCTATCCTTAATTCAACCTCTAATCTCCCAGCTAGCTGTGTGACTGTGGTGTCTTTTAATACCTGTCTGCATTCAGTAAAACACCATTTTTATTACTTTAAACCCATCTGGCTGCTTGACTGACCTGGCCCCGTAGACGCTGGGTTGCAGGATCCTGCTAAGTTACCCTACCTCTTGCTAGCTTAAGTGAGTGCTCCAACTAATTTCCCCCAAAATTGTGTTTTATTGTTTGGTTATTTAGGTGTCCCTCCCAGGACCCCCAGTAAACAGGGTAACAGGTAGTTCCTTTAATGTCCAGAGTAAAGACCAGAATGGATTAAATATTTCACCATTATGGAAGTCCTCAGTTGCCATGAGCCTGTGCTCCTCCTTCCTTCCTTCCTTCCTTCCTTCCTTCCTTCCTTCCTTCCTTCCATCATCCGTCCTTTTTTTTTTTTTTTGGTAAACTAAAACCCTGTAGATGAGATTTCTTGCAGGAGCAGTTTCTAGTTTTCACTGCCTATCTCCTCAGCAAAGTATACATTTCCTTTGAAGGAATTTCCTTCTTATTGCACAAAAATTATACAAAGGAGTATTTTGTTAATGCGAAAACAAGTCCCATTTCCCCCTTCACACACATACACATGCACACACGTTGATTGTTGTACTTTTCAAAGCCTCTCATGTACATTTTCCATAGTCTTTAGAGACAATAAATTAGCCCTAAGGAAGGCTTAGATTTGGGTTATTGCCACTGAGCTGCTAATGCTGACAGCTAACAAACTGGGGAGACTGCAGAAAGAGCTGGAGATTTCTAATGTTATAGATTTTAACATAATTATCAATGCATTCCTTTCAGCTATTATGCCATTTTAATTGCACGGAGCTGATTTCTCTGTTTTTTATGGGGCTATATCCGCATCAGGAAAATGAAAACACCAAATTGAAAATGAAAGAATTATGCTAAGGGTTCCTCTGAATTCCGGCACAGCATTTGCTACTTTATACATGATTCATTCCCCTGCTGGTGCTTTCATGGCACTGGTTACTGTACAGCAGTAGTTTGCCTTCCTGGTTCCTTTGTTTGAAAACACAAGAGCCGTTCTGACTGCTTCTCTCCCCAGGGGATAAGAGCCCTTGCACTCTTTCTCCTTCACTCTACAAGTACAGGGATCATTTTGTGAGTTTATCGAGTGGGAACGGTTTGCTTATAGATGTGGCCCTCTGATTTCTGATCATTATTACAAGCTTATCTGCTCTTGAAAGACAGTGTCACATAGGGAGTATATTGTTAAATCTGGACTTGTAGGGAGTCATGGATTTAAGTCTTGGCTCGCTCATTGAGCTCAGCTGAACGTTTTTCAGTAAGCTAGAAGGTTGATCTCTGTAACTGTTCAAACCCATGGATGGGAAGCACTCACAGATTCAATGAATCACACAATTAGAAATGACCCCAATGGTCATCTAGTCCAACCTCTGGAAGCTCAAGAAATCAGGGCTAAGTACACTTGAGAGATAACCATCCAACTTTCATGTAAATATATTCAATGCAGAAGAATTTGCTACCTTCTGATTTGTTCCACTGTTAAACAGTTATCACTACCAGGATCTGCTCCTGGTGTTTAAATCCATGGTTTTGAGTGCTACCCTCTGAAACAGCAGAAAACAAGTTCACTCCATCTATCATATCTCAGTCCATCTAATATTTAAAAGTGCCTATTGTATTACCTCTCATTTTTATTTTTTCCTGCTTAAATTTCCCCAAATCACTCAACTTTTTTTGGGTTTCCGGACACTTTTGTTATAATAGCCACCCTTCAGCAAAGTAGAAGGAGACTAGGCTCCACATGCTTGTAAGACGGAATAAATTTTATTCTTTAAAAAAGCACTCACTGGTAGATTGTAGACTTTAAAAAAGCCCAACACATTTCAGTCTATTTTTTATATTTCTGGCCTTCTTCAGGGGCTGTATTAAAAACGAATACATTATTGTCAATATTAAATAGAAGAACAGCATACATATGTAAAAATCCAACAAGTTCAAATAGCAGAACATAATGCACATAATAAATCTTATGCATACCATGAATCCAACAGAAATTTCTGGAGTTCCTACTGCACTTTCCTTGGGAACTAGACTGGTATTTGATCCTGTTCCAGACTTCTCTGGACACATTCCAGTTTGTCAGTTCAAGTGGGTCTACAGCAGTGTGGTCTAGTCCATATAACAGTATTTGCAAAAGCCAGCACTCACTGGTAGATTGTATACTCTGAATGGAAAAGGTATTAGATTTCAATTTCTAATGTTTCCAAGTAGAGTTGATAAAAATCTTACCTGATATGCACATGGTTGGATTCACTATAAGGCAGATTCCCATGTTTGTAAGTGAGGAGAAAGGAGAAGAAGTCATCCTTATTCCCAACACAGCCCCAAAGTAATCCCATGCCTTCCAATATCTCACAGATGAAAACTGGGACACATGTGGCCAAGCAATATCAAATTGTGGTATTAATGAGAATGAGCACACTAGCTAGGACAGGCTGCTGCAGCTTGTTTTTCCCTGAATTGGGTGGGGGGAGGTATTTTGTCCCTCCTTTTCCTCTCTCCCCTAATTAATAAGCTAACTGAGTGGGACTGCAATACGAACTCAGTTTTGAAGCAGTCAAAATGCACTGAGGTCAAATGGAGAAAGCAGGAGGAAAAGAGAGAAACAGAGCAGCAAAGAAAGTGGGATGGCAAAGGATTAACCAGGACTGTCTCTGCCAAATTGAAGACATTATTGTAATGAATAGAATACAGAAACTCTTTCTACTTAAGGATATCAGCAACCATGTGTCATAGAATTGTAGAATCATAGATTCCTATTGTTGGAAAAGGACATCCAGTCCAACCTCATTCTGCCATGCAGAAATACACAAAGTAATCTCAACAGATGGTCATTCAACCTTTGCTTAAAAACCTCCAAAGAAGGAGACTCCACCACACTAAGGCGGTATATTCCACAGCCAAGCAGCTCTTACCATCAGAAAGTTCTTGCTGATATCTCTTGGAAGAATCTCTTGGTGCAATCTCTTTTTTTCTGAGGTTTGAAACCACTGCTCTGTGTCCTAGTATTTTGGAGCAGCAGAAAACAAGCATGCTCCTCCCTCCATATGACATTCCGTCAAATACTTAAGTATCATTATCATGTCACCTCTTAACCATCTCTTCTCCAGGCTAAACATAGCAGCTCCCTAAGGCAGTCCTCATAGGACATGATTTCCAGGCTTTTTACCATTTTGGATGTCCTTCTCTGGAAATGTGCATTAATATCTATGATGTTTAAGCCAAGGACAAGCGAAGTGCCTCAAGAGGCCTTAAGTCTGCCCTTGCAGCATCCCTGCACCATCCATAAATACTCCAAAATAGTTAGAAATGCCTCTCCAAACAACAAAGACCTACGCAGGTCTTTCTTGAAACAGGAAATGAAAGGAAGAGACAGTTCAGTCATTTCCTGGTTGAAGATTGGACTGTAAATGTGAGAAAGGTGTTGAGAAAAACACCTGAATATGAGCATTTTAGCCAGTACCATCCCTCAGATGTCAGTGGAGGGGGTGTGTTGTTTTTCTGGGGGCAAAAACATTTCTTCTCCCAATTTGAAGAAATGTGAAGAATGTTGGTGATGACATTGGTGTGACCCACCAAGGTCCCATGAGGGTGTAATGAGTTCTTCTAACTCTTGCCAGTTTCAGACTGTGGTTTAAAGAAATGTGTGAAATGGAGCTGTTGCTTCTCAAACTAAGATCCCTATGTTAAGTTTCCCTTGGGTATCAAATAACGATAAAACAAGACTTTATGTATGGTACCTTGGAGTCCTCAAAAGAAGTAGGAAAGAAATGCTATCTTTTCTTTTATTCCTTATGTTGCTTCTTGTTTTTTGAAATCTTATTTCTTATGCCAGGAACAGTTCCCCTGTCTTTTGATGTCAAGGTAGTGTCATTGATGAAACCTCTGATTGAGGATGCTTGTCTGGATCTTGACTCCAGCATCATTTGTTTTGACACTTCAAGAATGTGTTGGACCCTTGCAGCCAAAAACATCTGGCAGTTTTGCCTATGTCTTCATTGACTAGACTGTGTCAGGCACAGCCACTGAAAGCTGTTCAGTCCAACAAAACTCCCAGAAAAGTATCCACAGAATTGCAACCTGAAAGTGTCCTTTCCTCTAGAACAGTAATTCCCAAACTCTAGTCCTCCATGTGCTTTGGGCTTCAACTCCCAGAAGTCCCAGATGCCTTGTCCAATGATCAATGATCCTGTAAGCTGAAGTCCAAAACACCTGGAAGATCAGAGTTTGGAAACACTTTTCTTGAATGACAGCTAAGTAGTGGAATGATGTATACAAAAGTAAGCAAATTTATCCCTGTTCTATTACTAGTTTACCTAACTGACTGTGCTCTACCTTCACCCTTTCTTCTTTCTAAATTAGCAATGTTAATTCAGTTACAGATATGATTTCAAACCTAGAAGGAGTTGCTACTATAGCTGCAAAAGGAAATAACTTTCTATTTTTCTGTTCTCTTTAAAATTAACTTACAATTTACTTTAAAATTGCTGCAAGTAGTTGTGCAAAATGCACAAATGTTGTGTAAAGTACACTCTAATTCCATTCATCTCATGATTGGCTCAACACTCACAATGGTACATGAGAATGCATATGAGGTTCTACATGTGCTACCTAGTGAGGCCACACCGTATAAGTAAGGAAAATCACAAAAAGTTACAGTTGTCCTGCAGAACTAATGACCTCACCACTTGATAAATTCCAGCTGCTACATAATTCAGTTCTACTTTCATTGTTTTCAGAAAGCAACAGTTGGCAAGTAACTATTTATTTGTAATGATTTACTTTCAAGTGCTGCTGCCCATTCCTATTTTGATTCCTTTCTCAAACACAAAACAGCATGGTCTTTCTCTGCAAATAAGTGTCTATCACCGTCCACTTTAACTTCCAAGGAATTTTAGTATGATTAATGGGGTTGCAAAGACTGCCAAAGGAATTAATAATAATTAGCTGCTTATTACTGCGTGCAGCCAGAAACACAGATAAACCACCTGCCTTTCCTTTCACAATTCATTTCTTTCTGTTGCTTACTCATATAATGAAAAGAAGTATCTTCCAGTCGTGACTTCACTCCCCTGGCAACAGGCATGTGCTGTGGATTTCTGCTTGTTCGAGGAAATGGGTGTTTCCACCCACAATTTAGAATGAGGAGAGATAAAACTTTAGGCATATGGATTAACCAGGTGATACGCAATGAACACTCGCTTAATAAAGCCATGCAACTTTTTAAATCTTTAAAGTAACAGGAAACATGCAGTGCTCCTCTGGACAGTACAAAACTCTACTCAGAGGGAGGAACTTTCTATCAATGCAGAGATTAAATTAGCCCTGAGTTGGAGGGACTTTGCCACTTCCCCTTTGGAAGTCCTCCTTGAGAATTTCCTGTGTCATATTACCTCAAGACCACCACAATCACACACATTTCTGAGCTGGCTTAATCCCAAGGAGGTCCTTATCACCACCGCAGAACTCCACATCTCACAGAAGCTAATCCAAACAAGCCACCCTCCATGAATATGCAGTTTACAAGATGGCTATAATCTGAGACAGCCACATGTGGCTTTCCAGGAGGAGGTAGCAATAAGTAAAATCAGAATGTCAGGGGTGGATGGGGACCTTTGCTTTATGAGCAACCACAGCATCTTATTCTGTCTCTTTGTCATAATTTACTCAGCGCTCCCAGACTTACTATTGGACAGTGTGGCCTGATGCTGGTCAGTTCTGAGGTAGGTAGGAATTTCTGTCACCTACTTGAAATTTATGGACAGGATCCTGTGTGAGCATGAAGCAGGTTTAACTCGTTGTTGGAGGCAGCATGGTGGACGTTGCACTAGATTCTGGGAGATGAGAGCTCAAACCCCACTCAGCTAGGGAAACCCTCTGGCTGACTTTGGGTTAAGTCCCACACACTCAGACTTTGAAGAAGGCAGTGGCAAACTCTCTCTGGATAAATCTTGCCAAGAGAACCCTGTGCCACAAGTCACAGATAATTTGAAGGCACATGACCACCATCTATTTATTGTGCTTCCGTGTTTCATTATAAGCTTGCATAAAGAAATATCTAATAACTTCTTATTCAAGCAGTTCTCTGTCTACCAACAGCAGAAGGTGATGGCTTACCTCCAGGACTAGCAGGGGTACAAATTGCCCACAAGATGCAATGTGATGCTACCATTCAAAGTGTCCTGGCCATCATTCGTTGGTTTCATCACAACTATGTTACATCATAGCTATGTTGAATGCTGTTAAATCCCTCCCATTTCCCCTATTTTTTCCCCTCTCTGATTCAACAAAGAGGATCATCTATTTCCCCTGATGAAAAACTACCTGTGGGCAATGGAAAGTTTGCTTTAATGTCCATTTTTTATGTCGAAAAACTCTACCATGGTGTAGATCTAGTGATACCATCTGTCCCAATATTGGAGTTAGATTTCCCCTTTCGGTACATATGCAGAGTGGGTTCCTCTCAGGAACTGGATAAAATGGACTCCAGAGCTGAACAGAGCAGTACTGATCAATCTCCATACCATCTTTTATTCTAAAGAGCTGAATCTTCTGGCTGCCCACATCTTAATAAGAAACAATGTCACTCCTAACTTCAGTGTGAGATTCCAAGCACACACCTAATTATATAGCAATAATTAATGCAGTTAGTTCAAATTGAATTGCTTAAATTATTCTCCTTTTCATGTATGTATGTGTATGTGTGTACTTATATATACACACACACACACACACACACACAAAAGGCTCCATTCTAATGTTCTCCTTCCTATTCCACGCAGACACACACAGATCATCCTTCTCCCTTTTAAATAAATATGTATAAATATACGAACTGCCAGCCACCATGTGGAAGAAAAATAGGAGGGTAGCAAATGTCTCGGAGATAAGAGTTTCTTTTTAAATGTTAATTTTTTTTTGTATATCTGACTGTAAACTTCATCTGCGAAACTTTTGCCCCCCTCCTATTATCATCCACATACCTGGAGCTTATACAGACAGAACATTGGTTGAGTTTGACCTTTCTGAAATCATAAGCAATTCTTTCTCTTTGTCATAGTGATAATGGAATGGATCAGATACTTCCTGAAGACATTATAATAGAGTTCAACTGTCTACGTCGCACGCTAATGACAAATGTAAAATCCATCGCTTCTCTGCAGTTGGCTCGGGAAGAACAGAGAGAGGGAGAGAGTTTCCTGCATGGCAGCCTAGATTTAGAAATATTTCTAATGCTTCCTGAGTAAGCCAGCTAATGTGCATGCTGGCATAGATTCCACTTAAATCTTCCAGGTAGTGATACCAGGCAGCAGACCTGAGTTCTCTCCAACTGATTTTTTTTAAAAAGTGCTAAGATACTAGCTCTTAGGTATAAGTAACAAGTAGCATCTCTTGTTCTCACCACCACTCCTATCCCGACCTACTGGGCATCACCCACTGTGACTGATAGGGGTCTGTGTGTCAGGATATAGCAAACAGATGTTTCCATCCCTCTCCTATAAACAATCTCTGGTGCAACTGTTATCCTAAAATGTGGGTGACTCAGGAGACCACCCACGATTACAGTACCTCCGTGAAAAAGTGGGGAGTATTAGCTCAAAGAGGAGGCCTGCGAGAGGGAGATAGCTGAATGCTATCTTGTACACCTACATTTACCAGTACTTCTGCAGGGAATAATCATCTGAAGATCCAACAATAAGCTTAATGTGTTTTAGAATCATAGAATCATAGAAATGTAGAGTTGGAAGAGACCACAAGGGCCATCCAGTCCAACCCCCTGCCATGCAGGAAAACCCTCAAAGCACTCCCGACAAGTGGCCATCCAGCCTCCGCTTAAAAACCTCCAAAGAAGGAGACTCCACCACACTCTGTGGCAGCACGTTCCACTGCCGGACAGCCCTGACTGTCAGGAAATTCCTCCTGAGGTTCAGGCAAAATCTCCCCTCCTGCAGCTTGCATCCATTGCTCCTTGTCCTGGTCTCAAGAGCAGGAGAAAACAAGCCCACTCCCTCCTCGACATGACACCCCTTCAAATATTTAAACATGGCTATCATGTCCCCTCTCAACCTTCTCTTCTGCAGACTAAACATACACAGCTCTCTAAGTCTGTCCTCATAGGGCATGGCTTCCAGACCCCTCACCATTTTGGTTGCCCTCCTCTGGACCTGCTCCAGCTTATCCATATCCTTCTTGAATTGGGGTGCCCAGAACTGGACACAGTATTCAAGATGAAGTCTAACCAATGCAGAATAGAGTGGTACCAATACCTCCCTCGATCTAGACACCATACTCCTATTGATGCAACCAAGAATTGAGTTGGCCTTCTTGGCTGCCGCATCACACTGCTGACTCATGTTCAGCTTGTGGTCTATGAAGACTCCTAGATCCCTTTCACACGTACTGTTAGCCAGCCACGTGTCCCCCATCCTATATTTCTGCATACCATTTTTTCTGCCTAAGTGTAGGACCTTACATTTCTCTCTGTTGAAGTTCATTTTCTTAGCCTTGGCCCAGCTCTCCAGTCTGTCCAGGTCCTTTTGAATTTTGATCCTGTCGTCAGGCGTATTAGCAACCCCACCCAATTTGGTGGCATCTGCAAATTTGATCAGCGTGCTCTCTATTCCTTCATCCAAGTCATTAATGAAGATATTGAACAGCACCGGGCCCAGGACAGAACCTTGTGGCACCCCGCTAGTCACTTCTCTCCAGGATGAGAATCTGCCATTGGTGACCACCCTTTGGGTACGGTCAGTCAACCAGTTACAAATCCACCTGACAGTAGCCCTGTCCAGCCCACATCTTACTAGCTTCTTTGCAAGAATGTCATGGGGAACTCTGTCAAAGGCCTTATTGAAATCAAGATATACTACGTCCACAGCATTCCCTTCATCTATCAAGCAAGTAACTCTATCATAAAAAGAGATAAGATTAGTCTGGCATGACCTATTTTTGAGAAATCCATGTTGACTTTTCGTAATTACGGCATTGTTTTCTAAGTAATTAGAAACTGACTGTTTGATGATCCGCTCCAGGATCTTTCCAGGTACTGATGTCAGGCTGACTGGGCGATAATTATTTGGGTCCTCTTTTTTTCCCTTCTTGAAGATGGGGACAACATTTGCCCTCCTCCAGTCTGCCGGAACTTCTCCGGTCCGCCAAGAGTTTTCAAAGATTATAGCAAGAAGTTCCGCAATGACCTCTGCTAGTTCTTTTAAAATCCTAGGATGCAATTCATCTGGCCCTGGAGACTTGAATTCATCCAGTGTGGCCAGGTATTCCTGTACTACCTCTCTATCTATTCTGTGCTGCATTTCCCCCACTTCCTCACCAGCTCCCCAACTGCCAGGTTGCGTGTTTTTATCCTTTTGGGAAAAAACTGAGGCGAAGAAGGTGTTGAGGAGTTCTGCCTTTTTCTTCCTCCTGTTATTAATTCACCATCTTCCTTGCGCAGTGACCCTATCGTCTCCTTCTTTTTCCTTTTGCTGCGGACGTATTTAAAAAAGCCCTTTTTATTGTTTTTAATGTCTCTGGCCAGCCTAAGTTCGATCTGTGCTTTAGCCTTTCTGACCTTCTCCCTGCATCTCCTGGCTACTTGCTTATAATCTTCTTTGGTGATTTCTCCCTTCTTCCATTTCCTGTACATGTTTTTCTTAATACTTAGCTCAGCTGAGAGCTCTTTAGTCAACCATTCCGGTTTGTTCGGTTTTATTGGGGGAATTGCAATCACACACATACAAGATCCAAGCAGTCTCACAATCACACAAGGCTAACTGAAGGAAAAGGGAGGAAAGTTTTGAATGGTGAGATTTGCAGGCTGAAGTAAATGATATTCACCAACCCAGAAGAGCAGTGAGGAAGCAGAAACATGGCTTAGATCAGTGGTTCTCAACCTGTGGGTCCCCAGATTTTTGTGGACTTCAGCTCCCAGAAGCCCTGAGCATTGACCATAGTAGCTGGGGCTTCTGGAAGCTGAAGTCCACAAACATCTGGGGACCCACAGGTTGAGAACCACTGGCTTAGATGGAAGTACAGTACATTACAGCAAGAGGCAGAGTAGTGGCCAATAATTGATGTAGCGTGTTTTGACCAGCCAAAAATTGGGGTTTAAATACTGTATCTCTGCACGGAGGGCAAGTAAGTTACTGGCTCTCTGCCCAAGTTAACAATGGAGTCCTGAGAGTGGAAAATGAAGTCCGAAATGGGCTAATGGCCTTATCATTAAGTGACAGAGGGCTAATGGTTGTCCTGATAACTCTATACTTGTAGGACAGGTATGAGAACAAAAAGGGAAGTTTGTTCAGTCAGAAGGAGAGGAGTTGAAACAATCAGCAATCTTGTTGGAATCTTCCAGACACTACTGTGTGTAAGAGGTTGAGTCATCATGGCTAACTGCAAGCCTATTATCTCTGGGGTTTCCTGGTGATTTCCTAACAACCTGGCTATGCCTGAAGGCTTCTTCTAACCTGATTTGCAATGCATATATTTGTGAAGCCATTTCCTCTTACCCAGCTTAGCCATTCAGCCATAACAGGGCATGTTTTCTTTTTATGCCACTTAATATATTTGCCAATTAAATTATATTTCAGCAAATTAAGCCAAATCAAAGTGTGGGAGTGCACATCCTGATAACACAACAGTCAGAAGCAGCATCCATGTCAGAACTCCTATTCACATTGGAAATCACTTTGGTGGGCGGTGGGGACAAACCAGTTTGCTGCATCTCACAGAAGAACAGAGACATTGCTTGCAGGTGATGATGCCAAGTAGGTCAGGATTGAAGAGCTTTTACAATCTCTCTGCATTGCCCACCCTTTCGGATATGGCTATTTCCTGTCTACACTGTTCTAGCATTATTATTCCACTTTCAACCTCCTATGAAATCCCAGGGTTTGCATTTAGGGTTATTTAGAATTCTTAGCCAGAGACCTTTTTGGTCTCAGTAAACTACGAACCCTAGAATTCCACAGGATGTTGAAAGTGGAATAATAGCACTATAACAGCGTACGGCAGAAATGGCAATACTCTCCAACTATCCTGATTTGGCAGGGAAAGTCCTGGTTAATCTTTTCTCATCTCACATTTTGAACTGCTTGAAAAGTATCTCAGTTTCTCTCTGCTCATCATTCCTCCTCCTCAGTTTACTGCAAATGCTAAAAATTGAGTTCAAAAAACAAAACAAAAAAGTATTTCACACTCAACTTAGCAGGAGAGGTGGAGAAGATGAGGCGGAATCTTGCCATTCCCAGTAATATCAGGCAAAAGCAAACTATTGCAGTCTCTTTTAACTTGTTTGTTCTTTTCCAATAAAAATAATTGCCATCTTGTTCATGCTCTGATGTTGCTTGGCCACATACCTCCTGGTTTTCATCTGTGAAATATTGAAGGGTATGTGCATTGGGCTGCACAAAGGGTTGTACATTTGGTTGTGCAATGTTTGCCATTGAGCACAAAGTTTGTGTAGAACAATCAATGCAAGCTGAGATTTACACTACAAAAAAATCGATGTAAAATCTTGGCCATTTTTTTTTTAATTATTTTTACTAAATTAATTAAAAATAGAGTGGAAGGCATTTGTGAAGCATCTTTTATGAGATCATTGACCAGTAGTCAAGCTCTTGTTTTGAAAATAGCATTATAAAAGGGAAGAGAGAGGGGGAGTTGCCCACCAAAGTCTACCTCATGTGATAGTAATGTGCCATTCAGTCTGGAATTAATCGGGCTGCAGTGAGCAGAGGGGCACCACGAGGAGCCGTTTGTGTCGCTTCATTCCTTTAATCCACAACACAAACCCATTTCAGTAAATAATTTACATAGGTTTGCATTAGCTCAATTTGTTGAAATTGAACAAACACCATTTCCTGCAGTGTGAGGCTAAAAAAAAAAAAAAAAAGAAAGAGCAAGAAAGCTGGCAACAAGAGAGTTTCATGGAAAGAGGAAGAAAGAGAAAGGCTTTCTCCTGAATTCAAAAAGACATTTCATGGAAATGGGACATGTGTTAATAAAAAAGAGATTCATATTGGTTTTAGCCAAAAGTAAAGGCGTAGTTATCTTTCGTTTTATGAAGAAATCTTAAAAATGGGAAGCCAGCAAAAAACTTTGAGACAAGCAAGCTGGAGTCATAGGACTACTGTAATACTAGCCCAGCAAGGTGCTAACCTCAGTCCTGCAAATGGACTTGAAGTTCTGTTTAAAACTTGGAGTGAATTCATTCCTGACATGGAAGCCATAAGTTGTTAAGTGTGGACAGTGAAGTCAGTGAAAATTTTAACCCCCTCCAACATACAATGGGGAAGAAAAGTTTAAGATCTTGACTCGTAAGCTGAAATGCTGGTCCTTCACATGGATGAAAGACAGGAGACCTAAACACTGGATCACCACCATCACACTTTATTGTTTTTAAAGAGATATCAAATATACCAACAGTATGGGAACAGGCTAAGCAGAGAAAGGGCTATGCTTCCGTGTCAGTCTTCATTTTGAGCCTACCCCCAAACCAGCCACTAATTCAGTTTATGACATCAGTCTTAAATCATATTTTAGAAAATCTCAAGTAGAACAGAACTATTGTATCAATGGCATTCATCTACACACTGATTCACCATTCAACAGTTACTTTGAAAGAGTTTAATTGGGACTAACTAACTAGCCATATTCTTATGTTGATAAAGATTCTCCCAAGTCACTACCCACCCCAACTTCTACACCTGGGCTGGAGCTTGGAAATGAGTCCAGTCTAATTTAGACTAACCAACTTCCAGCCATCTTCTCATGCTCAAGAAGAATAACCCAAGTCACAACTCTTCTGAAACTTTCTCAATTTAGGTAATCTCATAAGGGGCCTATTGTCCCCCTCTTGGTCCTGTAACACAGAGGAGGTGCCCCAGGCCTTGTAATACCTGAACAGAAAGGTCTGAGACATACAGCAAGGTTGCTCCCGTTATATATGTCTCCCTAGGGTGTTTGTTCAACATAAGAAAGGGAGAGCAGAGGTGAACAACTATATAGGGGCAACCTCTGATTTTTACCTTCATGCTTCTCCTGTGGTTATACCAGAATATCTGAGGGCACTGGAACTGACATCAGATCACTTATGTCTGCCAATTTGGGCCAGTTTTCAGCCATTTGGGGGAATGATTGAAGGGTTTTGGTGGACTGCAGAAGATAGACTCTCCTGTCTGTGAGAAGTTTTCTCACCTTTTGGGCAATATTCACTTGCCCTCCAAATTTGCCTAACTATCACATTTCTGAAGATGGAGCAGTTGGGAGGGGGTCTTCAAAAGTTCAGAAGACATGGAAGTGTAGCTTTGTACCTAGAGAGAAGGAAGGAAAACAACCAGCTTCATAATCATATCACATTGATGGTTAGTACTCGTAATAGTATTAAGGGCTTTTTGAAAGGAATTGCACTGGTTAGTGTGTGTATTCTTAGCACTGGTCTTCATTTGCCTTCCATAGCTTGGGCTGACCCTAGACACTGAACAGCTAGAGAGTAACCCTGGCACCAAAGCACTCCTGTAGATATCTGTATGACCCCGAGGATCTTCTTCTCTCTCTGTGATGTGCCTTCGTAGACAGAAAGAGGTGAAAGGAAGATGAGAGTATGTTCACTGTATTTATTCCTTCAGTTTTCAGTTTTTATTTTATTTTCTCTCCAGCCACATTTCTTTCTCTTTTGAAATGTAGAAAAAGTAAACCATAGCAAGCAATCTTTCACACTTTTAGAAAGAAAAATAAAGCCCAAGCCATAGCTCTTTTGCACTTCCAGTCACTGTGAAATTCACTTAGTTGAAAAATGGATTTTTTTTAGGTCATCCTATTGAAAGTTCTCTTTCTTTCTTTCTTTCTTTCTTTCTTTCTTCTTCCTTCCTTCCTTCCTTCCTTCCTTCCTTCCTTCCTTCCTTCCTTCCTTCCTTCTCTGTTGCTGAAGACTGGCCATTGGGAGGGTTCATTCATGGAGCTTGATGATCTTTCTTATTTTATTGTAACTTTCTACTTGATGGCTGACAGCTGCATGTAAGAACTTATTCCCCCCAAGAAGAGGGCAAGCCTTTGAGGCAGGACTGACTTGCTCTAAATCAAATTGATTCAAATCATGATCTAAATCGCTTCTCTGAAGGACTCCATTTTAATGATTTAAATCACAGCTTCAATCTCTTGTGAGGGAGATTCTATTTAATTTCTCTCTCTCTTTTTGCTAGAAGTACATCATTGTTTAATATAACTTTAATACATATTTAGAGATTCAGGTTTTATTAGAAGGTAGGTACACACTAAGCAATTATCCTGAATAGTTTTCAATTAATTTCCACCTGATCAAAAAATGGGATCCCTTGCATTTATATCCAGACTCCTCCTCTTTTTTTAGGTCTACTTCGCCCTCTATTCATTGAACAGGTCTATCTTTCCATTTGAAAGAAAAGAAAGAGAAGAGCCAAGTTGTCATATCGAAGAGGGAACAGGCTTGTTTTCCATTTCTCCAGAGGCTAGGACAAGGAGCAATGGATTCAAGCTGCAGGAAACGAGATTCCACCTGAACTTCAGGAAGAATTTCCTGATGGCAGAGCTGTCCAGAAGTGGAATATGCTGCCTGGGAGTGTGGTGGAGTTTCCCTCTTTGGAAGTTTCTAAGCAGAGGCCAGATGGTCATCTGTTGGGAATGCTTTGATGTGTGTTCATGCATAGTAGGGGGTTGGGCTGGATAGCCCCTGAGGTCTCTTCCAACTCTATGATTCTATGATTGATTCTATGATTCAGAGAGAAAGATAGAAAGAGAGATACATATCTACCACTCACAGAAGAGGACTGATCAGGTTCTCTTGGCCTGGGAGACATATAGGCACGGAGAATGGAATGTGTATTGCTGATAACAAAGCAGACAGTAGTGCTGGCCTCCCAAAGTATTGAATGCAAACAGGCCATACTTTGGATAGATAACAGAGAAATGATAAGTGGCAGCTAGCAATGTACCTGACAGGGCCAAGGTGTATACCCGATGTCTGGAGTCCATCAGATTTTATGTAGAACTGATGTAACTTGGTATGTTAATTCATTATCATATGGACATGTATAAGTATCTATGCCCTCCTTTGTTCTGTACATCTAATTTGTGGAATTCCTCCCTGGATATCTCTTCTTTTGGCATGAGCTAAAGAATGAATAACATTCCTTTAAATCTTCCACTGGTGGTTGACTCATTGGCTTCATTGTACTCCAGGGAAAAGCAACCCTGTTACTGCTATCACCACCTCCATAAACTATTGTTAACAGTCATATATATACACACGCACAGAGAGAAAGGGAGACAGAGAGGGAGAGAGAGAAATTTGGCATCAAGTCAGCTTCAGTATATGGTGAACTTAAGAATGAGAGTTCTGCAAGATTGCCAGTTGCCATCTCCCTGGATCAACCTTGGGAAATTGAAGGCTATGTCTTCTTTTATTATATCAATCCATCTGTAATGTGGTCTTCCTTTTTTCCAACTGCAACTGGCCCTTCACCTTCATGGGAGTTAGTATAGCAGGACCCCCATAAAAGTGAAAAACCTGAATTTTATAAGTCCCCTAAACCATAGTTAACACACACAGAGAGAGATAGGGTACATTTACGGGTGGAGTTGCTGGGCCTGGATATGTGTGTATTCCCTCACTTGCTCTCTTTCTTACGTGGATGGGGAAGGGGGAAGAAATGGGGGTGGGTAGAAGGAGAAAGGGGACACTCCTCCCATCCCCTTCCCAACCACATGCAAGTGAGCAAATACATGTACATGCTTTGCTCCCATCCCCTTTCCCTCCCTTCCCCATGTGAGGGAGTGAGTGAGCAACCCCTTCACCCAGTAATCTGTGAATAATCAAATAAATGAGTGCTTAACCCACAAATATGGAGGGCCAACTGTACTTCCACCTGTGCCAGGAGTTATTGTAATAACCTATTTGACTTATGCTTTTCTTACATTTTGGCCATTTCTGCATAATGATGCTCTCCTGCATCATTCCATTGCAATCCCAGCAGCACCTCTACTGGGATGGGTGTGTGTCCCCAACACTCCCGTCCACACCTGACCAACTGCCTGCAAAAGGGAGCACAAGAGACATGTTTCTTCTTTCCACATGGTCATCAGCCTTCTTCCTATGCTGCAGTGGGGAAGGAAGCATGCATTTGTGCTTCTGGCCTTTTGGAATGGTCGGTGGTGAGCTGGGGATGTGAGAAGTGTGGGACCATGAAAATGACATGTGAAAGTGTCATCACGGTCATTCCTCTCATATCCCCATGTCAGGAGGACATCGTCATTTAGAAATGGACTATATATTTTAAGAAAACAAAAAACATAGAATCATAGAATCATAGAAATGTAGAGTTGGAAGAGACCACACAGGACATCCAGTCCAACCCCCTGCTATACAGGAACAACCTCAAAGCATTCCCGACAGATGGCCATCTAGCCTCTGCTTAAAATCCTCCAAGGAAGGAGACTCCACTACACTCCGAGGCAGTATATTCCACTTGTTGACAGCCCTGACTGTCAGGAAGTTCTTCCTGAGGTTCAGATGAGGTCCTTTCCTGCAGCTTGAATCCATTGCTCCTTGTCCTGGTCTCTGGAGAAGCAGAAAACAAGCCCTCTACATGGCATCCCTTCAAATATTTAAACATGGCTATCATGTCCCCTCTTAACCTTCTCTTCTGCAGACTAAACATACCCAGCTCTCTATCCTCATAGGACATGGCTTCCAGGTCTCTCACCATTTTGGTCGCCCTTCTCTGGACTTGCTCCAGCTTGACCATGTCCTTCTTGAATTGGGGTGCCCAGAACTGGGCACAGTATTCAAGATGAGGTCTAACCAAAGCAGAGTAGAGTGGTACCAGTACCTCCCTCGATCTAGACACCATACTCCTGTTGATGCAGCCGAGAATTGCATTGGCTTTCTTGGCTGCCACATCACATTGCTGACTCATGTTCAGTTTGTGGTCTATGAAGATTCCTAGATCCCTTTCACATGTACTGTTATCCAACCACTTGTTCCCCCATCCTAGACAAGACAAGACAAGACAAGACCTATATTTCTGTATTCCATTTTTTCTACCTAAGTGTAGGACCTTGCACTTATCTGTGTTGAATTTCATTTTGTTAGGCTTGGCCCAGCTCTCCAATCTATCCAGGTCATTTTGAATTTTGATCCTGTCCTCTGGTGTATTAGCAACCCCTCCCAATTTGGTGTCATCTGCAAATTTGATGAGCATGCCCTCTATTCCTTCATCCAAGTGCCTTTCTGCCCTACACTGTTATAGTGCTGTTATTCCACGTTCAACATCCTTTGGATTCCTGGGGTTTGCAGTTTAGGGAGGGTCTTTAGAAATCTGAGCCAGAGAGCTCTTTGACCCCAATAAACTAGAAACCCCAGAATTCCACAGGATGTTGAAAGTGGAATAATAGCACTATAATAGTGTGGAGCAGAAAGGCCCAAAATCTGATTTAATTATTTTAAAAATCAAATTAAAATAATTTTATAAAATGATTTATTTTATCAATGCTAGTCTGGTGTGATGTTAGATGATATGGAAGGTCTGCTTATGCACTCTGCTATTGTGGTATAGTAGGAACATAACGTGTTCAACGTAAGAATAGAAGAAAAGGGGAGAATGTGTTTGTTTTACCTTTGTCATAACAAGTGACCAAATCAGCACTTTGTGACTCAATCTATAAATGGGAATTCTGCTCTCTTTCAGGTTTTGAAATCCTCAGAACTGTGCAATGAAGATCCTCATTAAAAAAAAATGCAAAGACAAATGTTTATCAGTGTGTTGGGCATACAAAGTGTATTGTTATTGTTGTGTTCCTTCAAGTCATTTTCAGCTTATGGTAACTCCAAGGAGAACCTATCACAGGGTTTACTGGGGGCTGACAGTGCTTAATGCACCAAGGTCACCCAGTGGGTTTCCATGAAAATCAGGGAGGATGAAAGTTCTCTCTGATTTTTTGGAAGATCAGTTATTTCAATTCTCTATGGACATTTTGGATTAATCCATAATTTGGCATCATATGTTTGCTAATAAGATTAGTAATGTGCAGGCATTAGAACCAATGGAAAAAAAATCTGCAATTGGTTCATAGAATGTGTTTGTTAAAAACAAAACAAAACCTGGCCTAAATGCTTTTATTAGCATTGACTAGAGTAGACTTACTGAGTCAGTGGGATTTACCTGTGTGTTGATTTACCATTCAACAACTGATTGGTATAGTGTGTATTGTAATTATGAATGACCAGTAGGATGCCAGACCCTAATTAACCAGATACATCCTTGGCTGTAATCCCGTTGGTTTCTTCTGCCTATCTGAGTTCCCTTGTAGAAGAAGCTGGACATTTTTGTCCAGTCCAGAGAGTTTAGTACAGAGTTGAGAAGTTGTATGTGTTGTTATTAATAGCCATTAAGGCAACTTTGACTTATGGCAACCCTATGAATTGAAGATCTCCAACTCATCCTGTTCAGGTCCTGCAAACTTAGAGCTGTGGTTTCCATGACGATCTACATCTAATATGGTCTTTGTCTTTTGCTACGGATCTCTGTTTTACCAAATATTATTAGTTTTTGTAATGGATCACATCTTGTCTTGAAATTTCCCAAAGTATGAAAATCTTAGGCCCTTTCTGCAGGACATTGTGGTCCTTTCTGCACCGGGCTATTAAAACAGCGCAGACCAACCTCCAACGGAGGTGGACTACTTTTTGCAGTTCCACACTTCAGTCCACTCCGGAGCGACCGGAACTGGTCGCACAGCGTGTTTTTTAAAAACCTCTTTTTAGAGGTTTTTAAAAAGCATGGAGTGCGTAACTCCATGTCGCTCCATTGCCGCGCTCCAGTGCAGAGTTGCAGGCGTGCACTAGTGTGTGCCTGCAGATCTGCCGGGGGGGGGGTTAGGCTGGCGAGCTTCTCCGGTTGGTGGAGAGCCTCCACCAACTGGAAGCTACCGTTTTGGATGCCGGAGCAGTGCGGAGCGACGAGCTCGCACTGCTCCTCATCCCAATGGACATGCCCGGATGCTGAAGAAGTCCGGTGAGTCCCATTTTTTCACGGTTCCTTTCCCACATGCAGAAAGGGCCTGTCATCCCACCATGGGGGTGGGAAAAGAACAGGACTGTGACAGGTGTTAGGCATGACCCATCTTTCTCCCATCCATGGTGGGCTCAATCAACGAGTAAATCATTGATGGGTTTTCCCCATCAGCAACCCACATTACACCACTATCACAGAGTTACCTGGTCTGCAGAGGGTCAGGAAGTGCAATGGCTGTGCTTCTTACCCCAACACAGACTGAGAAAGTACCCAGTTACTCTGTGGAAGGAAGAGGTGGGGCTATCAAACTTCCTTCATTTGCAGAGGCAGCTGGTGTGGAGGAGAGCACTCCCATTAAGCTCCTCTCCCAGTACAGCAGTTGCTGAGATCCCCACAAGAGGATGTTGGGGAAAGGATCCTAGTTTAGTCATCTTGGCTTCCAGTGAGATTTCAGGCTTAATTTGTTCTTGAACCCATTCCTTTGACTTTTTGGTAGGCCCTGATATCCATAGAACTCTCCTCCAGTACCGTATTTCAAATGAGTGGATCATTTTCCAGTCAGCTTTTTTCACTGTCCAGTTTTCACAGTCTTAAATAGCAATCAGAAATATGGTGATGTGAACAGTCCTGACTTTGGTATTCACTGATATAAATTTACACTTCTAGACTGTATCTAGTAGGCAACAAGGCATACTTCGTGCAGGTATACATAAAGGTTGCAAACCTTGACAGCTATTTCAGCCTCACTAGTCACTTCCTTACCCTTCATAAAGGATCAGTAATACCTTGTGGGACTATGGAAGGATATTATTCATTACTTTATTAAATGTATATCTCACCTACCCATTAGACAGACAGCTCAAGGTGGCTAGGAATAAAGATAGAGATGAAATGCAACATCATAACTAAAACATTAAATATATATCAGTTAACTCAGTGATGAAGGTACTGTCCATGATAGGGTAGTATCCACTAAGTTCTTTCCTTCCTCCTTTCCTTCCTTTTCCCTCTCCTTTTCCTTCTCCTTCTCCTTTTTCCTCACTCATTCTCTCAATCCATTTACCAGTCCTAACTAGAATAGTCCTATTTGATCAATGGAACATACAGAAGATTGTATGAAGGTCTTAAGTTTGCTTTCCCAATATCTCATGTGTTGAGATCTTACAGAGAAGGCCTTTTCCCTATCCCACCACCCTCACAGTAGCATGTGTTAGATGATAGAAGAGGATCCTTCTCAGTGGCTGATCTCAGGCTCTCAAACTCTCTTCCTAGAAAGGTTAGACTAGCCTTCTCCTTGCCATCTTTTCATAGACATGTGAATCATAGAATCATAGAATTGGAAGAGATCACAGGGGCCATCCAGTCCAACCTCATTCTGCCATGCAGGAACACACTCTCAAAGCACTCCCAGCAAATGGCCATCCAGCCTCTGCTTAAAAACCTCCAAAGATGGAGACTCCACCACACTCCGAGGCAGCACATTCCACTGTTGAATGGCTCTTACATTTAGGTGAAATCTCTTTTCCTGAAGTTTGAATCCATTGCTCCATGTCCTAGTCCCTGGAGCAGCAGAAAACAAGCTTGCTCCATTTTCAACATGACATCCCTTCAAATATTTAAACATGGCTATCATGAAGACCATTTTGATTTGACAGACCTTTGTGAGCTGACTACTCAGAGGAAAACACCTTTCATGTGCTGGATTTTTTTACATTTGTTGTTGTTCTTTATCATGTTTATGCTTTTAACTGCTTTTATTTTTGTTAGTTGGTTTAATTACATTGTTAACCTATGCATTTTTTTAAGGTTTATCTGTTTTAACTTTTGTAAGCCATCCTGTGCCCTGGATTGGGAAGAAGATGGGCAAAAGAGGAGGAGGAGGAGGAGGAGTGGTAAATCATCCAACTTCACATTGATTGAGGGTGGTCTACTCTATTTGAGAATAGCAATTGGATGTGAAACACACACCGTAATTATTGAGAGACTGTTCCACATGGTGTGACAATATATGAAAATGTTTAGCAAAGTCTCCTTTTTAAATAGCATTCTGTTTACTTAGCTGACAACACTTCACAAAGTGAAGATGGGAGGAAAACAATTGGAATTGTTTGGGGGGGCGAGGGCAAGATGGACCAAAACAAGACTTTCAATTGCAACTGTGAAAATCAATACATGTTCAAAAGATAGGGCAGTTGACCAGAAAGGATATTGTGAGATACAAAGGCCCAGATATGAAATACCATTGCTGTGAGGTTCATTTCTTGATCTTATTGCATCAGTTCAGTGGAGAAAACACAGCACACATGAAAGGCAGGGAGTGCCAGCCATTTATTATTGCTGCCCCTAAGGTTTCTGAGAGATCTGATTCTAGTCACAGTAAGCTTTGAGCTGTTGATTTGCTAGTGGCAGCCCTCATTAGCCAGGGGCTGAAGTGGGGAGTGGATTACCAACCTGTGCCCAATTCACAATTGATCACAGTGAGACATAAATGGAAGAAATATCCGCCAAATAACCCAATTAATTTACATTGTTTTAATTGTCAAGGCATTCGAGCGTTATTGCACACCTGGTAACACCAGCAGGAAGGTAAAACGTAGGTACTCAGAGATTTGTTCTGCACTTTGAATTACAGTAACCAGATCTCCATCTCCTGGATTAGGCCAGAACCATATTGGTTAGTCCAAACTTGAATAGAGCCATTCCACCAACTGTGGTATGGGAAGACAACATGTAGCTGAATCTAACAGGTTTCTTGGCTCTACTCTCGTCTGGAAACTAGCTTCTCTGAGGAGTGGCTTAAGCAGTATAGTATATTTAGCATGGAGAAGAAAAGACTAACAGTTGACATGACAGCCATCTGTAAATATCAGAAGTGTATAATGCAGAAGGTGGAGCAAGCTTATTTTCTGCCACTACAAAGTCTAGGCCATGAACCTGTGGATTCAAAAAGCAAGAGATCCCCACTGAATATTGTTGATATTAAGAGCTGTTTGATTATGAGATGGACAACTTCTGAATGTGGTAGAATAATGCTTCAGGTCTTTAAAAAGAGGTTGGATGAACATCTCTTAGGGGTACTTTAGGTATGGATTCCTGGATGGCAAGGGGTTGGAGTACCTGGCCCTAGTGGTCCCTACCATTATGGTTCTATGATTATAGAATCATAGGACCGTGAATAACGGTAGTATTTAGGGCTCAATCTGTGTTTCAGAACAGTCTTTTCCTTCACATTTTTCACCTTTCCAACTTTTGAGGCACATTTCTCAACATTAGTACTGAAGTTTGTATAGAAGTGCATATTTTAGGACAAAATTTTCTTGGAAGTGTGCGTTCTGAGAGGAATATCTTCCAAAACAATGTACAGCCTATATCCCTTTCGATTCTGTAGGGTCCCAGTTCAAAGTGTGCAACTTTGGCAAAAAGGGAAAGGTAAAACCAACCTGGGAAAATGTGACATTCTGAATTGAATGAGTAAATCCAGTCTCTGCCTGATCCTCCCTGTCCATAACTATATGTGGGATATATAAAGGGAGGACTATATATTTATTAAAGTTTGAATTTAGCAAGCAATTTGGGAAGGGTTTTTTTTTCTTTTAACCATACAATAATGCTAAAAAGAACAAAATGTTGCATTATAAAAGCGAACAACAAAAATTGGGAATTAACAGATTTTACCATCCCTCAACTGTGATGAGCACATGGTCTGATCCAACAAGTTAATTCATATGCAAGATCGTATGCTGAACTTGTGCAGTGTAAATCTTCACTCAATGGTTGCATTACACCACCTTCTGCTGAATGCTAACCCTTGCAATCAATTGTTTATCTGCCAATGTGCCTGTTTTTCTCCCATTGTGCAATGAAGAATGGACAATGGCATGAAAGCTGCTGATGAATACCTACAGACCTTTCAAGAACACATAACAAGATGTAAAATTGTGGACTTCTGGACTTCTGCTTGCACACTCATGAACTTCATAGGTCCCTTGCCCAATAGCCAAAAAAGAACAACCGAATGCATAAGCCAACTTACAGCTGTGCATGACACCGAGAAGAATCCAGCCCTTACTTTTTGCAGGATCCTAGTGTACTTTAAGCTGTTATATCCTGGATTTTACTGCCAGAGTGTCAGAAGCAGAACTATGCACCTCCTTTTCTGCTTTCTTTTTTCCCCTCATTCTCTTTCATTTCTCTCCAACTCCTAGCTCACCCTGCATTGTGTATGCAAGTCAGAGTATGAAATGAATTAAGGGGTTATTAGCCCAGGAGAATGGATCATGTAAACAAGCCCTCAGGGGTATCTGCACAATATTCTAAGTACAACCAACTGCATCGTCAACTGAGAATGTTGCTCTCATCGTGAAGACCACAGGGACCTCACAGCGCTGAAATAACACTAGACAACTCGAAGGATCCAGCTCTCAGTTTGAAAACACAGCACTCAGATGAATGACTGGAGATTACAGATCTGTATTCACTTGAGGGTGTTGTTATGGTGTAGTTAAACTGAAATAAATTGCACACTTTTAAACTTGCAAGTTTCCTGTTGGGAATACTTGACTGCAGAAACATGTTCTAAATATTGGAGTAAACGGTAGGGTAGGGCCCTTGTGGAAATCATTCCTTAGCTGTGGAAAATGAGCCATTGTTCTTTAAATATTGAATGGCTTTCCAAATGACAATTCAGCAATGCAGAGTGCCATTCCCTTTATTATTATTATAATAATTATGGCCAGCATAAAACAAGCAAAAGAGTGACTGAGGTATGATAGAGAAGGCCCATCATGGTTGATTTGCAGATTCATTTGTCCTTGTCATGGTCCTATACAGACAACTGACTTGATGTCAGAACTACTTTCTGGGGGATTCAGTTAGAGATGGACAAATCAGGCTCCATTTCATGTACAGTTAGTCATAAATTTGTTCTGTCCATTTTCTGCATCAGTCTGAAGATTTAATAAAATGAAAATTTGATGCATATGTGCTATTTAAACTATTTTCCCCAATATTCTCCTTTTTCCTATATAACTTTGCCTGTTTCTAAACTCTTTCCCCATAACAGGCACAATTTTTTTTTTTTTGCATATAATTTACCTTAGTTTGCCCGTTTCAGTATGCACTTTTTTAGGTTAAGAACTGCATAGAAAATTTCAGAGACCTGCGCAAACCAATGAGTAACTTTTTTCCCCTGAACAACATATTATCAGAAAGCATTATTGCAAAGTTATAGTGCTCCAGAGTTGGAATAATCCAGCATCCCCTAAAAACACTACTATTTATTTGGTCATGTTTTTTTTTTTTTTCCTGAAAAAGAGAAGTACACCTATTTCTCTCCCACTTTAAGCAATGGAAAGGAAACATTTGGATAACCCCTTTCTGGTGTGACCCAAGCTTCCCTCCTGTTGAGGTCATGATGAAGAGATGAAAGAGTTTTGGCTACAATATATTCCGAACCATGATATGCATGATATGACATGCTCCCTTTTTATCTCTCCCAACCTTGCACCTCCAGTTTCTATCGACATAGACTTAAACACTGTTGAGAATTCCAACTAGAACAGACCCAATGAAGCAACAGGATTCATATAAGAGTCGACACACTATTTAACTGGTTTAATTGATTCAATTGATCCATTTTAGTTAGGGCTGCCAACAGCACAGATAGGAAAAGTACAGCAGTCCAGATGTTATTGGACTGTAACCCCATAGGCAGTGTAGATAATGGTATGAAATACTGGGAATTGCAGCACAACAACATCTGGAAGAACTCAAAGATATAGCCATGTTAGTCTGGACAAGTATGCAAATCTTGTAGCACCTTTGAGACTGAGAGAAAAAACCTTTCATAGATTTCAGTCTGCTTTCTCAAATGTATCAGATGCATCAGACTTCACTCTATGCCTCTGATGAAGTGGACTTACGACTTTCTGCAGGATGTCAACATCCCACATTGCTGATGAGAGAAAGATGGAAGAGGACCTGGACAATGGTTCTGCATGATGCTGTCCAGGTCCCATCCTTCTCCCATCACCAGCGCAAATCATTGATGGGTTCTCCTTGTCAATGACCAATGATTGCACCATCCTCCCACTGCCCACCCACACTTACTTGAGCTGCAGAGAGTCAGGAAGCACAATGGCTGTGCTTCCTGTCTAAGTGCAGCCTGGGACAGTGCCCAACTGTGCTGCAGAAGGAGGTGGCATGGCCATCGTACCTCCTACATTCCTGCCAGCAGTCGATGTGGAGGGGAGCGCTCCTGTCACATTCCCCTCCTAAGAGAACCTCTACTGAGATCCCTCTGGGATGTGGAAAGGGCCTCAGAAAGCTTATGCTACCAATTTCTTTCAGTTAGTCTCAAAGGTGCTACAAGATCCCTTTGTATAACAGCTAGAAGGCCACACTTTGACCAGCCCTGAGCAATAAGGGTGTAAGAAGCTGCCTTATATGACTCAGACCATTTGTCCATCAAGCTTAGCAACGTTGATTGGCTGTGATTCTCCAGAACTTTAGGCATCATCCTTTTCTAATCATACTTGGTGGTCCTTGATATTCCTCAGTAGCCTCTCATCCAAGTACTGATGAGATTCCAAAGAAGATGACATCAATATGTTCTGGGACAGGGAGGAGAGATAAGAGATCGGTCCTCCTCATCACAGTAGGGATGGAAAGAATGTTCTAAAATAGGTGTGTGTTTGTTTGTTTTTTAATGATATTCAAAAGATGGTATTTTGAGTATCAAGGAAATTTGATGAGAAGAATCTTGCAGTCTGGGACCTATTCTGCGCAAATTCACAAACGTTTATTTTGCAAAGAAAGCAGCATTTTTTGTGTAGGAAATGGAAAATAATATTTCTACCAGCAAATGTTAGAAAAAGCTATTTCCTGTGAAGAAAATTATGCAATGCAGGGGGTCAATCTACACAAAATTTGCATATGGTTGCTTTGCATTGAAAACACCTTTTTCTTTTAAAAAATTTTTTTCTTCTTCACAGAAAAATCTATTCTCTCTGCAGAAAATATTGTTTTCTGTGCAAAAAAACTATCTGCAAATTTGTCCATCAAACTTAGCACTGTCAACATTGCAAAGTCATAAATTGTCAATAGTCTTCAAAATGTTTGGTTTTTGAAATCTTTCTCTGAGGGAAGAAAATTGCTGAATTTACTCATTGCCTCCTTGAAGAAGAAACTTACACCATTTCTGCCCTTCACTGCTATAGTGCTATTTTTCCATTTTCAACCTCCTGTGGAATTCTGGAGTTTGTAGTTTACTGAGGCCACAGAGCTCTCTGGCTGAGAATTATCAATGGCCCTCCTAAACTGCATATCCCAGAATTCCACAGGAGGTTGAAAGTGGAATAATAGCAGTATAGCAGTGTAGGGCAGAAACAGTGAAGAATTACATTTCTAGGTCTGAGTTGTGACTCTGCTTTACAGAGTGATGTATTCCAGGTCATGGTCCTTGGACACACATCTCAAGAATTCTCAGACTGCAGAGTTAGTTCAGCAAATGTGAAGTGGGTTTGGTTTGCTTGAAAATACTAAAACTAAACAAATGTCTTCCCTGTTCCTGGATTCCTCTCATGGCATAACTACAACATATAAAGGCCTAGTCTTTTGTGATTGTATGAATCTATTTCAGACAATGAGCATTCTGCCAGCAATGAGAACGTTGATTCTGAGCACGATGCCCATGTAGTTATGGACCTTGAAATATTACGGCTCTCATATGAGATGAACCCAGAGTAAAGATGCCCCACAGGGTGAGAATAGCAAGTAAAGGGCATCTCTTTCCAGCCAGTTGAAACAAAGAAGAGTTTAAAAAGATACTCATCAACTATTTAATAAGTGATACATGAACATCTGTATTAATCATTCAGTATCCACTGGATGAACTTTTGCATTGTCACGGATTGTTAAAGCAACGGCATAAAACTTTTAGAAGAGAAAGTTCTATGTTTTCAAGGGAAGCTCATTATGTCCTGCATCCTAACATTGGTCTCTCCTAAAGGAGCACACTTCAGATTCCAGAATTCCTGAATAATGGTCATACTGACTGAGCATTTTGAGAGCTGATGACCAAACATTTGGAGAACCAGAACCACTAACCTATAGTGCCTGTTGAATCAATGCCATAAATGTTCCTTAAAGTTCTTGATTCAATGAGCCTACTCCAGATGGGACTACAAACAGGATTTTCTTTACATTCCTGTTCAAGCTGAATGTTAAACAAAGCATGGATCAATGCTGGTCCATGATGAATTATATCTGAAGAAGTGAGATGGAGTCCATGAAAAGTTCATGCTGAAATAAATAGCTTCATCTTCGCTTGTCTTTTTTTCTTCCTCCTCCTTCTTCTCTCTCTCTCTCTCTCTCTCTCTCTCCCCTCCACAACACATTATGGTGTTGCCAGAAACCTGTATTTTGGAGAGAAAAAAAAACATTACAGAAGTGGCATCAAGGAGAAAATACAGAACTGTACATTCACGGAGTTATACAATCATAGTGAGAGGTTACCTTGTTAGTGCATTGTGTGTGCTCACTTTGGCAGGGTATATACTAAAATTTGAATTATTGCACTGTGCAACAATTCTCAATATACAGGATGAATATACAAACAAATGTGAATTCAGATAAGCACAATAAGTGGAATGTATTCTCATGCACCATAGGTAATGCACAATGTGCAGTGCATGGTGTGCAATGCACAATGGCACCACATATGCAACTCCACTTCCATAACCTTGAATGCTCTGTTTGAGACAGAAATATCCAACGATTTCCCAAGAGGAACTTAGGCATATAGGCATATAGAAATCAACAGTAGGATTCTGGAAAAAGGTCTGGAACAAAGATCCATCCAGTTCAGCAGTGAACCTCCCTCGACTTTCGATGCAGCATTTTCACAAGTCTGGAAGGACCTCCGAGGTGAGAATGTCTGTTTCCATTATTCTCCTTGCATGTGTCTAAATCTGCTTCTAAACCATTCTTAATTTTCTACTTTCTACTTTCCATTCTTTTAAGGGAAACATGGTTAATGTGGAAACAGAATAAAAAGAGCAAATCAGTGAACACGTAAAAAACTGATATGGTTCACAAACATACATATTTGCCCATCTGTAGGGTAATTGACAATGAAAATGGGCCCTTTGAAGGTCTGTTGAATCCCATTTTATAAACAGTGGAATGGCAGAAGAACACTCTAGTGCATAAAACAACTGAATATTTGTATTTTGATCTTGGAAAAAATGACATGAAAGTTTGGATCTGTGTGCTCTGGTGATTAGCAGTTATTTGGATGTAATCAATTTAATGTACAGGGAGGACAACAGCGGGGAGAAAGAAATACCTGAGAAAGCTGTTTCCATGCAAACTGCTGCTGTCTTTGTTTTTGAAATGTGGTTAGCTGCTCTGTTTACTCCAAAAGTAATCACTTCTTCATTCAAACGGCTTCACCAGTAAATAGAATATCTTAGGACATTAATTATATGGGAGAGAAGTCCACATGAAGGAGCTGTTACAATTCATTACTGTACATGAGCTATTCAGAGAAGGGAGAAAATGTAAGGCCAGAGATAATTGTTATTGCCTTGCTTTCTTGCAGTATTGGGGTAGATGGATTGGAAATGGGTTATCTTTCTCCCTGGTAATAAAGTGACTACTTATACATAACCAGACAGAGCGCAAAAGAGAAATGTTCACATTGAGCCAAAGAGTTTTACATCAGCTGAAAGGTACAGAGGCCCACTGGGAGTCTGGCAGACGGAAGACAAATGTGGGCAGCGGGCCAGAGTGGATTCAAGGTCAATAGCTTACTGAAACCATCCTGCATTTTAGTCCAAACTTTAAAGAAGCTGTCCAATATTCTAAATCTATGGAACTGGTAGGATCCTGTTGAGAAATGAGAGATAGTGGTGGATCTCTCAGAGCAATCCCATTGGTGAGGTAGAAGTTGAACAACAACCAATCCCACATCCATTCACAAGTAGTCTATGGATGCAGCAGTGCTTCTTGCTCATCTTCACCAACAGCCATAGATAAACTGCTGCGTGAATTCATCTAATTCTTAATTCTTACTTAAGTCACTCAACCTGGTGTCTATCACTGTCCTAGATCCCATTTCAGTCCTGACTAGAGTAGAATCATTGAATCACTTTGTTCTACCTATGCACTGACTCACCTTTCAATAAAAGATTCAGTGGGTCTATGCTAGCTGGAATTAACCAACAGGATTCCATTCAATGTACCTTGTGGTTTTAAATTCCAAAATTTAACTATACTCTGTTTTGGATATTGTCTATGACTCAGTTCTCTGATTTATTGGGTGAATCTGGGGCCAGATTCCAGGTCACATTCATCACAGTTATATTACTACAGAAGAATTTAGCAAGGAAGTGGTTCATAACTTTATGTGTGTGGAGTTACACAGTGATTATCCAAGACTACCTCATTAATGAATTTTGAAATTGTGCAACTGAATTTGCAATCAAATGTGCATGGCCGATGTAAAAATAAAAAAAAGAAAAAAGAAAGAAATATGCATCTCTATATATATCACATTGCAAACCACCAACAACAACAACAACACAATGACAATGGTATCACAGACACAACTCTGCTTCCTTAACCTTGAGACACAAGTATCCCAAGACTTTTCGTAGGGGAATTTAAGCATGAGTAAGGGCTCCATCCTGTGTCCACTTAGGCAGAATGGCGGAAGATGTCAAATAGCCAATCAGCAGTCAATTACATGGCTAACTATTGCTGAACTATTGCACATCTGCTTTATAGCACATCAGTCTTTTGGCAGAGAATAATAATAACACCTACTTGGGCTCACACAGTGGATGGCACTGTGGGGGTGGGTAGAAGTTTGATATTCTCCATGCTGAGACCAGGGTGCATTGTGTCTGGTGCAAGGGGAAGGGTCAAAGGCTATTTAAAGCCTAATCACCCCCTCACACATCTCTTTTGAACTTCACGGTGCAATCTGCCCTCCTGTTTGCAGTGCAGTGTGAGACTTCTTTGGTCACTGACTGGAGGGGGGTAGGATCTTTCCCCCTTTTAGCTGTGGGCTTTTCGCTTACCTCATACTGTAACTCTGGGGCCTTGGATAGTTGGCTTTGGGTGGTGTCTATACCTACACTGTCACTTGGCAGGTAGCAGGCGGAAATTCAAAACCTTTAGTGATCACCTTTGGCACCTTTTGGGTGTAGGGCAGAGCCCTGACAACTCTCCTTATAGCGATTTGAGATCCAAGGCTTGAGGAAGGATCCTTCCTTTGAGGTTAACCTGGGATCCAGGCTCTCACTTCTGGAATTCTGAGGTGTGAGTGGGAGTCCTATGTGTTACCTTCCAGCTATTGTTGGCTGGAGATCAACAAAAATATTTGTGTTGCCTCTACGGCTCAGATGTTTCATCCAAGGGGAATGCTGAGGAGGTAATCATGGGGTGACACTTGGTCTCAGCTGGACCTGTTTCAGGTTGCTTTGCCATCTTGCTCCATTTCTAGGCCAACACAACTTAAATATGTTGGGTCAAAAAAAGTGACCTTTATTTAACACAATTTTCTCCCTCTGGTTTCATTGTTTCATGGCTTGTTATCAAGCAATAACAAACCAATTAGGATCTTACATGCTATAGCACATCTCACTATAGTTTTTGTTGTTGTTAACTGCCATCAAATTCACTTCAACTTATGGTGACCCTTTGAATGAAAGACATCCAAGTCACTCTATCCCCAACTGCTCTGCTCAGGTTTTGCAGATTCAGAGACATGCCTTCCTTGATTGAGTCTATCCCCCTGTAGTTCAGTCTTCCTCTTTTCATACTGCTTTCCACCTTAACAAGCACCATTGTCTTTTCCAGTGAGTCATGTCTTCTCATGATATGTCCAAGGGATGGCACTCTCAGTTTAGTCATCTTGTCTTCTAGAGAAAGTTCACACTTAATTTGATCCAAGACCTATTCTTTTGTCTTTTTAGCAGTCCGGGGTATGTGTAGAACACTTTTCCAGCACAACATTTCAAATGAGTTGACTTTCTTCCTACCAGATTTCTTTGCTGTCCAACTTTCACATCCATACATAGTATATGGTTGTACTTTTTGATCATGTCTGTAATGTCTGAATTCAGTTGAAGTTTTTATGAACAATGATGTGCCATTGTTCATTGCATATCCACATGTGCGCTGAACATTGTATTTATGCATTTCATAATTTTTTGTCAATTCAGTTGGGAAGTATTTCAATTAATTAGTGCACAATTATCATGTAACTCTTTAGCTGGCATCTTGTTGCTGTTTCACATCACTCAGGGTTGTATTATTATTATTACTATTATTATTATTAAGCTATGGTATAACTTCTGCATTCAGTCCACAATTTTTTAAGTAGAGTTCTACGAGCATAATAATTGCACATACAGTTGTGCATTCTTGGATTATACTTAGCCATTCATCAATGTCTTTAATGAATAACTTATTGTAGATTTATTGCATCTATTGGGATTGTAGGATCAGGAAGCACATTTGCAGATACACAACTGATTAAACAATATTAATATTCAGCCAAAGGATGGAGTAGCACAGCCACCTTGTAACTACATGATTACAGATGTACAATATGCAAGCACAATCTTAGATGTTGAGTGTAAAGTTACTCTCTGTCCCCTTGATGTAAGATCTTGACCAAAATTCAAAATGATAAAAAATTAACTTGAATAAGACAGAAAATCCTCACTCTTAAAACTTGCGATGTCATCTTTCAATGAGTCAAAAATATCCACGGAAATAACAAGGAACATATCTCTCAACACCATTAATGTGCAGCTTAATTCTCAACTTCCAATGACTCAGATGTCAGATTAATAAGATACATAGAACCATATTTTTAATAACAGTGGTTTCATTATCTTCTGTCTATGGCATGCCTTTTACAAGTGTAATGTGGAAATTCTGTATTGATTAATGTGTTAACTTGCATCACTACAATATCATTGCATTGGTTTTCAAAAAGACAGCTTGAGTTGCATCTTCAAATATGTGTTTCTCTGACAGCAGGAGATTCTCTGAAAACAAGAAATGGAAAAGTGGAAAAGACTGAACTTTGCCGGTGGACTGACTGGTAATCCGGAAGGGAAATTAGAATACAGGGACTGATTCCTTTCAGGCGTACCTTTCTTGTTATTCTTATTATTCTTATTTCTCTCATAGTGATTATTAAACTCTACATTCACTTTAACCTTATCATTCCATAGAAATTTATGCCACCCAAGCATTGGACCATAACCTTCTAATTCTAAAAACCTTGTTTATTTCTCAATATTATCCATTCCTTTAACCAAAATAAACAATAACTGGTAAAGCATAATCTCAAATTTGTAACCCCAAACTTCTTTGTTGTTTAGCATCTTGCAATATTTTAATTTTCATTCTCAGTTTCTTCTTTTGCCAAATGAATCTTGATAGAGTCTTCTACAGTTTTTTAAATATATACTTTGAAAGAATCATCATTACTCGGAACAGGAACTAGATTCTAGGCAGCACATTCATTTTTATAGGGGAAATTCTCTCTAAAATAGAGAAATGTAAACTTGCTCATCTTTGCATATGTTTCTTAATTTCATTCCACAACTTGCTATATATTTTTTGATATAGCATACAATTTGAATTTGTTGTTGTAATACTTAGATATTTTACCTTATTTTCAATTCTGTAATCAATTTGTCCCATCAGTTCTGTTTGATCTTCCACTCTCATATTTTTGACTAACATCATAGCTTTTTTAATTGATTTTAAAGCCTTCCAAGTCTCCTGATTATTTTAATATTATCAATCTTTCAGCATTCTAAAGTGGATTTCTCAAAGTAACCACCGAGTCCTCTGCAAATACCCTTAATTTATAAGGTTCGATTTTTTAATCCCAATGCCTGTAATAGTTTTGTCTTGTCTAACATCTCTGTTTAAAAACTCAAGTTCTAAAATAAACAATGGTGGCAATGGACATCCTTTGTCTAGTTCCTTTCTGTATCTCACATGGATTTGACCGCTCTCAACTGAATATTATTCATGATGTTTGTGTAGAAGGCATCAGCCTAACCCATGTTATAAAAGTAAATCTTAGCTTTGGAAAGCATCTCAGGGGCCATCTGATTCAACCCCTGCCATGCAAGAATACACAACTAGACCACACCTACAACACAAATGTTCAAACTATATTTAGTGACTTGCAAAAGTGGGGAGCTCTATTCCACTGTCAAACCACTCTTGCAGTTCACCAAAAAAAGAAAAAGAAAAAGGTCTTCCTAATGTTTAAGTGGGATTTGATTTCTTGCACTTTGAATCCATTGGTTTGTGTTCTAGTCTCCAGAGCAGTAGAAGAAAATCCATGTCCAGATTCAGATAGTTAAAGATGACCGTCATGTCACCTCTCAGTCTTCTTTTCTCCAACCTTAGCAGTCATAGAAACCTAAACTCTTTCTCAGAAAGCTTGGTTTCCAAATCTTTGAGGATCTTGGTTACTCTTCTGCAGATATGTTCTAGTTTGTCACTGTCTTTCTTGAACAGTCTTGCCCAGAACTGGACACAGCGTTCCAGGTGAGGTCTGAGCAAACCAACATAGAATGGCGCTACAATCTTCCTCAATCTGGATGTTGTACACCTGTTTACGTAGCCCAGAAATGCACTGGCCTTTTTTTTGGCCACTTAATCATACTGTTGACTCATGTTTAGCTTGTGGTCTACTGAGGCCTCTAAATCCATTTCCCATGTCCTTCTTTCAAGACAGTTGTCACAAAGCCAATTAATCCAATGGGCCCACTTCAGTTGGGACTAAGCTTAGGATGTAGGCCATTAGTGTGTTTTGTTCACAGTGAACTACTTTGCTCACAGTCCAGAGAGGCAATGAAATAAAACAAAATTAGTTAAAGCATTTCAGGGAAGGAGATCCCACAAAAATTAAAGGACCTTCAGTAGGAGTGGTGAAAATTTCATGGCATAATTTCATGTATCCCTGTGTTCTGAATGGATTTTATAAGAACTCTTTGCTAACTCCCTTGGAAAAGGCTGTCAATTCTCCTTGCTTAGATGATTGATGATGATGATGATGATGACTTGCAGAAGAGGAAAAGGAAGCTACAGCAGTTTGGCCAGTGATCTCTATGAGGAAACATAAAATCCACAATTGCCTCTTTTGCACAAGCTGATCCGTCAGATTTGTTTGCATGCTGTTAGTTTGACCGAGAGACACTGAAAACATCTCACATATTAAAACAGCCAAATGCAAGATGCAGCGTGCTCTGCTGGGGCATCGGCTGAGCCAGCTGTGCCAAATGGGAAGCCTCCCTCAGGCTGAGCTTCTAGGAGACCTGCTGAGATTGTCTCAGCTGGATGCCACCTTTGGCACCTATTACGATGCTGCAGCTGTGTTAATAATCTTTGGCGACTCCTTTGTTTCCAATTTTGAGGCTGGAATGTGCAATTTGTACAGGATATGAGCTTACTTCTAAATCCCCTGGGATGAATGTTCTGTATCTTAATAAATTATTTGTGGAATATAAAACCTTCTTATAAATTAAGGCCTTCGTTCTTCTGACATGTATGTGCCTCTTGGAGGATGCCAACCGGTTTTCTGTAGGCCTCATACATTTTGCATGATTTTTGTTTCTATTTTTCCAAGTTGAACAGTACAATTGTCGATGTTGGCTCTGGAAATAACAAAGGCACATAACCCCAGGCTAGAGATATGCAGTTATCAGCTTGTAGAATGTTTTCAATTCCTTGATGCCATTGTTTTAAGTAACACAGTCTGGATTGTGTAAATGGGATTCACTGGAGGTCACCTCCCGGTAAATTCTGCAACTTCAGCTCAAGGCTGCATTTCCTCCCAGCCTTTGTAGATGATTTTCATAAGAAACTTAAGCTTTTCTTCACACTTTTGTAAAATCTCAGAACAGGGATACAAATCTTGGCTTACTTCATTCTCACGCGCAAGGGCTACAATTTGGAAGTCAGCCACCTTGACTTCCAGTTTGGGAAAAAGGCAAGATATAAATTAGACAGAGAGGATGCATTATTTCAAACAGTTTTTCCTCATTGTTTGAGATTGCTAGAGGCTTCTCACATTTCAGGACATTTTTCAGGTTAAAAAATATATTTCTGAAAACAATCCATTGTTTTCCACAAACAATGGCATTTTTGCACACATGGAGTTCAGTCTCATGGTGACTGATCATTTTCATGGCAACATGTATCAGACAGACAAGATATCTTCTATGGTCAAGGACAAGAACAAAAAAAAACTATGAACACTCCTTAGATCTTTCTTAGAATGACCTTGCCAGTCCCAAATATTGTACTACTCAATAGCTACTGTCATTGTAAATCTGGTTGCCTCATGTGAATCCATTTCCTTTTCAACAAAACTTAGCATCTTCTTTTCTTGAACGAGAAGGATATTATTGGCTACATGTTTTGATAGTTATATAGTATATCCAGTATCAGAGACAAGAGTTTTCCATGAACCAGTCACTGGAGAACATTAAACAACAGGTGCTGTTGCATTAATGTTCTGTTGGGAGCTTTCTGCATGTACTTGGCTGGCCGCTGTGAGTACACACTGCTATACAATTCTGTTGACCTCAGCAGGAACACTGTGTCCAGTTCTGGGCACCTCTGTTTATTGGTAAGATGGAACATATCCAAAGGGGGCAATCAAGCCCTATGAGGGATGGTTGAGGGATTTGGTTATGTTCCTGGAAAATGGAAAATAGATATGATAGTCTTCTTTAAATGATTAACAGACTGCCGTGTGGCTGATAGGAAGGAAGGAAGGAAGGAAGGAAGGAAGGAAGGAAGGAAGGAAGGAAGGAAGGAAGGAAGGAGGCTTCTCCAGAGGATAAGATCAGAACCAATGGATTTGAATTTTTAGAAAAAGAGTCCAACTTAACATTAAGGAGAACTTATTATCAATAAGAGCTGTTTAACAGTGGAATAGACTGTCTTGGAAACTAATAGTCAAGTTAGAGGGTTGTAAACACAGTTTGATGGCTATTTATTAGGTATGGATTAGCTCGGGTGACAAGGACTGGACTAGATAATCCCTTTGAGGTCCCTTCCAACTGTATAATTCCATAATTCTACTCAACATGTTTTCAGTTTGATCCAGTATAACTTTTTTTTAATTTTGTTTCTAATGTATTTTGAAGTGTTTATGTGTGTGTCAAGATGCCTGGATACGGATATTCCTAGGGGGCTTTGCTAGGCCTAAGGCAGCCATGTGCCAACTGGATCCCTTTAGAACTTTGTAAACTACAACTCTTGCCATCTTCATTCCAGCATGGCCAAAAGTAATGGATGATGTTAGTTTTTGTCCAGTACCAAAAAGATCTGAATGGTAGCTAGTCTTACCTGAGTCAACAGAGAGTGACTTGTGGTCCACATCTTCGCTTACACCCTCTCTCACTCTGGGATAATCTTATAAACTATTTTGATGAAGGCAGGAAGGGCTGGTTAATGTTTGAAAGAGAAACCACCTGTGAAAGGGAATGAAATAAAAAAAATTTCTGGGATCATGTCCATCTATGAAACTCAAAACAGCCTTGAATTCCAATTTTGGGATTAAGGTGCAATATAAGGATAAATAAATAAATATCATATTTGCACCATCCAGGATTGCCCGTGGTATGAAATATATCCTGCCTTGGATGACTTTATTTTTCCAAGTCTTGAAATGCATTTTGGCAATGAGTATACACACAAATTGAATACCTCTGGGGCGGGCTGAGGGGGGGGGACAGACTTTAATCTGTAAGAAAATTACTACAAAAAAAAACTTCAAAAAAAAAAAGACTTCATTGCAACCCTGCCAAAGAAGGGCTGAACACTAGAAGTTGTAGAAACAGGTTGGAAGGATACAACTCCCATCTGTTTACATTGTTGTTTCAAGACAACTTCTATTTCATCACAATTATATATTTTTAAAAATGTGGTGCTATAGATATAGGCTGGGACTCTACACTGGAGTTGTGTAGCATAAATCTTTACATACAAAGTGATACATTGCTTGTGCTACACATCTCTTGTCTTGAGCTGCATTGTTTCCTGGAGCAGATCATTAAGCAGTCAGTTTCTAATCACTTAGAAAGCAACACGGTAATCACGAGAAGTCAACATGGATTTCTCAAAACTAAGTCATGCCACAATAATCTTATCTCTTTTTATGATAGAGTTGCTAGCTTGATAGACAAAGGAAATGCTGCGGATGTAGCATACCTCGATTTCAGTAAGGCCTTTGACAAAGTTACCCATGACATTCTTGCAAAGAAGTTGGTAAAATGCAGGCTGGACATGGCTACTGTTAGTTGGATTTGTAATTGGTTGACTGACCGAACTCAAAGGGTGATCACGAATGGCTGCTTTTCACCCTGGAGAGAAGTGACTAGCGGGGTGCCACAGGGTTCTGTCCTGGGCCCAGTGCTGTTCAATATCTTCATCAATGACTTGGATGAAGGAATAGAGGGCACGCTCATCAAATTTGCAGATGACACCAAATTGGGAGGGGTTGCTAATACGCCAGAGGACAGGATCAAAATTTAAAATGATCTGGAGAGATCGGAGAGCTGGGCCAAGGCTAACAAAATGAAATTCAACAGAGAGAAGTGTAAGGTCCTACACTTAGGTAGAAAAAATGGAATACAGAAATATAGGATGGAGGACACGTGGCTGGATAGCAGTACATGTGAAAGGGATCGAGGAGTCTTCATAGACCACAAGCTGAACATGAGTCAGCAGTGTGATGTGGCAGCCAAGAAAGCCAATGCAATTCTCGGCTGCATCAACAGCAGTATGGTGTCTAGATCGAGGGAGGTACTGGTACCACTCTACTCTGCTTTGGTTACACCTCATTTGGAATACTGTGTCCAGTTCTGGGCACCCCAATTCAAGAAGGACATGGTCAAGCTGGAGCAAGACCAGAGGAGGACGACCAAAATGGTGAGAGGCCTGGAAGCCAATGCCCTATGAGGATAGACTTAAGAGAGCTGGGTATGTTTAGTCTGCAGAAGAGAAGGTTAAGCGGGGACATGATAGCCATGTTTAAATATTTGAAGGGATGCCATATAGAGGAAGGACAGGGTTTGTTTTCTGCTGCTCCAGAGACCAGGATAAGGACCAATGGATTCAAGCTGCAGGAAAGGAGATTCCACCTGAACCTCAGAAAGAACTTCCTGACAGTCAGGGTTGTCCGGCAGTGGAATCTGCTGCCTCGGAGAGTAGTGGAGTCTCCTTCTTTGGAGGTTTTTAAGGAGAGGCTAGATGGCCATCTGTCGGGAGTGCTTTGAGGGTGTTCCTGCATTGCAGGGGGTTGGACTGTATGGCCCGTGTGGTCTCTTCCAACTCTACATTTCTATGATTCCATGATTCTATGATTGTTGAACAACTTATGCCATTTCCGCACTACACCGTTCTAGTGCTATTATTCCTCTTTCAAAATCCTATGGAATCCTGGGGTTTGCACTTTAGCGATGTGCCTTTAGAATTCTTGGTCAGAGAGCTCTTTGGCCTCAGGAAACTACAAACCCCAGAATTCCACAGGATGTTGAATGTGGAATAATAGCACTAGAACAGTGTAGTGAGGAAATAGCCTGAGCCAAGACACCAAAAGTGCAATTGGAACCATAACAAAGCATGTATCACATACACACACACAACATATGTGCATACATGTGCATGCACACTGAAATATACATGCACATCTGAATGCTTTATGACACCTGATCTACTATGATCTTTTCTGAAATCTTAATTGAATACAGACATTCCACAAGAGACATACATTTTGAACTGTTTCCGTAGGGGCACCCCACACGCACACACACACGACACTAACTAGATTCTGGACATACTTTCCTGGCTGGCAACTTGTTCCTCTTGAATTTCTTCCTACATTGAAGTTATTAAAAGTAGCAATGGGTTGTGGCATCAGCGGGTGGGTGACAAATCCCGGTGGAAACACTGTTATAGAAGACTGGGGATTTTTGTGCTTCTGTCCCATCAGGAGCCTGATGTGAAAATCTACTTTGCAAACATCAGACTTGAAACAATAAATGGCCGTTAGTCTGCAAGCAACTGAAATGAGGTATTGATGGCATGGTTTATATGCACCAGAAATATAACTTCATTAGCTTCAGTTATATTTAGGTTCCAAATCTTCACACCTTCTGTTGTTTACCCAGCTCAGTTGAGAACCTCGTTAAAAGAAGAAACTAAGAATTATCTAAGCTTTAAAAGAAGGTTTTACAAGATGCTGTGGGGGGATCATGATATTTTCCTCGGCTGAGCTGAAATGAAAAGAATTCATATTCCATCCTGTTGATCATTTGGAGGTCAAAACATATATTTTATCCATAATGCACATCTCAAGGTTATGTCTCCATATGCTGGAAGTGACCTCCAGTCCTGGGTCCCACAAGTAGCCTTTTAGTGGCCTGCAGAGAGCCACTAATTGATTGTAGCAGTTGTGGCCAGTAGCTGTTACTGCCACCAACAGAAAATCCCCTTTTTGCCACCTTGATACTGTTTTTGGCACTTGCCCATGCATCATCTGGCACAGCTTGACATACAGAGACAGAAGGAAACTAGGGAAATAATTTCAGTTCCCTGTGACTTACTTGTTCAAAGAAATCTGAACCTTTTCAAAAGTGTGAATGACTTCCATCTCTCTTGGCTGTAGTGCCTTCACCTACCCATCTACTCATGGACATTAGTACCATGATTCCTTGTGTCAGTGCCAGAAGATGCTTAGTTCTGCAGGAGTTAAGACAGAAGAGCCATGGTGGTTGTTACCCTATGTGCTGGGGGTCCCAGGAGGGACGCCCAAATAACCAAATAAAACACAAGATGGGGAAATTAACTCGAGCACTCTCTTAAGCTAACAAGAGGCAGGGTAACTTAGCAGGGATCTTTTAACCCTATGTATACAGTGTCAGGTCAGAAGAGCAGCCAGACAAGTTTTGAAGTAACAAAACTGGTAGCTTTATTAACAGGCAAGCAACAAATAAGACAACACATGCACACAGCTAACTAAGAAATAGGAAGTGAGAGTTTAGGGGGAAATGGGTGATACGACACCTTTCTTGTAGTCCTGAAGAGATTGAAGATGGTAGTGAAGAAACTCAGCGTGGTGGCCGAGGGGAGTTCACTCGACAGAGCGGCAGCAGGGCTGGATGGAAGTCTGGAGCGATCCAAGGAGCTCTCGGAGCTGGGGTTTTTATGGGGGGAAATATGACTGTGGGCTAGTCTGTACTTGGGAGAGAACAATGAGGTTTGGGGGCACAACAATGTCTCCGAAAGGTCAGAATTTAACATGATTGAGTTAAGTTTGAATGGACAATGGAACGACTAGTATGCAGACGCAGTGTGCCTGAGCGGAGGAGTGTCCAGCTCGCCAGGGTGCCTGCTCGGGGCAGGGGGCTCTTTGTGTTCGCGTGCATCCCTAATGAAGTGTTTGTTTCGGGAGGTCTCCTAAAGCAAGATCTGGCTGTGTCTGGCTTGCTTAGGTGTAAACAGAAATGATTCAGCATTTAATAGCCATGCCTAGCTCCGTCCTTGTTCGGGGGCCTTACAAACACTTGGCTGAGGGTTGCAAAATAAGACCGAATTGTGATATCAAAATGATATCTAATGTCTAACAAAGCCAGGCCAGTTCACGGTGATAACAGTGGTGGTCTAAAGTGAGTTGTCAATGAATGTCTGTAGTAGCTCTCAGAACCATGAGCTATTAAGTTATCCAAAGGTTTTTGTGCAACCATGCTGCAGTAGTTTGAAACTGTGTGTTGGGAAGTTATTATACTATTGGTTGGAATCATGTTGGTTAGTCTCAAAAAGAGTAGACCTATTCAATGGATGAAGAGTGTGCTAACACAAAAGTAAATCCAATTGATTCCATGGCTTTGCTCTTTTCAGGTCTAAAAGTAAGATTTAGGCAATTATGTGTATTTGACCCACCTGTTTCCCAAAGCTGGGATACAAGGCGGCTGTGGAAGTCAAGAAGTCACTGGAAGCACTGCCTTAGCTTTTCCCAGCATCCTGGCTTAAGGACTGAATAAGATTCAGCTCCTGGCCTCAGTTAAGGCTACTGTGGCAAGAAGGAGCTAAGAGGCCAATGAAAGAACCCAGTAGTGATCTGAAAGGCAGGATCTGGAAGGAAGATAGTGGAAGGAATGCAAGAGTTATAGTCTCCTCTTTAGGACTAGAGTTGCAGGGGAATAAAAGTCTGTGGTCTTTCTGGGCTGGTAGAATTGTGTATCCACCAACTGTCCTGGATTGTCAAGGACAGTCTTGATTAATCATCTGTCTTCCCACTTTTTTCAGAGGTCATGGTTTCTCTCTCCTCCTCCCACTTTCATCCTTCATCCTTGATTTACTTCAGTTGTGGCAAAATGAATTCAGAAGGTAGAGTAGTTTATATTCAATCAACTCAGTAGGAGAGAGAGGAAAAGCAGAATCTTCTCCTTCTCTGTAAGTTCAGGCAAAAGTAAACTTCTGCCACCTCTTCTTAGCTTGTGTGTTCTTTCTCACTAATAACTATTGTCATCTTCACTACACTCTGATGATGCTTGGCCACGCTTGTCCCAGAGTTCATCTGTGAAATGTTGGGGGGCGGTATTTTTACCCTAAAGGTGAAGGTCTTTAGAGGTCTGCCTACAATGCCAGCATCTCTTTAGAATCTGGGGAATTATTAGCTCAAAGGAAGCCTGGGAAAGGAGGTTAATGGCAGGATCTTTCCACCTGTGTATACAAGTTCTAACTGTAGAGAGGACTGGAGTTAAAGATGAATAGAGTATTTTATTGGAAATTAATAGACACACATAAGAAATCAAGCAATCTTATGAACCGTACAAAGCTATTGAAGGGAAAGGTGAGAAGGATTGGATAGAGAGAGATTTTGAGTGGAAGGGGTGATATTTACTGGTCCTGAAGCAGAAAATCAAAGTGGAGTGGCTCAAACAAGAGTCTGAGGGTAGCACAGAGGAATGGGAGTCTGGGGGACCATGTGCAGCATGACACTCAATGTATTACAAATTGTAAGCGCTGGAGCTGGAATATATACACACAGTTTCCTACCCTGAAGGAGGGTGCATGTACAAAACAATAATGGCTTTTCCACAAAACTAACAAAGGAGTCTGGAATGGGCTGACTGTCATAACTTCAGGTGACAAAACATTGGTGGGAATCATGACAATCTCTTCATGTCTAGATGAGTAGGGGGTCTGAGAAGGCTATCCTGTAAAGTGGGAATACAGTAGGTCTCTGATGGCTTCTCCTGAGTGCTTTTGTCTTCTATTGTCTTCGTTACCTGCACTTTTGAAAGGATTCTTGCAAGTGCCTTAGCGCCAGGCTTTCCCGCCTAATCCTCTCTGAATTTATGACCTGGTCATGCTGAGACCATCCTGACCTGACTATGTGCTTACAGGCAGAACTTCTTCGAATATGCTTTCTGTTACTGCAGTTTAGACCTCCTTGGGGACACCCCTACATATCATTTTGATATCAAACCATTCAGCTTTCTTCCACCACTCTGCTCCACGTGTTTGTGAGGCCACCGGACAAGCACTCAAACAGACACGGCTGATAATTGCTGGACATTCCATTCTCCACCCAGGCAGGCCAGATACAGCTGGTTTGTTGCTTCAGGGACCTCTACGGCAAACACCTCATTACATATGAACAATGCTAACAAAGGCTTCCTGCCCCGAGCAGGCTACTGGACAAAGGTTGTGCTGTCCACTGGCAAGCGCTGTGTATTTGCATACTGGCCACATTATTGTTAATTCGGCTCTGATTCCATCATGCAAAGTTGTGACCATTCCGAGACATTGTCTTGCACCCAAAACTCATTGTTGTTCCCCGAGTAAGGCATAGCCCGCAGTCACAATTCACCTGATAAAAACTCCTGATTCCGAGACCTTCCTCGGATCCCTCGACCCGCTCCAGAGTTCCATCCCGCCTTGCTGCCACATTGCTTGGTGAGCTCCCCTCAGCTAATCGAGCTGAGCTTCTTCTCCATATCCTCGGCTGCCCTCACAAGCTCCAGGACAACGAGACAGGTGTCGTATCACCCATTTCCCTCTGAAAACCCCCTCTCTCTCTAACTCATTTTCTGATTCCTTAGTTATCTGTGAGGTTGTGGTATCTATAAAATTTGTCTGTATTCAATAAAACATCATTTTTATTATTTTAAACCCATCTGGCTGCTTGGTTGACCTGACCCCGTAGACGCTGGGTTGCAAGATCCTGCTAAGTTACCCTGCCTCTCGCTAGCTTAAGTGAGTGCTCAAGCTAATTTTCCCCAAGGTTGTGTTATATTGTTTGGCTATTTAGGTGTCCCTCCCGGGACCCCCCAGAGAACAGGGTAACATTTCAACCACAAATATATCTTGTTGAGGATGGAGCAAGCTTGTTTTCTGCTGCTCCAGAGACTAGGACATACAACAATGGATTCAAATTACAGAAAAGGAGATTTCACCTAAATATCAGGAAGAACTTCTTGGCATTAAGAGCTGTTTGACAGTGGAATGTTCTGCCTCAGACTGTGGTAGACTCTCCTTCTTTGGAGGTTTTTAAACAGAGACTGGATGGTCATTTGCTGGCGGTGGTTTGAGTATGTGTTCCTGCATGGTAGGGGGTTGGACTTGATGGCTGCTGTGGTCTTTTCCACCTCTATGATTCTATGAGCCCTTCAACAAAAAAAGTAGAAGTCAGATAAGTTAGCAAGGGAAAGAGAAGCCTAGAAGATGGCTGATGTGAAACGCTCATTCTGATCTACTCGGGCACATTTTCTTCCCTGATTAACTTGCACTTTGCATGCTCCTGGGAACTCTGTTTCTCCCAGTCTATATCACCCTCTCCTCCGGCAGCTACTCACATACAGTCATCCCTCCAGATTCACTAGGGTTAGGGGCACGTGACACTCATGAAAGTGGAAAAAGCGTGAATAACTCTAGGCCCTCCCAAACCATATTTAACACAGGAAAAAAAGTATGATCACCATATTAGAATCATAGAATCATAGAATCATAGAAATGTAGAGTTGGAAGAGACCACAAGGGCCATCCAGTCCAACCCCCTGCCATGCAGGAAAACCCTCAAAGCACTCCCGACAAGTGGTCATCCAGCCTCCGCTTAAAAACCTCCAACGAAGGAGACTCCACCACACTCCGAGGCAGCAGATTCCACTGCCGGACAGCCCTGACTGTCAGGAAATTCCTCCTGAGGTTCAGGCGGAATCTCCCCTCCTGCAGCTTGCATCCATTGCTCCTTGTACTGGTCTCAAGAGCAGGAGAAACAAGCCTACTCCCTCCTCAACATGACACCTCTTCAAATATTTAAACATGGCTATCATGTCCCCTCTCAACCTTCTCTTCTGCAGACTAAACATACCCAGCTCTCTAAGTCTGTACTTAACCCACAGTGAATGCCTCTGAGGAATGATGGTTCCTTTCCAAGGCAGAAGTGGGTGGCTGGTGAGGCTTATTGCCACCTCCACTGCTGCTCCACACCATTTTTAAGAGTTACTTACAAGCCTTGTTCTCAATTTCTCAGTCTCATGAGGCTTGCAGTCCCCATTAAAAATGGCATAGAGAGGCAGCAGAGGTGACAGCAAATAATCTGTGAATAATCAAATCCGCAAAAGTGAAACCTGCAACTGTGGAGGGCTGACTGTATGTCATATCTAGGTACCCATCCAGAGGCTACTTATCTTGTATCACTAAAGACCATCCTGCATCTACTTTCACTCACAGCACCGTCCAATTGCATATCAGGGGACTCTCTAAACTTAAAACCTTTTCTCTCTATATGAGTGGAAATGGGCTTGGTTGAAAGGGCATCGAAGTGGTGAGATGGATGTGGACTACAGCTTCTGTGGCAGTGACTTCCAAAAATTAAAACAAATGAAAACATCACCACATAGGTTAAAACATATCACTCATTCTTGTTAAGGCACAATTGATTTATTTAGGGAGTTGAAAACATTCAAAGCAAATCCATTAAGAAGGCAAAAGATAAAAGCTATTAAAACACAATAGTATAAGCCCTTGCAATCAGTTCTGGCAATCTTGTCAGAAAAGGAACATTTCCATCTGCTGGAAGAAAGGCATTAAGGAATGATCTATCCTAGGTCGTGTCTATACCACCTGAGTGGAGTACTTCAAAGGTAGTTTAAGTGCCATGGTTCTGTCCTGTGGAATCCTGGGATTTGTAGTTGGGTGAGATACTTAGGCCATTTCTGCACTAACCTGTTATAGTGCTATTATTCCACTTTCTACATCCTATGGAATCCTGGGGTTTGCAGTTTAGGGAGGAGCTGGTCAGCCCCTCCCTAAACTGCAAACCCCAGGATTCCATAGGATGTTGAAAGTGGAATAATAGCACTATAACAGACTAGTGAGGAAATGACCTTAGAATTATCTGCCACAGAGTGCTGCTGATGTTGTGCAGGGGAAGGCACTCCATCTGTTTCGGACTTCTGCTCCCAGAATATCTGGCCACTGGCTAAACTGAGTGGGGACTCAAGGAGCAGAAGTCCAAAATTCAATATCTGGGAAACACTGCACTGGAGAATTCTCAATATTTCAAAAAACTACAAACTTCTTCACAGGCATGACACAGGATTCCATTGGATGGAGCTATGGCAGTTAAAGTGGTATCAAACTGCAGCGTGGTAACAGAAGGGAGCTCCAAAGCCTTGAAGAAGACAACGAGAAGCCTTGCTCCTGAGTTTCCATTAGTCATGTCTGTGAAGGAGGAGGGACAGACAGAAGGGGCTCCCTTGAATCTCTCAATTGTTATGTAGGGGAAATGAGGTTTCTCATTGCTGGGGTTAATTCATTTCCCCTACATAACAATTGACATCCCCACTACATATTGGAACAATTTGCTGATAATCTGGAATCATTCCTAATGGTTTACTGGAACTCTAGGATCAGATGAAAGGTGTCATATCTTTGTTCCACGTATTCAAATTGTCTCATGTGCATATTATGCAAGGCATGTGCTCCTTGAAGTATGCCTTGAAGTAGACTGGAAAATAGTGGACCGGTACCCCAACATTTTTATTTCTCACTCAAAATTACTCCTTGGAAGTTGTTTCATAGATCATTGATTCCTAGATTCTTGAACAGAATCAATATCAGTAATGGCCCCAGTGGTCCAAATCTCCTGGTTGACTATGATAATGATACCATAAATCCCCAAAATATGACTAATTTTGCAAAGGTTGACCATTTTTAATGGGGTGTCTCCACATGAAGGAAGAAAAACAAAATAGAAGGATACTTTCCAACCCTATTGTAAACATGAACACTTCTGCTTGGGGTCAGGAGTGATAAATATTTTTGGTCTACTGGCAGAGACATTACTGACAGATATCAAACTTCCCACTCCCTTCCATCTGCAATGTTACTTTCCCTTTCCATATAATTTCTTTATCTTTATTGCTCTCTGTGTAGTTGTCTCATGTAGGTGCCAAGAAAAGCTGCCAGGGTTTCTCTGTGCCTAGAAGAAATAAAGTCAGATCTAAAAAGTGCTTTATAGGCAAAATAAATTACCAGCGAGTCTTAGAGATAGTTGCTGGGCAAATTGATTTCTGTGTACAAATGTCCATCTCTTGATTTGTTGATGAAATTTTAATGTTCTACATGTTAAAAAGGAACCTATTTAAATACACTACGAGGACACGGACAATGTATTCGAGCAATGGTTGGTGCTCCCCTTCCTTTTCTCACTTTGGTTTATTCCTTGCATTTTGGTAGAGGTAGGGGGAACTTCTACCATAACATTGCAAAGCCAGCAGGTCAGAAAAATGAAAAGCAGGCTGCTTAATAGTTGGGGGAGGAAATGCACATTTGCAAGAGGAAACAATATGAATATTTATTCTGAACTAAGGAGAGCCAGAACAGTGTAGTGGTTTGAATTCTGGTCTAGGATTCCAAAAGACCAGGGCACAAATCACTACTCAGCCATGGAAACCCATTGGATGACTTTGGGCAATGTCACAATTTCTCAGCAATGTTGGACCTCCTCTGAATAAATAAAGAAAGCCAAAGAAAATCCAACAAAATCCTAGGAGAGGGCTTCCAGATATCAGAATTGATATGAAGGCATATAGCAACAACATTTACTGAGTTGGCATGGTGTAGTGCTTTGAGTCATGACAAGGATTCTGTGATAACAGCTTAGTCATCAAAACTCACTAGGTGGCCTTGGGAAAAATCACACTCTCTCAGTCTCAGACAAAAATAATGGTAGACTCAGCTCTAAACCAATTGTACTAAAAAAATACCATAAGAGGCCACCATAAATTGAGAACAACTTGAAGGAACACAACAACAACAATATCTGCATTCCTTCCTCCTCCTCTATCTACATCCCTGGGTACATCGAACATAAAAATGGTAGCACACTTGACCAGTTGTAAACACACGTCTTTGAGAGATGACTCCTTCATAAACCAGAAGTGGACACAAAATGGACAGCAGTGGAAATGTATTTCCTTCCACATACTTGAGCTGGAACAAAACAAAATATAACAGAACAGTGCAGAATAAAAATGGTTAGGAAGAAGAGGAGGGAAAAAAATATATTTAATTAATAGGTAAAAAGAAATGGCCAAAGAAGGTGTTTGGGGATTCATTAACCAAAAACTGATGAGGTAGGTGAAAAAAATTCTGACCTCATGAGCTGTCAGATATCAGAGTTCATCTCCATCTAACTTGTTTGGAAGATTCCCTTCCGTGCTTTCTGGTTTTTAAAGTCAGGAAGCTAGAATAGGAAACACCTGCCTCAATTGATAAGTAGAGGTAGAAAAGAAATTATTAAAGTTGCTGTTGATCTTGTAGTTCTTATGAGAGAGGCATTCCCTCAAGTATCAAGGTCCCAAGGCCTCTCCTAGGAGCAGTTAGTTCCCAAATGTCTGTTGAAAAAAAAAGTCCAAAAATAGGTAAAAAACAAGGATAAGTTTATCCAGAAAAAGGTAATTAAACTATCAATAAAATTAAAACACACATCCGGTTGTAAACCCTAACTGCAATTGACCCATTCAGTCAATGGGATTAAAGAACAGTTGATTCACCCTGTTAAAATTGATTCAATGGCTCTACATTAGATGAGCCTGCTGATATGATTCTGACTGGAAAAAAATGATTTTAAACACACCCGTTAGAACAAGTTTTTTTAAAAAAGAAAAAAATCCAGAACCCTATTAAGCTTTTTCCCGATTCCTCTGTTTTCTTCCCACTGAACAAAGTATTAACTTGTATGCAGACATATATAGGACGCAAAAGCAGTAATCCCTGAAACACCTATTGGATTTCTTTTTAAGAAAATCAACAAGGAATGTAGCTTCCCTCAGAAGGGAGTTCCAACTGAGAAAACTATATGATCCATTCACAAAACAAAAGTATAGCACTATGGTTCCACTTTAACTTTCATGATTCATCTTAGGGAATCCTGAGATGTGTAGTTTTATAAGGCACAAAACTTCTCAGGGTGAGAATTCTAAGTGCTCATGCTTAAACTGGAAATTCCAAGATGCCATGCAATTAAAGTGGAATAATTGTGTTGTAAGATTCTGTAGTGTGAATGGGCCTCTTGGCCCTCAATTACTCAAATATAGAACATTTCTGCACGACACTCTTATAGCACAATGATTCCACTTTTAACCTTCTATGGAAATCTGGAGTTTGCAGTTCCAGGAGGGGCCAGCTGGTCCCTCCCGGAACTGCAAACTGCAGGATTCCATGGGATGTTGAAAGTGGAATCATCTCGCTATAAGAGAGTCGTGTGGAAATGATCATAGTGAAAGCCAAAGTGCAGCAGCAGCAGTTGGTGTCTCCCATGTCAATGGAAGAAAGAATTCATTCTGGGGCTTCAGTCCAAACTTCAGAAAAATCATTGAAGGTGTTGAACTGATTTTGTGTGTACTTAAAGTCATCTGTCAACTTATTGTAACCTCATGGATTTTATAGGGTGTTCTTATTGCAAGGAATACTCAGCAAATGGCCTTGCTGTGAAATATTGCCTATAGCTCCTGGTACTCCTTGGCAGTCTCCCATCCAAGTACTAATTAAGGCTGACCCTTGCTTAGTTTCCAAGATCAGATGAGATCTGGTGCCTTTAGGGTATTTAAGCCCTTAATTGTTCCTTTTAATTTTGGACTCTATCCCATAGGAGTGTCACTATCTCACTCATATGGAAGCCACCATCCACTACCTGTGAATTATGGTTAGAGGACAAAGAGTGTGTACAAGATGCAAATGTACAGGGTGACTTTGATTTTTTCTTTTCTCACAAGAAGGTCACATTAACATCCCTCCAGGGACAAAGCAAAAGTGGTGTGATGCTTACACTTCACTCTGTTTTATGGAGCTAAAATTGGGCTTTTGTTATCCCCTGCTCAATTGCATTCTATTACTCTTCATTATGCTTTCCAGCCAACTCTAAACAGCCCCGCCTTGGTTATTTGCACTCTCAAAAAAGTTCATTTGGCTCCTGATTGTGCCCCAGCTCCTTCTCTCATGTGTATTCCCTATTCTTCATTTCCCAGTATTTAAATATAACACAGGATGGTGGCCAAAAGGTTTTAGAGGCACTCCCTTCTGAGAGCAAGGTTAAGATGACATTTCTCACCCAGCTCTACCTTTTTATTATTGGTGCTTAATTGATCATGGTAGATAGGCTGTTACAGTCAAGTGGTGGAAGGTGTTACCTACTGGAATGTTTTTCCAGCAAATTTACTCAAACTGTTTCTGTTTACTGCATGCCCAATGGTGCTCTGCCATGCATTAAAGGGGGACAGGGCAAGGATTAATAACAGCTTGCTCCCTACTCATCTAATCCCCCAAGTGTGCATATATGTGTGTGTGTGTATATATTTGAGCCACTTTAGATTTATAGCAAGCAACTCATTAAGTTTAAATGGTCAGAAGCTGTAATTTTCCCTGCATCTCTTCTGTCAGCGATTATGTGGTTAAGTGATACAAAGAAAAATGCAACCCAAATGTGTTTGGATCATTTGTGGAAACTGAGCAGAGAGAAGAGGGGAGAAGGAATGGGAGGACCAGTCAATGTCTGGTAGGTCAAGCAGCCACTTTACAATAGGACTGCTTAGAAAAGCAATTTATTGGTAGGCTCACTCAAAAAGGGTATAATGTGATATGTCTCACAGAGAAAGTCATCCCTCCCTGCTAGGAACCCAGGTGTACTTGGAGGTGGGGATACAACTAAAATGGTACCCATTTCTTCTTGAGTCTAAGACAGTTTTTTTTTTTTTTTAAAAAAAAAAGATGTATTTGTTGCTGTTGTTAGTTGTTATCAGGTAAACTTCAACTTAGGGTCTCCAAGTCATCCTATTATCAACAGCCCTGCTCAGGTCTTGAAAACTCAGGGCAACTGTGGCTTCTCAAATTCCATGTTCTCATAATATGTATTTTGAAGTTTCAGACATTCCTCTCACTTTTGAGCACATCGGCAACTGAATGTCTTTTTGGCTTAAGTCCGGTTGTGCCTTGAGACACAGGCCATTTCCGCACGGGCTAATAGAAACAGTGCAGAGCGTCCTCCAGGGAGGACGTCTGCACCTGGGAGCGGACTGGGTCGGACCTACTTAATGTAGATCCACACCTCAGCCCTCTCTGGAACAACCCCAAGTGGTCGTCAAGTGTGCTTTTGAAAGACCACTTAAAACAGGTCTTTCAAAAGCACGGAGCGTGCCATTCCACCCCCGCTCTCCAGTGCAGATTTGCAGGCTTGCACCAGTGCAAGCTTGCGATCTGCTGGGGGTGGGCTTTAGGCTGGCGAGCTTCAGTGGTTGGTCAAGACCCTCAACCAACCGGAAGCTGCCATTTTTGTCCCCGGAGCAGTGCAGAGTGACGAGCACGCATTGCTCCAGAGCAGCGCAGACCGGACCAGGAAGCAAAGAAGTCCGGTAAGTAGCGGCACGGGGTGACTACCTCGCCCCATCCTTATCCCTTCCTTCATTTTGTCTCATAATAGGTTTTTCATTGTAAAAGACATTCAGAAGTGGTTTACCAATGTCTCCTTCTGTGCAGCACAAGCAAGCTGTGGTGCCTATGCCATTGTATCTGAGACATCTTCTCCCAGTGTCTCTCTTCTGTCTCTCTCTCACACACTCCTGTTGCTGCTGTCCAGTAGCTGTTTGGCACTTTTAGTCTGGTTCTTTATTATAAGCCTCTCTGAAGTGGAATACTGTACCAGTAGCAGTGCTACCACCAGCATATATTCCTTGCCTTATAGGATCACACAGTCTTACCACCCCATGGAAAAGTAGTGTCATTGTGGAAGGTATATTTAAATGGTGCTAAAATGTAAAAGTTGGCGAAAACTACATCGGTGGTAGAACACATGCCTACCATACACCAATGATTTGGATTTCAGCTCCCTAAAATCCTGAGCATTGGTCATAGTGGCTGGCACTTCTGGGAATTCAAGTCCAAAACATCTGGAGGACCAAATGTTGAGAACCACTGGTATTCATTAGGCCTGAACCCTATTGTTACTTTCAACTACAGTAGACCCATAGATTCCGTGTGATTTCTTCATATATTGACTCCCGACTGAATTATGTATTCATTTGGTCTAATCAATTTGGGAGTAGCTAATAGGATCCTAGTCTCAGACTCTTTCCACAGCTTACTTTCTTGTGGTGGTGGGTGGTGAGATCTCAGCAATGGCTCTACCAGGACGGGAGTGCAATGGCAGTGCTCCCCTCTGTACAGGACTGGCTCCCTGCCAAAAGAAGCACAGTGGACACACTGCTTCCTTCCTCAGTGCATTCAGGTACTTTCCCAGGCTGTGCTAGGGCAGGAAGCCATTGGCACAGGAAGTGCCACCATCATGCTTCCTGCCCTTCCCCAGGACAGGTAAGTGTGGGGTGGTGGTACAGTCACGTGTCATTGACAGAGAGAGCCCCTCAATGATTCAACCTGTGATTATGCCACCTGGGGGCAGGAGAGGAACAGGACTGCAACAACATCACGTAGAAGCATTGTTGTGGTCCCACCCTTTTCCTGTCCCCATGGCAGGATGGGACGGTGCTACAGAAAGGGCCTCAGAGTTTGATCCCTGGCACTGGGAATTGTGAGGCTGGGTGAGGATACCCAGACCACTATGAAAGCCCTTTGCAAGGAATGATGCAAACCAAGTGAAAATCAGAGGTGGAACACTGAACTAGAATGGAACAATTGCCTGACTCAGTATAAGAGAGTTCATCCTTCTTAGAAATAAACTTTGATTAGGATAGATGATAGTTTCACTTAGTTATTTCTATAAATGCAACATTCAAAATTTCAATTTTTTTTTTAAATAATATTTTTTAAAAATAATAAACTGCTAGGGTCCTTATCACACTACACTGTTATAGTGCTATTATTTCACTTTAACTGTCTTGGCTGCATCCTGTGGAATTCTTGGGTTTATAGTTTACTGAGCACCGGAGCTCTCTGTCTGAGAATTCTAAATGCCTCTCCCTAAACTACACATCCCATGATTCTATGTGACATTGCCATGGCAGTTAAAAGTGGAGTAATATCACCATAACAGTATAGTGTGATAAGGCCCTAGAATCCTGATGATGTCTTACACATATGTAATTACTCCTGCAGAAGTTGTTGGATATTTTGGTTGCATCAGAATGTAGAAGCTGAACTGTGTGTTTGCTGCCACTGTGTATGTACATGTCTGTGCACATGCACATTCAGTTGGATATTAGGGTGTGTATTTAGTTGCACAATGCTGTAACTCAAAACTAGTTGTGTGCAGCACAATCAATGAATATCTCCACATGCAGAGATTTATACTTCATAATCCGCTGTAGGATTTCAGCCGTTGTCTCAATTATTCTAAAATAAACCCAGGACTCCTTCATGCTACACAGATATAGTGCTATAATTCTATTTTAACTACCATGGCTGCATCCTATCAAATGCTGGAATTTGTAGTTTAGGAAGGGCCAGTTACTACTCATAGTCAGGAAGTTCTAATTCCTCCCCAAACCACACACATCAAACCTACATAGGATGCCACAAAATCAGTAGAACTATTGTGCTGCAATTGTGCAATGTGAAAGAGGCCTCATAAGGCAGTGTTACTGCAGTCTAGGCCTACCCGGAGATAGCTCCTGATATCATTTTGATATCAAACAATTCGGCCTTCCCCTGCCACCCTGCTCCATGTGTTTGCCAGTCCACCGGACAAGCACACAAACAGGCACGGCCGATAATTGCTGGACATTCCATTCCCCACCCAGGCAGGCCAGACACAGCCGGTTCGTCGCTTCAGGGACCTCTCCAGCAAACACCTCATTACATATGCATGATGCTAACAAAGGCTTCCTGCCCCGAGCAGGCTACCGGACAAAGGTTGTGCCATCCACTGGCAAGAGCTACATATTTGCATACTGGCCACACTATTGTTAATTCGGCTCTGATTCCATCATGCAAAGTGTGACCTTTCTGAGACATTGTCTCGCACCCAAAACTCATTGTTGTTCCCCGAGTAAGGCATAGCCTGCAGTGACAATTCACCCTATAAAAACCCCTGATTCCGAGACCTTCCTCAGATCGCTCCTGAGTTTCATCCCGTCTTGCTGGTGCTTGGCTTGGTGAGCTCCCTTCCGCTAATCGAGCTGAGTTTCTTCTCTGCACCCCTGGCTTCTCTCTCGAGGTCCAGGACGACGAGACAGGTGTCGTATCACCCATTTTCCTCCAAAAGTCCCTATCCTTAATTTAACCTCTAATTTTTTAGTTAGCTGTGTGACTGTGGTGTCTTTGCTATTTGTTTGTATGCAATAAAATATCATTTTTATTGCTTTAAACCCGTCTGGCTGCTTGACTGACCTGACCTCGTAGATGCTAGGTTGCAAGACCCCGCTAAGTTACCCTGCCTCTCGCTAGCTTAAGCGAGTGCTCCAGCTAATTTTCCCAAAAATTGTGTTTATTGTTTGGTCATTTAGGTGTCCCTCCCCGGACCCCCAGTAAACAGGGTAACATCAGGGTAGTGTCTTCAGATGAGTAGCTGATCTTAAGAGGTAGCACATTCTGTAAAACCATCTTATGGTTTCACGGCAAAGGACAGATTTAATTGGGACCCATGATTCACAGCTCTGAGTTTTAGCTACTTCACTACAATATCTCCATAGCCAAGAAGCATTTATTCTGGTTTTCTTTCTTGCTTCCCTGACTATTTCATTGGTTCAAGAGCACATCATCAGCCAATACCAAAAGATTTGATGCTGGTAATACTTTACTAAATTCATTCACCCGATCAATACTTTTCCTGGAAAAAGGTGCTGCTGTTTGATCTATTAATGGGGAGAAATTCTTTCTTTACTGTGGCCAGCCTTACTGTTAAACAAGAACAGTGAAAGAGTTAATAAAATAACCAGCTGTCTATACACAAAAGGACCTAACAGACAAGACTCTTCCTTTTCTTGGAGATGATGGAATATTAGCACAAAGAGGAAACAGAACTCTGTGGACAGAACCCACATGTGTAAAATCACTTATAAAAGTGATTGGACATTTTGTCCAATGAAAAATGGCCATAATCTCTTCAGGGTTGCACAACTGGTGCTATTCTGCACTGATATACAACATTTGCAATGCACACTTGTGCAGCCAGGTATACGGTACCCATATACATCCATGCACAAGGTGTTTCTATATCCAATATGCAATGCAATGCAGATGAAACTCCTTTTTTGCAAATCAGTCAATGCACAGTCCACATTTAGTCATTCAGTATTGCAATCTACTAGTGAAGTAATGTTTACAAAGTAACTTTGCATAACATCATGATTGTAAAGTTATGTTCTCTTTCCTTGATGCAGGAGGCAGGCTCCTGCAGAAAGGATTATGGCTGAACTTCCACAAGGAGTAGGACGGGTGGGCTCTTGACTACATTCAGACACTCTTAATGACGGTAGTGGTGTCTTCATTGCCAATTGTAGAGTAGATGTGGCAAGAAGATTTGTTGAACTCAACAATCTTGACAAAAGTAGTCTTTTTACAATTTATGAGATGTGGTTGCATCTCTTTTGCCTTCCTGGGCATTTCTAAGCAATAACATCTGCTGAAGTAATAAATCTGTATTAAAAATGAATGATAGCATCATAAAATCATAGAACTGGAAGAGACCACAATGGCCGTTGAGTCTAATGCCATTCTGCCATGCAAGAACACACACTCAAAGCACACCCAGCAAATGGCCATCCAACCACTGTTTAAAAACCTCTGAAGAAAATGTCTCCAACACACTCTGAGGCAGAATGTTCCAGTGTCAAATGGCTTTTACCACCAGGAAGTTCTTCCTGATGTTCAGCTCAAACCTCTTTTCCTGTAGTTTGAAGTCATGGCTCCATGTCCTAGTCTCTGGAGAAGCAGAAAACAAGCTTGCTCCATCTTCAATATGGCATCCCTTCAAATATTTAAACATGGCTATCATGTCACCTCTTGACCTTCTTTTCATCAGGCTAAGTATACCCAGCTCCCTAAGCCTCTTCTCATAGGGCATGTTTTCCAGACCCTTCACCGTTTTGGTCGCCCTCATCTGGACATCTTCCAGCTGATCAATATCCTTCCTGAATTGTGTTCCCCAGAACTGGATGCACTATTCTAGGTGAGGTCTAACCAAAGCAGAAAAGAGTGGTATTAAAATTGGGAGGAAAATGATGTAGTTGAAAAGAATACAGTGGAACTATGGTCTTATGGACTTTTGTTTTAAAATGCTGCTGTTCTTATTAGAGAAATTAAGGGAATGGGTGGTTATGTATGTGTTGAGTTGTAAATACAATAAGGCAGATGAATTGTGGGAAGTAGGTGAGAATGTGGAATGTTGGAAGTGACTGACAATGGATAGAGTGTTTGGATGGGATTTTAAAATGCGTGCTAGGTAGGACAGCTATTAAGGAATATTATGGTGATGCAAAATGAACTTACAGTTCTATATATCAATAACAGAGTGCTGTCCTAAGTGTACTACCTGTCCCTTGTGTTGAATGGCACTCTTTTGCAACTGAGCCAAGACACCAGATGTGTAACTTTTGCATTATTATCATTATCATCCTACCTGTGACAAAGTTGCTTTGGGGGTCAGCTATTTGAAATGTAAGTGCAACTGGATGCTGAGTTGCTAGGTGACAGGGGTAGAAACTTAAGATTGGGTTTATGGATGACAGGAATTATATATAAGGCAGAGAGTTTGTTTGTACAAACAGCTTTCAGCAAAATCTTGTCCAGAGAGGGTGTCTGGGTTGTGTTTAAGCAACTGAGGAAAAGAGAGAGAGAACTGGTGCCTAGGGCTGGGAGGTACTGGCATAGACTGAGATAAGTTTGAGCTGTTTAATGTAACAGCACTGTACTTTGCATGAACCTTAACAAGATACTGTATTTTTAATGTTATTACAAAGAAGAATACAGGTTTCTTATTTTTTTTTAATAACTAATGAGTCAGTCTGTGTTATATAAAGTCAGCGGTAACAAAAAAAAGAACACAGTACCATAAATAACTTATTTGGTTCTGGGGAAACCCATGAAACCTTAGTCCTTTTGCATGAAAGTTGTGGTTGAACGATGGCGCTGTGGCTGAATGTCAGTTTCAGGGCGTCTTATTTAGCTGGAACTGCACAACCGATCTAGTGAGCAATACCACCGCCATTTCCCCAAAACTGAGGCTCAAGAAAGTGTACAGTTTAAAAAAGAACCAGTAGAAACATAGAAAGAGTGAGGATTAAAATGCAATTACACTGTTCACAATATTAACAGAATTTAAACACACACTTAGAAGGATAAGAGTTGTAGATGATGATGGTGATGATGATGTTTTATTGCCTGCACATCATTGTGCATTGTTGCCATATACACACTTCTACTTCCACAACTTTGTACTGAATTAGGCTGCCCGGCATCAGGCACATCTTTCCAAATGCGTCACATCATCTCACACAGTACCCAACACTCTTACTTTTCCAGATTTCACAGATGAAACCTGGGTTGTGTTACTGCAGCTTCTAGGCTGCCTTGGTGATAGCATAAAGATATCCTTTTGATATCAATAATTCGGCTTTCTTCCACCACCCCTCTCTACATGTTTGTGAGGCCCCTGGACAAGCACGAAACTAGGCTAGGTGGCTGATTGCTGCAATATTCCTAAACAATACAGACAAGCCAGAAATAGCCAGATCGCAGCTTCAGGAGACCTCCCGGCAAACACCCTATTCTGTATGCGTGCCACCTACAAAGGACTCCCTGCCCCGAGCAGGTAACTTGACTAGCTGAACAATCAACTGTCCAGCATCGCACATTTGCATACTGGCTGCTCCTCTGTCAATTCGGACCTAACTCAATCATGTCAAATTTTGACCTTTCCGAGGCTTTGTCTCGCACTCGAAATCCATTGTTCTCACCAAGTATGGCACAGCCTGTAGTAACATCTCTCCCTATAAAAACCTCTGATTCTGAGACCCTCCTCGGATCGCTCCCGAGTTCCAGACCGCCTTGCTGCCTCTTTGCTGGGCGAGCCTCCCCTCAGCTCCATCTGCTGAGCCACATCGAACGCCAGCATCGCTCTCTATTCTTCTGGTCTTCAGGATAGGTTTCGTATCACTCAATTCAACTATCCCTCTGAAAATCTCTCTATCCCACTTCCACCTTCATTTTTTATAGTTATCTGAGTGAGTGTGTTGCATACACTGTTTGGTTATATTTTAATAAAGATCTCATTTATCCTTTCAAAACAGTTTGCTTCTTGACTGGCCTGACCCTGTAGACATAGGGTTCAAGATCCTGCTAAATTACCCTGCCTCTTGTAACACTAAAGCAGTGCTCAGAGCTAATTTTCCCCACCTATAGTTGAGCACATTTTGGTGTCCCCCATGGGACCCCCAGTAAACAGGGTAACAGTCGTGTGTAGCCAGGCAAGGTCAGAGTGTGGTCAAGGTGGCAAAAGTCATTAGTGGGGAAAGCAGAACGAGCTAGGAGAGGCTGTACAGTTTGCTTTTGCCTGAGTCTACAGGGAAGGGTAAGCTTGTACCCCTCCTCTCCTCTCCACCATGCTGAGTTAATGGAGTCCAAACTACTTTTGCATGTGTTAGTTTGGTTTGCGGCAAACTGAGTAAGCTGATTACAAAAGGAGAAGAAAGCGAGAGGTGGAGAAAGAAACTGGGGCGTTTAAAAAACAACTGAAAAAGTGGGATGGAAAAGAATTATTTTGGACTGTCCCTGTTAACTAGGGACCTTTGGGGTATGAGCACTGCTCTTCTTGTATTCTTAAAACATCTGTTTCAACCACTAAGGTCAAATATCCCCGATTCCTTGTTTATCTATTATAGTAGCATGTTGTTTGCATAGTGCTTCAGGGTGTGAACTCTGCTTACGGGGAAGTTGAAATAGTAAGGTCTAAGTGAAGACTAGGAAAAAACACAACAGGTGAATTATCTATTATGAGGCTCCTTGCCTGGTTCTTACTTACCATCTCTTGCAAAGAGATTATGCTTCATCCCCTGCCAGCTTGCTTTATGCTCCTCGTAATATGTATTTTTATCTGAATGAATTTTTTATCCTGCAGTATAAATATTTTTCACTGTATAAATAAGTTAAAACATATTTCTGAAAAGATGCATTTATTTAAATCTGCTCCCTTTCTCTTTCTCTCTTTTTTAAAGCATCACCTTGCCTGGAAAAGAAAAAAAAAACATTTCATTTGATTTCGGAAGGAGGCAAGAGTGATTGCAGCCTGCCTGGAAACAAATAAACAAAAAAATTAACACCGATTGCCACCCCCATAAAAAAGCGATCTTTCATTGCAAACTCTGGCGCCTTTAACTGAGGTTCTGTGTGCAGCTAGAAAATGTCACCGGAGCTGAATTTTAAATCAAGAGCTCATATTTCTTTGGGGACTTTCAGATGAGGAGAAGAAATAGAATATTTACAATTTAGTGCATAATTCATTCTCTGTAGAGAGCTTCCAATATTCTTCCCCACCTTATCCCTTGATATATATATATATATATTTATATATATTTATATATATATTTATTTATTTATTTATTTATTTATTTATTTATTTATTTATTTATTCCTAGCTCTTCAGCTCAAAAAATAAAAACCAGCTTTTAGAGGAGAAATGCAAGCCAACTCCTGAGATACTTAAAAGGAGGCATCACCATAGATGGGAAAAGATATAGACAAAATGAAATAAATGTTGTCCATCACGCTTTATGGTCTTTCTCATTCATGTTACAGTTATTTGCATTTGTTGACAGAGAGGTGCTCACCTGTGGCTCAGTGAAGATATTACCAAAGAAGTACATTTCCAGAGTGTCCTAAAATGAACTTGTATGTTAATTCTTTTTTCCCCTTCCTATCAACCCTCAAAGGAACACTTGACGCTGCTCACAGTAGAGACCAGTGGCTCCAACTGAAAATGGGGCAGTGAATCCGTGTCATGTTTTAGCCAATACCTTAAAGGGGCTATGCAGGGTTTTTGAAACTCCGCTGCAAATAGGTTCAGCGCCTTGGATAGCTCCCCATGATTTTCTTGCAAACAAGGTAGTAATATGTGGGCTAGACAATGCTACTGTTGGGTGGATTTGCAACTGGTTGACTGACCAACCTCAAAGGGTGCTTCTCACCAATGGCTACCTTTCATCCTGGAGGGAAGTGACTAATGGGGTGCCACAGGGTTCTGTCCTGGGGCCCAGTGCTATTCAACATCTTTATCAATGACTTAAATGATGGAATAGAGGGCAAGCTCATCAAATTTGCAGGTGACACCAAATTAAATGGAGGGATAGCCAATACCCCAGAGGACAGGATCAGAATCCAAAATAAGCTTAACAGATTAGAGAGTTGGGCCAAAGCTAACAAGAGGAATCTCAGCAGGGAGAAAAGTAAGGTATTACACAGAAAAACAGAAATGTACAGATATAAGATGGTGACACCTGGTTTGACCATAATATATGTGCAAGGGATCTAGAACTCTTAGCAGATTGCAAGCTGAACATGAGTCATTAGTGGGATCTGGGAGCTAAAAAGTCAGTGTAATTCTATGCTGCTTTGATAGAAATATGGTGTCTGGGTCAAGGGAAATGATAGTGCCACTCTGTTTGGCTTTGGTCAGACCCCACCTGGAATACTGTGTCCAGTTCTGGGCACCACAGTACAGGAAGGATGTGGACAAGCTGGAACGTGTCCAGAGAAGGACTACCAAAATGATAAAAGGACTGGAAACTGTGCACTACAATGAGCGGCTTAGGGAGCTGGAGATGTTTAGTCTGGACAAGAGAAAGGTAAGAGGTGACATGATAGTGATGTTTACATATTTGAAGGGATGCCATATGGAGGATGGAGCAAGACTGTTTCTTGCTGCTCCATCGACTAGGGCATGGACCAATATCTTCAAACTTCAGGAAAAGAAATTCTACCTAAACATTAAGAAAAAACTTACTGACAGTGAGAACATTTTGACAGTGGAATATGCTGCTGACTCATGGTGTGGTGGAGTCTCCTTCTTTGGAGGTTTTTAAACAGAAGCTGGATGGCCATTTGTCAGGAATGCTTTGATAGTCTATTCCACATGGCAGAATGGAGTTGGACTGGATAGACCTTGTGGTCTCCTCTAGCTCTGTGAGTTGATGATTCTATGATTTGACAGTATCCAGAACCTGGAGAGGTCCACCCACTGACATGAAAGATTGTAGGCACCACAGAACAATTACACTGTATGTGGTTTTATCAGCATTCTAAGAAAATTATCTCCTTTATGGTCAAAATATAGGAAGAACTTTGCAGAGAGAAAAGGCTGATGGCCCCTGAGAGACCCTGACCCAATCAAAGCTGCAAACCACAAATGCAAATAAGCCATATGAAACTAGGCTGAAATGAACTTCAGGTTGCAGGGGGAGAAAAAAGAGAGAGAGAGAGAAACTCAGTGGAACTTTATTTGAGAACCTCAAAAATCTGTTTACACTCCCACATTATGACAATTTCATACCTTTTCAACAACTCTGGTTCCATCCTGCAGAATGCTGGGATTTGTAGCTTGGTGGCATAGCTGAAATTCTTTGGTACACTCTCTTCAGGTACAGTGTCATAGCTTTCTGACAGAGGATTCTGATTACCTTGTTGCTATTGTGTGACTTCAAGTTGTTTCTGACTTATGGAAACCCTCAGTGAACTTATCACAGTGTTTACTTGGCAAGATTTGTCCAGGGGAGGAGGTTCTTTTGCCTTCCTCTGAGGCTGAGAAAGTGTGACTTATCCAAGGTCATCCAGTGGGTTTCCACGTCTGACCAAGGATTTGAACCTAGATCTTCACAGTCATAGTCCAGTGCTCATATCATTATACCATCACAGCCCTCTCTAAGAACCTCTGCAAACTACAAATCCCAAAGTTCCATAGGCGGGAACCAGGATAGTTGAACTGATATCAAAGTGTTATGTAGTCAGCCCTCCATGCTAATTAGGCCTGGGGTGCGAGGCCCTTCAAATGTGAAAAATCCACAATATCAAAATATGTGTGTCTGTGTCTGTGGAAAGAGGCACAATGGGAAAAGAAAGCACCCAGGATCCAAATGAAGTCAGGGAAAGGGGATAGGTCAGCACAGTGCCCCTATACTTCCTCTCTCTTGCCCTCTCCTTCCTTGGATGTATGTGGGGAAATTGGGAGAGGATTTGTGGTGCTGAGAAACTTGGCTGTGGCCCACCCTTAGCTAGTTAGGCAGTGGCTGGTGGAGGTGGAGGAGGACCAGAGGCAGGTTTTTAAAGGGCTCTATGGTCTGATCGGCGCCATCAAGAGGAAAACAAAAGACTGCTCTACAGAGCTCAAATGGACTTGCATTGGACACAGAATCCCTTTCCTCTCTGTAGTTCTAGGGACTGTTGGAGGAGGCGGGGCTGCATTTCGTGACTCATAGAAGAAGGAAGACATGGATGAGCACCATACCACTGCATCATGACACATAGGGCATTGGAGCAGAGTCAGCTGGGAGGAAAAAACGTTTACCATGGCATTGGCCATTTTGTTGGGTCTACTTTTCTAGTCTGTAGGCCAGTGCAGGTTTCAGCTGGTCACAGGAAGCAGAGGAAGAGCTTTTTGCCCTGTTCACCTGATTTGCAATGTTAGGAAAAACTAAGAGAGAAAAAGGCTTTGACTACACTGCCTTATCTGCTCATAGGCACAACAGAATGATTGGCTGGGTGTTAAATAAGTCCCACAAAAGCAGGTAGTATGGGAAAGGATTTGGTATGGCAAGTTAGGTGAGCACTTGGTGGCACTGTTTTTGGTGAAGGGATGGTTTCTGGACTGTTTCCTTGGGTTGGACAGGAAAGGAATGGCCCTTGGGACTGGCCCTGACCATGGCTAAATCTCAAACTTAGAGGAAGGTTTGGGACAGGTAAGGTCTTCTGAGATATGGGGCCAACCTCTGATAGCTTGGGAAATAACAGAATGGTAGTGAAGCTGAGGTAGCCCATGCTGGCATTAGAAAGAGAAAATCATGGCAGACCTCTGAACTCAACCATAATTTCACTTGAGACTAAGCCCCATTGAGGGATGTGGGGAGGAAATTTTAAAATCACTTGTTCACTTATGGCAACTCGATGAATTTCATAGAGTATTCTTATGCAAGGAATCCTCAGAAGTCATTTTGCCAGTTCCTTCCTTTGAAATAGAACCTACAACAACTGGTATTCATTGGCAGTCTCCCAGATGCTAACCAGAGCTGACCCTGGGATCTGGTGCCTTTAGGTCAGTGGTTCTCAACCTGTGGGTCCCCAGATGTTTTTGGACTTCAGCTCCCAGAAGCCTCAGCCACTATGGTCAATGCTCAGGGCTTCTGGGAGCTGAAGTCCAAAAACATCTGGGGACCCACAGGTTGAGAACCACTGCTTTAGGTTGTAGATTGTCAATAACTATTAAAGTGTGACTGAGTGTTTGTACCATCACACATTGTCTGCCTCTTCTCTTCTAAGTGGTTCTGCAGAACAAATGAGTCCCAAGTTACAGAGTAGATGGCATGAGAGCTACCCTGAGTCTCATCTGTACCCATGAACAGACCGAGAACAGACTTGTCTCACCTCAAGCAGCTCCAGATGTCTGCACAGAGCTATTATGTTCAAAGCCTAACTTATGCAGATATATGCTGAGATGGAAAAAGTCTATACTCCATGATTTATTACTGGATTTTATCTGGCAAACCAACCAGACAAATTCAGGCTAACCGTATGCTTCCATAGGGATTTGGCCTTGCGTAGGGATGAGAAGAAATGTATTCCAATGTCATTTCAATCCACACTTCCTAAATCAGCACACAGCCCACTGAAACACAGACATCCTTGGCATGTCCAGAGGATGTTTTTTTTTCTCTCTCCCAAAGGTTGTGACATAATTCTCCAGTCAAAATGCACACAACAGGGGAAAGCACACACATATGTGCAGGTTGCACATGTTAGAGAAAATAATGCTCAGAAATGTATGACATCATGGGAAATTGCTTGTGAGAATGTGTGTGTTTGTATTAGGCAAAATTCCGTTTACTATTAATATATTAGCAGAAATGTATATGAAAAGTGCACAACAAGTTTCATGAAGGCCTTTTCATTAAAGAACACAAGGATGAAGAAATATGAAGTTAGAAATTTCCTAATCTAGATTTTGTTGGACTTCTCTGAATCCCACTTGCATTTTCTTCTCATCCTTGTTTTGTGTAAGACTTGCAAGCCATGGGTGCAAGAGTTGATATTTTTCATGCATAAAATTTCATGCACCTCTGAAATGCTTCTGCAGGACTTCAGTGGTTACTTTTATGCTGAGAACACTAAATTCAGCAAAACTGTTTCCTATTTCTATTTTTATGCAGAATTGGGAAAGAATGTTCACCTGGACCTGTCAGGCCAAGAACGTTGTGGAGGAAAGTAGGTATCTGATGGTCTCCATGAGACAGACCAGTGTGATAGATGACTGGTGCTTGGCAACAGATCATGGCATGTGACAGGGGTGGGATAAGAGGCTATTTAAGCCTGGGTGCCCCTTCACATGCCCTCTTCAGTCTTCACAGCACAACCTGCCCTCTTACCCTCAGTACAGTGTGAGATTCATCTGGTTACTTCAGAGCTGGATATGATCTTTTCCCCCTTTTACTTCCCCTCCCATCCTATAGTATATCCATGGGACTTGGACAATTGGCTTGAGGTGGTACCATTAAATAGGCTTTCATCTGGCAAATAGCAGGGGGAGAATATAGAACTTAGGTGGATCACCTTTTGACACATCTTTTGGTATAGGATAGGGCTCTGGAACTCTGCACCCCGGGGGGGGGAGAAGGAAGCTATCCTTGAGGCTAGGCTAGGATTCAGTCTCTCACTTTGGTGCCCTGGTGGCGCAGTGGTTAAATGCCAGTACTGCAACCACAAGGTTGTGAGTCCGATCCTGCCAGGCTCCAAGGTTGACTCAGCCTTCCATCCTTTCGTAGGTCGGTAAAATGAGTACCCAGCTTGTTGGAGGCAATTAGCTAAAATACATTGTAAACCTCTTAGATAACACTTAGTTGATAAGCGGTATAGAAATAAATGCTATTGCTATTGCTATTGCTATTGCTATTGATGGGAGTTCCCTGGGTTACCTTCCATTTATGCCAGGCCAGGGAGAAACCAATATCATTTAAATTGCCATTAGTACTGAGGTGTTTCATCCATGGTAAGACTGAGGAGGTAGTCATGGGATGACATCTGGTCTCATCTGTACTAATATCAGGTTGCTTTTCTCTCGCTTCATTTCCAGGCCAACACAACTTAAATAAGTTAGGTCACATAAAGTGGCCCTTACTTGTGTCTGGTCTTGTTCTTTCATGGTCTATCATCAATGAATTGGAAAGAAAGAAAACTGATGGAAAATGGGGATAGAATCTATGTCAAGATTCTTCATCCAGCAGTCAAAGTGTAAACAAATGCGATGACAATACACTAGTGAATTGCACAACTTGATGTGCAAGCAAGTGTGAAAATGCATGATCGCAATGGTAAGTGCACATCTTCATGTGCAATGCACAATGACTCCATATGTGCACTGGTATTACACGTTCAACTCTGCTTGCACAATGGTCAATTAAGTAGGGATATTAACACCATGGCCAAAAGCATACAGCCATATGTGTAAATGTATGGGTGTATCCACCACTAACAACATGCCAGCCCTTCAAAGCAGTTAGATAACATACCTTTACACAAGCATAGTCACTACAAATTACTAGAATATGCTATTGTGCAACCAGGGATAGAAGGGTTTTTTATTTTATTTTATTTTATTTGTTTGTTTATTTATTTTATATGTTGAGAAACCCAATTCCTGGGCTGATTGGTATCTTCATAGTTTGGGGCTTAGTCCAAGCAAAATACGTGTATGGTTATTTTGTGTGCATATGCACACACACACACACACACATTTTCTGTCCAGAAGATAGTATTGCTATGAAGAAATATTACTTTCTGTGTAGAAAATGTTTCTTTGTTTCCCTATAAGTAGAAAATAATGCAATTGAAGAGAACACAGAATTCTTTTTACAGCAAACAGCATCTTCTGCTCTGCTCAGAAAATGCCGTTTCCTGCACAGAAAATGCTTTTTTTCCATGCAAAGCAACCAAATCGAATTTTTCACAGAATAAATTCCAAATTGTGAATAGGATTTGAAAATTTTGTAATTTCTTTGAAGATTTTCTCAGGGTGGGCAGAAAATTGTTTAAATTACTGATTGCTTTATTGGAGAAGAAACTTAGTGAACAATTTCCGCACTCTAGTGTTATAGTGCTATTATTCCACTTTCAACATCCTGAGGAATTCTGGGGTTTGTATTTGACTGAGGCCAAAGAGCTCTGGCTGAGAATTCTAAATGTCTCCCTAAACGTCAAACCCCAGGAATCCATAGGGTGTTGAAAGTGGAATAATAGCACTATACCAGTGTAGTGTGCAAGTTGCATTACTGTTGCGCGATGGTTTACATTGGCATAACAGAGTTTGAACAAGCCTGAAGAGCTTACGTCTTTTCTCAACCTCTGAGAAAGTTCTTGAACTGCTTGAACAAGAGCATTTACACCAGCATAAAGCCCCAGAAGGATTTGAGCCTAAAATGGACAGACTCCACCCCACTTCTCCACAGTCTCCAGCTCTGTACAAATGTTAAGGGATATTGACAGAGGAGAAAGAGACATTCTGGTTGGGAGGGGAGGTCAGACACATTTTTATTTACTTAGTTTGCTACTTTCCCACACAGATGAGCTGAAATGAGGAGAGGTATCACCGGATCCCGGTCGATAGTTATGAAGGTAATGATGAAGACAGCAATAAGGTATCGTCCTGTATCAGCTGCACGAATGATGGAAAACTGACATTTGAGTAATATATTACATTTCACTTCAGGGGTAAAAGAAGAAGAAGGAGGAGAAGATGAAGAAAAGTGCAAGAGAAAAGCCTTCTGCAAAGGTCGTTTCGTCTCACTGATAACCTGATATACAGCAGATAAAAAGTTTCAGCCTGATTTCATGCCTGTCATAGCTCCTATATCACTCTGCGTTTATGGAATATTTCAACGTTGCAGATGTTCATTTCCACCTCAGATGAATCTCAGGCAGGGCTCTGCGCTTGATAACAGAGCGCCTTATGAAAAAGGAAGTGGCAGGAGCACAGTTAACCTATTCTGAACAAATTGCATTGGCTGGCAGTCAAATATAATATTGATCTTGGAACATCACTCTCACTTTATAAATGTGTCAGGGACACCTAGGCCTGCTGACCTTCTTATACCCTATGTTCCTGTCTTTTTTACAAGGAAAAGACTCAGGTTCATCAAGCCCACCTTGCTCCGTCAGCATTAAAAAAAGGGAGGAAGGAAAAGGATAGAAGAAAGAATCCTGCAAGCATAATGTGGGACATTTGGTACATGCAGTCAAGACCATGTGGTAGAAAAAAAATCCAAAGATGGGTTCATTCCTAGATGACTTTGGCTGAGGTCCTACATCAGGTTTGAGCACCTTTAATCTCTACAAGTGGATAGGTTATGCTATGTGACACTTGTATTGTGTGCCAATGTCATGCAACCCAATGTACAACTGAACGTGCATGTACATGAACACCCACATGTACAAGCATATACATGTGCACATCTATTCCATTCCATTCCATTTTACTGGAGTAGAAAACCCAAGAGGACTCCATCCGAAGGGAAAAAAAAGAGTACCTTTTCCATATTTTGTTTATGATCTGGCTTGTTAAGCTAAATGGGAGGACTATTTTGATAGAAGTGGGACATGATATTTCCATTGGGGTATCACATTTCAAAGAGATCCATTGTGGTTTATTGATATGAGTGCTGGACTAGGACTCTGGGAAAACAGAATTTGAATCCTCACTTGGCCATGGAAATCCACTGGGTGGCCTTGGTCAAAGCCTTAGAGGAAGGCAATGGAAAATCTCCTCCGAGCAAATCTTGCCAAAGTCAACCTGAAAGCACATAACACAAAAAAGAGGGGGAGGGGAGAAAGAGCAAGAGACAGGAAGATTTACAATAAGGTCCATTGATTCATATTTCATGCTATTGTACATGAGGGTCTTGTGTCTTCTTCAAGGTTTGTTCAAGATGACTGTATGGTACATCTCTCATACTTCTTCTCCTTCTGCCTCTGGGCCCCAGTTCCTACTGCCTCTACAGGGGATCTTTGCTGGTGATCCACTTCAAATTCTTGTTGTAATACCCCTCCCTGAAGAAATATTTATGTGCCCTTCATGGAGCCATGTACTAACAAATCCCACTATTTCTGCTCTGTTGCTTCATGGTTGACCAAAAATGATATAGAACATGTTTATCCTAATATGTTATAGTGGGTATTGGCCATTAGACAGAATGAGGTGATTGTCTCAGGTGGTAGATGGAAAGATGCAATGGGGCAATTCTTCTACCCATTCTTTCTTAGACTCTAGCTCCTCACCCCCACCATTAGAAGACACAGCTGTGCTTACAGCATGGCCTTCTTAGGGATTCTTAACTCAGTTAAACACATTTCTCTTGTGTGAGTTGTTGCAACCCCAATTTTGGTTGAGGAATCATGCCAGTTTTGAAAATACTTGTTCAGGTTTCCAGAGGTATTCCACATATCCTTTCAGCATCCAAGCAGAGATGCCATCTAAGCAGGCATGGCATATTTCACTGAGTTTGTTCTTGAAGAAAACAGCAAGTTATTTTAGGAATTTTCTTCCTGCTGCAAGAAAGTCTGAAAACTGTGCAGGTTTTGATTTATTGTGGACCTAACACCTTTTTTCTGCAAAGAACACCATATTCTTACACCGAAAATGTGTGAAGTTTCTCATCATAGCAGGATTCTCCTTGTCAGGGATACCTGAAAGTTAAGAAACATGTACTGGAACTCTAGATCAACTACTTAGGTACATCTGCAGAATATCCTGGCACCCCCTCCAGCCCACCTTATGAGCCAGCTACTGGACTGGGGGAAATAGGTCTATTCACCCAATTAGGGTACAAGGAAAATGATACTTCCCTTCTTGTCACCAGAAAACAGGCCTGCAACAAAGTCTTGTGGCAGAGGTCCTGCTTCTGATTCTTACAGCCTTGGTGGAGTGTGTGGAAACATCTGCCTCTTTATGCCTCAGTCGGAAGCTGAATATATCGCCTTCACCTGATCTAGCAGCCAGATTTTAAGGTGGGCTGAGGTGTCCTTTACATAGGTTTCCAATAAGACTACACAGGTTTACTTAATATAGACCAATTACAGATCTGTAGGTTATGAATCTGTAACTGAAATACTATCACCATAGATAGATAGATAGATAGATAGATAGATAGATAGATAGATAGATAGATAGATAGATTCCAATATTCTTTCCATTCTTACTTAAAAAAATCTGCTATACTCAAGTTCCCTACCTGGCCCTTCTGGTTCTCTTGGAAGAAGGGAAGGACAGGCTGTGGGTCTTCACTGGATGCTCTGAGAAAGGTTTTTCATTCTCAGTACATGATTCAGGTTCCCCATTCTCCTTTCCCACACCTCATTTTTGAAGAACACACAGATCACTATTCACATTTGAAATTTATTGAGAGGAAAACCAAAACAATGGAATATCATTACTTTTTAATTAGCACAAAGAGCTTCCTTTGTTTAGAAGAGTCCCTTGTCATATAATGTAGTAGCTCTTCATTTCATTTCATTTATGTATTATTTACTAAAATATTATATTCTGTCCTATATCATGAAAACTCAGGATGGTATACAAGTAAAGTCATCATTAATATCAATATGTACAACAATCAATATTAACTTTGGCAGAAAGAACTTGGAAGTCTTTTCTGAGACTAAGGAAATGAAATGAAAGTGACATTGTAGTTACTCCTGTTGAAATACACGTGTTATACAATCTATATTTCTAATGTTTTATGAAGAATTTTGCTGTCAATATCTAACATACATAGAGATGCATAAAAACATCTGCATTGTTTTTCTTGTGATCTCATTCTGCAGCCAATCAGATTTGGCCATGTGATGACATCACTAAGGCCAACCTCTCATGCTTCAAAGACACAGAAGTGCCAGCTTTGGAAGACCTGACCTGGCTTGAAACTGGATTCCCAACTACCTACCAAGTCTGCTTATCTATGTGACAACATTGCTATTACCAGGTTCGAACAGGGTCATTATTTTTGAAAACAAAGATTGATACCTGTATTATATTCAACTTAGCCAAAGAGAAATAATAAATCAGGGGATAGGATGGGGGTCTGAAACACCATTTCAGGAAAATGTTGATTAAAGCATTCCTCCAACAAACCAAACCAAACCAAGGCTGAGACAAGAAAAGAAAAGGAAAAAGGAAACTACTTGAAAAATTAACAACAAAATGGAAGTAGAAGTGAAATCACATTGCTTCCATTTTTAGTTTGGTGTAATGATGTGGACTGCTGGTGTTTTGAGATAGGGAATGGCCTGGCTGAGTTACTCAGTATTGTTCTAAAGTTTAGTTGAAGTCTGCTTGTTCTCAGTGGTTCTAGTCTTGCTCTCTGAAGCAAAAAAAAGAATATGCCTTCTCCATATTCTACACAATAGCCCTTCGATATTTTAAAACAGCTATCATGTCACCCCCTTAATTCTTCCTGTTCAGGTTGAAGTTACCCAATTCTTCTAGCTTGTCCCCCATAGTACTTGGTTCCCTGGTCCCTTAGAATCACAGTGTTGGAGGAGACCACAGAAGCCGTCCAGTCCAACCCCCTTCTGCTATGCAGGAACACCCATCAAAGAACTCCCAACAGATGGCCATTGAGACTCTGTTTAAAAACCTCCAAAGAAGGAGACTCTACCACACTCCATTGAGACAGTATGTTCCACTGCCAGACAGCTCTGACCGTCAGGAAGTTCTTCCTGAGGTTCAGGTGGAATCTCCTTTCCTCCAGCTTGAATCCATTGCTCCTCGTCCTAGTGTCTGGAGCAGCAGAAAACAAGCCCGCTCCCTTCTCGACATGACATCCCTTCAAATATTGAAACATAGCTGTCATGTCCCCTCTTAACTTTTTCTTCTGCAGACTAAACATCCCCAGCTCCCTAAGCCTCTCCTCATAGGGCATAGCTTCCAGACCTTTCACCATTTTGGTCGCCCTCCTCTGGACATGCTCCAGTTTGTGGATATCCTTGAATTGAGGTGTCCAGAACTCCCTTTCTTTGGAAGATATGATTTGAATATGCATTCCAATGTGTTTAAGTGTAAGCAGTAAAAGAGTTCCCCTGAATGGTTCCTAGCCAAAGCTCCTCCATTTTAGATCTTACCAAGGTTAGAGATCAACTCATTGCTAAGCCAACTTATAGGGTCTTATTCAAGTTGTGCTGATTTTTCTAGCTTCACAATACTTCCAGGTTCCCAGAGCTTTGTAGTCATATTTTTGTTATATGTAACCATTTCAGGGTTGTTGTTGTTGCAGAAATGTAACCTATTCCGCTGGAAGGTTGTGAATAAAACATTGTCAATTGTCAAATGGGGACATAGCCGATAAACAATGTAACAACAATTAACCCTGGGAAACTGAATATTCTTGTACATGTGCTCTATGCTTTATGAGCTCATTGTTCCCCAAATTATAAAAAAAAACCCTGTCCTTTTCCCTTTGTTCATGTAAGAAGTAATTTGGACTGTTTATTGTTGGGGGGGGGAGCTTTGGCCAAAGTTGGGACTCTTTCCATGCAGATTCAGAGCTCACCCACAAATGTGTAGACTACCCAAGGTAGTCCATGTGGACCTAATATTTTAGGTCAGGCCCTATGTTGTTGTTTTTTCTAACACTTTCTAATAGTTTTCGGGGTTGGTGCCCTGATAATTTCCTGGGTTGTTGCCCAAATAGCCTTCAGGGTTGGTGTCCTAACATTTTTCCAGAGTTTACTGCCGACATAACCATATGACTTATCCCAGAATTATCTAAAATCAAAGTATCTAAGACAGAGTTTCCAAGGCTTTGCAGATTGTTCCAAGGTAGCAAATGTAAAAGTGAAGAAATAAAGGGAAAGGTTTCACTCTTCCCTCTGTTGCCTCCTATTTAACAAGGCTTCTGTTTCAGATTTTGGCAGGGCAATGGGTTAGTTCATATTAAGGTGTATTTTTGTGTTATACTTCTGATTAAGAAGCAAGCAACAATAATCAAAATCACATTAAGGTACTCTTCATCAATGCTATACCTGTCCTTGTAAAGACAAAAAAAGAGAGCATCTTTTCTCTACTGTATCATTTCCTTCATTCTCCCCACCCATCTTTTCAAAGAATATAAAGGATCAGTTAATTGTTTCACTAACTCAATGCTCCTTTGCACTGAATATATTCATTTAATTGCAATTATTAACAGGAGTAACCCATTTATTCTGACCTACCCTTGAATGAGCACATCCTCAAGATCACTTCAGATAGATTGGTTGCTTCATGAACTCTTAAGCATCCCTCCCAAAGAAACAATAAGGATGGAAAAAGGTAGAAAATGTCTATAACAGAAGGATGGAAGAAGGAGGTTTGGGGTAGTGAATAATTGAAATGAAGCTGAGACCTGTTACAAAGGACCAACGGGGGAATGTTTTGTGTTAGTTTGGAAGAGAGAAAAAGGAGGGTGAGCAGAAAGTTGTGAAAAGCTGAAAGGATGACAGCTTGTTTAGAGGAGGATTTGGAGCCAGCAACAAGGTGGAAAAATAGGGTGATTGTAGAAGGTGTGGGGAAAAGGAATGTGCTGATGCATCTGTTGAAAGCGTGAAGATGCGCAACTCTCTTTGCACAAGTGAGTATCAGACTTTGTAGGAGTGTCAGCAGCTGAACACAACCATGCTTGGTATTTTTTATTTCGCATACATTAACATTGATATAAAATATAAGATGCACCCTGCTTTGGCTGAATAGCCAGGCTGGTGAAGAGGAAAGCTGGCTGAACACATGCGTTATGAAATTAGACATGAAAAACACGTTTTAGGCATGGTGAGGTCATAGTCATGAAACCACCAGGAAACTCCAAAAATAACAGGCTGCTGTTGGCCTTAGTGACTTTGCTTTCTTAAACAATAGCAAGTGGGAGATTTCCTCCTGACGTCTTCCCTTCACCCTCCTATCTGTTCCATTATCCACAGACCCATCCAGAGACACTGAGCTATCAGATAACCATCAGTCCCTTTATTACCTAATGCTGAAACCATCAGCTCTTCCAGGACCTCTTGTCCACTCTGTGAACTCTATTGTTTATTCATCCAGAAAGCCATTCACACCCATGCCTTCCAGGCAGAAATTGTGTATAAAACCCCACAGTTTTGAGAAGCTAGATTGCAGTACATTGGTTGCTGAACGCCACTCTGCCACTCTGATTTCTGATTTTAATGTCCTTACAGGCAAGTCTAATCCACGTTGCTGCTTCTTTGCTGCTCTTCTGAATTGGAAAATATCACCTATTTCACCCTGAAATCCTTCTATCTTAATACGTTTCAATCCTTTTCCTTCACTTAGCCTTGTGTGATTGCATGACTGTTTGAGATCTTGTGTATGTGTGACTGAATTTCCCTCAAGAAAACACATTTTAGTTTACTTTTGAATCTCTAGCTAGTTCTTCCCTGTAGGAGACCCCCTAAACATTGATGTCAAAGATCTTGTTAGGTTACCCCTTCTCTCACAGGCCTCCTAATTTGAGCCAATAATTACCCACTGTTTCAGGGAGGTACTAGCATCATGGGTGGACTTCTCAGTCACCCACATTTAGGGGTAACAGGGCAACAAAGTTAAAGACTGTTGTCTACTTTGACTACTTACCCATAGAGGTTGATGGGAATCCTGCATCAATGAGACAGAAGATATCATTAACATTAACATCAACATCAATCTTATCACCATCATCATCAATTCATGTATATCCCACCTTTTCTTAGTCTGGGACTCAGGGTGGTTATAACGGGTAAAAAGAAAAATAGCTAAAAGATATATCAAATACAAACATTAAAATATCATTTAAGTATAACATTAAAAAAACAGTTAAGATATAGCTATTAGAAACAGGAAATAAAAAATAGATAAATGTTACAGAACAATTCTGCAGTCCACTTAAGCAGTCAGCCTTCACAGGTCTGCTGAAATCAAAGTCTTAACTTGCCTGTGGAAAGACAGTAAGGAGAGTGCCAGTCTAATCTTTCTGTGGAGATAATTCCAGAGAATGGGAGCAGCAAACACGAAGGCATTCTTCTATGTTCCCACCAGACACAGCTGTGAGGTGGTGGGACAAAGAGAAGGCCTTCTGCAGAGGATCTCAAAACACGGGCAGGCTTATATGGGAGAATATGGTTCTCCAGATAACCTGGACCTGAGCCATATGGGGCTTTGAAGCTGATGAAGGAGCTTCATATAAGTCAAAGGAGCAGTTGTGCAGTGCTGTCTCATTACAGAATGGTGACATTGCACAATCAAGTGCGCATTGAGGTTCATTGTGTATCAATTTGCAACGCACATCAGCATCCAACATACAGCAAAGCACAGCAGCACCACTTGAGTAAGTTCACTTCCAGAACCTTGATCTGAAGACCTCCATTCTGCTTCAGACAAAGATATCCAGCCACTTCTGTGGACAAATTTACATCTCTGTACATCACCAATAAATTGCCTAAACCAATAAAGAGCCTAAAACTCTTAGGTTTGAATTGTCTTCTCACATACCTCTTCCATTCTATTAGTCAGGTAGCCAATTCTAACAGATTCCATCTCTTCCATGTGCCAAAACATAGTCTATTGAAGAGATTGTGCTGATGGTTCTCAATACCAGCACCCATATGCACCATGAGTGAGGAATTAGCTAGGAATTCGGGGGAGTCATTGGATTCCCACAGGACTTCAGAGGACTGCACTGCCTCCAGCAATGTGTGCCACTTTTAAAGGTATTTCACCCACCTTGGTGTGATGGAGGGACATGGAGGGAATTTTGCAATTTTTAAGGATTCCCAGGGCTGCTAGAGGCCCAGGACAAAACTCTTTTTCTTTTTTCATGAAAAAGTAGACTAGAAGTCAATATCTGGTTTACTTCCTAGCTGAAATGACCTCCCCTGGACTTAAAACTACACAGTTCACACCCCTCAAAAAACTCTGTGAACTTTTCCCCATGTCCTTTAGTGGACATAGAGGAGGTATTTTTTGTGTCTATATATGTATGTTCAACAAAAATTACAACAACAGCAGCAACATGGAGGTGCTGTGTGGCCTCTGTGGGCCTTAACCTTGGAGCTGCATGTGGCTCACATATACTGCATTTTCCTCACCCTCACCCTATACCAGTGCAGTCCAAGATGGTTAAATTCATGGAAACCAAACCTGAAGAAGAGTAGGTTAAGGATGAGTGGGTATATTTTGGATGCAAAGAAAAATACTGAGTGGTGACATGATAGTTATCCTTAAATATCTGACTGGATGTCATGCCAAAGCTTGAGCTTGTTTTATGCTGCCCTAGAGACCTGAACATGAACCAACAGGTTCAGGTTACGATGAAAATTATTCCACCTAAACATTTGGAAGAACCTTAAAAAAAAAACCTGGTAGAGATATACTACCTGCATGGCAGGTGGACTCTTGCTATCTAGGCCTTTAAACATGGAAGGGTACCTCTTGGGAGTGCTCTGATTGTCTCTTCCTGAATGGTAGAAGGTTACACTACACGGTCCTTGCTATCCCTTCCAACTCTATGATTCTATGAATTGCATGTCCATTGTACACTAGTGAACTACAACACTGCAGAACTGAAATGTGAGAAGCAGGATTGCAACAATTGATGTGCATCTCTGTGTGCCATGTGTACAATGAAACTGCATGTTCAGCTGTACTTCTGTAAGCTTTAAATGAAGAAAAGATAATCTTGGCCAAAAGAATGTAACCAGATACGTAACGGGATTCATGCATGTGTAAATCACCAGTTGGATGCCGACCTACATTTCCTATTGACTCTGGCTGATTCTCAGCACTTGAATCTGTCACCTGGATGTTGGCTTTGAAACTTAGAGCCATGTCATGCCTGAAGCAAAAATTGAGCTGAATTTGGCAGTTCCTGCTGTGAGAGAGAGAGAAAAAAAGATTTTGGGTGGAATCTAAAACAAAGAAGGATGCTTCACAGCTGTGTCCCATAGCCAATCCTGCAATTGCCCTGGTGTGCCTTGCTGCCCTCACAGGTAAACTGCCCACCCACTGGTAAATTTTCACAGCTCTCTGTTTGTATTTCCAAATGGAAAACTATAAAACTTTAACTAGTGTAGGTTTCTTTTAAGAACCCTCTAAAAATAAACTGAAACTCCTATTTACATTTCTGTTCAAACTGGTTTTTCCTGACAGACAGTTGTCCACAGCTCAGTGCCTGCTCTGTTCAGTGTACTTTAATTTTGAGCTTTCAAGATTTTTTTTTTCCCACCAGCCCATTCAGAAGTAAATTCTCAGGGAAAATTGAGCTTTGTCATGGATGGATTACTACTGTAATAGTTGGTCACATATCTCGCATGAAACCTTTCAAAAGGAAGGCAAATGAGAAGGAAATGAAATTCATTTCATACTTCTTCAAGCACGCTAAAAGACTTTCTCTCCAAGTAATCGGTGAAGTACCACTAGTTTATTGGAGATTCACATAACTACCATTACATTATACCTTGTCACAATCTCATATATTGGGTGACTGCCTACCCCGCGCTGGCAGTTCTTGCTGAGCGTTCTCCTTAGGCTCTGAGGAGAGAATATGGGCTCTTTGATCAAAATGTATAAACTCAAGGAATGGCATAAATAAAAGTACATGAAGCAAATGGGGACATTATGGGTCATAGGTCAATGAAAAGTAAAAAGGAGAGACATCGAAGAGACGTTACATTTGCCATCTGATGTATTGATGAAGAGATAGCATGGAGGGAGAGAGGAGGAAAGGGACAGATCAAAGAGAGTTCTACTAGAAATCTAGCCAGCCAGGTGTTTTCTTCATAGAACTATCCATACTAGATTGCTTTCCAAAGACTTTATTGTTTCTTTTTTCACCTTAAGCTGTGCTGAAATTGCCTCCTCAATTCAACTACCCCATTTGTAGATGATGTAGCTACTTCATTTGTGGACAGCAAATTTAAGGCATGTATGTGATTTTTTTTTTTTCCAGTTATGGGGAACCTGAAAACATTATAGGAATTTGAAAGCATTTCTGAAATGTGCACACTGAAAATATATGTGCTGAAAAACATGTGAAAAATGTTGTTTTCTATGTAAATAAAAAATAAGAAAAGAATCTGAAAATGGATGCATTAAGAAACAAGTAGCATGAAGTTTCATGAGGTCAGATTTACAAAATGCCTCCTCCTCAGCCACCTAAAACCCATCTTTTAGTTGCTGCAGCTCACCCCATATAAATATTGGCTGGTGGGATAGGGAGAGACACCTCCAGCTATGTTTCAATGGGTGGATTCATAGAAACAAGGCACCACTGCCTCCTGGGAGATTTTCAGAACAAAAGGGGTAAAAAGATTGATAGCCATCTATACTTCAATAGCTTCAAGAGGATGATGCCAGCATTGGACATCCAGCTATAGGCACATAGGAACATAGCTGGAGGCTTCTCTTCCATTTTCCCACTGTCACTACCCATAATTTGGTGGTTGGCACATACAGAAGCTAAATGGTTTCTTTGGAGGGTTGTGGTCATTGGAAGCTAAGCAGGGAAAGCTCTGGTTGGTACTTGAATGGGAGACCATCAATGAGTACCTGGTTCTGTAGGATATATTTCAGAGGAAAGGACTAACAAAACCACCTCAAAGTATTCCTAGCCTAAGAAAACCCTTTTAAAAATTAATGGGGTCACCATAACCCAACAGGCGACTTGAATACACACACACAAACTTCAGTCATTGTGTAAGGTTGATAGAGAATTCCAACTTCTGATAACAACAAGAGCGGCAAATATCAAATTATTTCACCTAATGAGAGAAACAGATCTCTAACAGTATTGCATTTATTTTGGTGGTAAATGGAACTCACCTTCTCTCTACCCACTGGATCTTCTAGATATTTCCCTCAAAATGTTTATTCCTCAGTGTAACAAACTTCCTTCTCAAGCTGGCCCCGCAGTTCCCAGCTTCATAAAACTTTCACTGTCACTTGGCCCTCTGGTCTCCCTTGGAAAAACTCCTTCTTGGATCTGGAGTCCTGGGCCTTCAGATGATCTCACCGTGGATTAGTGTGTATGTTAGATTTACTTCCTTTATTGTAAGCATGACTCATTCTTGTTTCAGGGTAAATGATGGTGTACAGAGACCGTTTTACAACTAACAAATAGTTCAGCTTTTTTTTAATAACAGGCAGAATGATTGCTTTCAGGTTCCAGCTCTTAGTTTCAAACAATTAACACTATTCAAATCAAGTTATGTCAGACCCTTTTAGTTAAATCCATTTAGATAACCAGAATTCATGCACTCCCCTCAGACTCTCACAACTGAGCCCTTTAACAGTCTGTTCCCAACTGTAACCAACAAACTCTGTTCTTTTTTGGAAAAATCCTCCTCACTCTCATTGGAACCCTTGCCTCTCCTCAAAGACCTCTCCGTGGTGGGATTGGCTGTTCTCCGTTATTCACTCCACACCCTTGTATCCAAGAGTTCTTAATGCTATGCCTAGTGGGGGGTCTCTGACCTACTTCGCAGTGCACATGTTTGGCCAGATTCTTCCTCTTGTCCAGCTTGGACATACCAAGTTGTCTTCCTCTTCAAGTGGGTCATACTATTGCCCTTAGCATTTATTCAGAAAGCGAGTTGGGTAACAGGGTTTTGATGTTGGGAAGACTCCACTTGTTAAAATGGTTTGGTCCTTGTATTCTTTATATGTGTGTGTGTACACACATACAACCTGATCTCTATATTCTGTGTCTGTATGTACGTGCGTGCGTATGCACATACACACTGATCCCTATATTCTGTGTACACACACACACACACACACACTTTATCACAAAATATGGGTGACTCAGGGCTCCACTCATGATGCCAGAACCTCTGGGCAAAGGTGGGAAATTAATAAGTAACATCAGGAGGCCTGCAAGACGTGGCTAACCTAGCAAGATCCTTCCACCAACGTTTATGGGTTATCTGCAGGGAGAAACCAGTCAAAGACAAAAAGTAAACTGGAATGTGTTTTATTAAGGGAATTCAACCATATATACATGATCTAAGCAGTCACACACTAAGACAAGGCTAACCAAAGGAAAGGGGGGAAAGTTTGATAGAGAGAGGTTTGAGGTCATAGTGAGTGATAATTACCAATCCAGAGAGCAGGAAAGAAACAGCAATGTGGCTTAGATTTATGCCTAAAGACAGTACACGATCAGGAAATGGAGTGTTAGCATGGTGACCAGCAAGTGATGCGCTGTATCAGACTGGCTAAAAGTGTTCTTTTCTAACATGTGATTTCTGCCTGGAAGGCAAGGATGTGAATGGCTTTCCAGCTGAGTAAATAATGGAGTTCACAGAGTAGACAATGAGATTTGCACTTAGCTCCATCTTAGTTTTGGATGACAAAGAAATAATGGATGTCATGAGAGGTCTGTAATGGTTGGACAGGTATGGGGACACTAAAGAAATTCACAGGTCAGTCGGAAGAAGCTTTGAAACAATCAGTGGTTTTGTGGGAACTTCCCTGTTGCTATTGTCCAAAAGCAGAATTGTTACAGCTTAGCTTAAGCCTATTATTTCTGGAGTTACCAGGTGATTTCCTGACTATGACCTGGCTATGCCTAGAGGGGATAGGCATAGATAGACCTACTTTGCAGTGTGCATGTGCACATTCAGCAAGAGTCTTCCTCTTGTGCAGTATGGCCATACAGTCAGATCAAGGTGCATTTTCTATCAATACCAATTAATACATCTTGCCAGTTAAGTCATATTTTGTCAATTAAACAATATCAAAGTGTGGGGGTGTACAGCCCAGTAATACATACATATGCAGATGTGTACAAATGCACACTCACTCATATGTGTAAGTTATCTTGGAATCTGTTCAGTAAGGCAGGGACAGCATGTTCCCTGAAACTCTCTTGCTTCTCATTTTGATATGCAAGTATATAAGCAATACTCATCAACCGTTTCACCCTTGATGAGAACGTGTGTCCTGATACACCAGGTATATTGGGGGTGGTGATAGTGTTCCGATCATTGTCTCCCAGACATCTTCCAGCAAGTAGAGTTTTCAACACATGCTTTAAAACAGTAGGGAGTTCCATACCACCAGATCCTAAATGAATCATTTTGTTAATGGAATATTACCCAGTAGTTTCATTCCATATAATTAATACAGTAGTTTTACAGTCATCCTATTTTCCATTTCTGTTTCCTGAACTAATAGGAAATACATTACATACTGCTACAAAATTAGAGAGAGCAGCAGCTGTGAGCTAAGCACGGCACAGATCACATACATCGTATGGTGCCTTCCCAGGGGGTTTACAGTCTACCTTAGATAAATAGAACTGGTTGGAACTTAGATACCTCATTCACAAATGCAGCACTTCATTTTATCCTGCTCTTGAAAACTGGCAATTGTATGTGTGAATTAACAAATCTTCCCTTGTGAAGCTCATACTCAAGTTTCTGATTAAGGATGCAAAGTGGAGCAAATATTCACCTATACAGAGCGGTATAAGGGAGTCCTGACTTCACAGTGTCTGGATTTGGGGTCATAAGAATCCAGTCAAACAATAATGAAGCACTATTGTTCGCAAGTCTCTTTGTAGTAAAAACAATTATTTCCTACCCTCACTCCAATATGGCTTCATGATGTCATCATGTATCCCAATTGGACTGTGTTATGTTTTTATATCATCACATGGTCTATATCCTTGTTAATTAGAAGTATATATATATTTATATTTAAAAAGTTTCCAATAGTGTAGTTTGAAGGCAAAAGTCAGTTGTCAAAGTCTAGAAGGCTCTGAACCTTTCAACCTGGTTTGTTCTGAAAATATTACAGGCAAAAATTCAGCACAGCAAGAGAAGAAGTGAGTAGGGATGGAAAGGATATTCAGGACATGGTTGAAAAACATGTTTCTTGAGTGCTGGAAAACCTTTACAAGGAGAATCTCTAAAGGAAGACAGCCTTTGCAGTTAGAACTCGTACTTTGCAAAATCCACACCTAAAAACATAAACAAAAACAGAATTTTCTGTACATGAAACAACATTATTTATTATTATTTATTATTATTATTTTCTTTCCAGAAGGAAATGTTGTTTTCTGTATAATAAAAAATGGATTTTGCACAGAAAAAAAAAAAAAATCCTCAGCTACAGCTACAGAATGTTCAGGAATCCAAATTTTCTTCACCAGAAACAACATTTCTGTCCACCACATGTAAATTTTGTGCAGAACAGGTCTTAAAGTATAGGTAGTCTTTGAAGTTTTTGAAGATTTTCTTGCAGTGGAAAAAAAAATTGCTACAATTGCCCATTGCTTTTATCAAGGACGAAATCAGCAAAAAATTGCATCCCACATATATATATAGAGAGAGAGGTGATGTGCCATTCACAGATGCAAGATATTGATTGAAGTTTTAATATATATTCTAACAAAAGTTTCTTTTATTAAAGACACTGCAAACACATGCCATATGCAGTATATGTATAAATCAGTCAACAGAGTTTTAGGTCAGGTCACTGCATCAGCTGTGGAATGAAAAACGTTAATTGAATTGTGCAGGATCCATCCATTTCAAATTTCAGTCATTCCAAAATTAATGTACAGGGGAACAGAGAGATAAGTGTAAGTAAGTAAATAATAATAATAATAATAATAATAATAATAATAATAATAATAATAATAGTAGTAGTAGTAGTAGTAGTTGTTGTTGTTATTATTTGGGCCTCCTATTTATATCCATTAGTCCCACTTAGGAAGAGGAGGCTTAGCTTTTCCAGTGACTGTGAACATTGGTTCTGTACCTGTTCCAGCTGGCCACCCTTGTATTTATCTAAATTTTCCCTGAACTATTGTTCTTTAGCAGTCCATTTCTAACAGGAGTATCTGCCAGTAATGGCTCCCATGTTGTGTTGGCAGCCATTCTCCCCCACCCAAAAAAGAGAGATATTTCACAATATCCAAAACATGCCAGTAAATCAAACTGAAAGTTGTAAAAGAAAGTTGGAAAATAAAGCAAGATACACACTTAGATGAATGGTATAAAGAGGTGTTACACCAGTGGAAAAACCCCACAATTTTGATATTAAATATGATTCTGTGTGCCTGAGAGGTCACCCATAAGGGCACATAGGCAGCAACAGTCGAACGATCGAGAACCAGGTCAGGCCAGTAAAATTCTCAGTCACGTAACCCCAGGAGACCTCAAGCTGGGCAAACCCACAATAAACAACTGGTCCTCAGCCCCGAGAAGCTGACTTGAGGGGATTAGCGTGTTTGCCCCAAGTTGAGCAAATATCCTATCAAGTGAGGACTATTTACATAAAGTCACACCACAATCAAATTTAGCCGTAGACCTTGTAATCCCACCACACAAAGGAAGTTACCATGGTGGAGCTTCGTTCTCACTGCAACACCCACTGTTCTCCCCGGGAAAGGATTAGCTCATCGGGTACTTTTCTCACTACAAACAGTCCCAGTTTTGGAGTGTTTCTTTTGAACGCTGCCTGTCATCCCAGCTGACCATTTCTCTGTCCTTGGAGTAATCCCCTCAGCCCTCTTCGTGCTGAGGCCCACCTCTCCACTGTTTTCCCAGACTGAGGATTTCAGGAAAAGGTGTAGTATTACCCCAGCTATAACTCCTTCAATATTCCCCTATCCAGTTTCCTCTCTTTTGCTTCTTAATAGGTCTTGAGTGAGTGTGTGAGTGATTGTGTTGGAGCGTGAGACTTTCACTCAATAAAATCATTTTATTGGACATCTTCATTTGGTTTTTGGCTTGGCCTGACCCTGTAAAAACTGGGTAAAAAGACCCTGCTAGGTTACCCTGCCTCTTACATTGCTGTTGCTCGTGCTCTGGCTACTTTCCATTCCCCATCGCATGGAGCACACTGAGGTGTCCCCCAAGGGACCCCAGATCAGGGTAACAGAGGTATGGGATATAGCTGTTAATGACAAACTGACATGTAAGATTAAAGTAAAGAAGGGGGAATTAAAAATAGACATTTTTATAGATATTGGGGGCGATTTTATTGATTATGCATTAGTAAATGGGAAAGGAAGAAAACCTAATGAACAATCATTACAATTTTGGAATGGAGCTTTTAGAAGGGAATGGAAGTGGTTATATCTCTAATGATCCTGCTGGTGGGGTACACTTACGATGTAACAGTAGAATAGATTAAGAATATATAGTATACAGCGGTTTGTTTGTTTAGGCTCATTATGTATTTGGTAGTGTGTTATGTGTTTTGTAATGTTATATATTGTTTTGTTGTTTAATTATTAATAACTTTTTTAAAAAAAACTGAAAGTTTGTGTGCGTGCGAATGTATGGACGAAAATTGGATGAATAGGTTCCCCTTGCTAGTAGTTCCAAATGTAACAGCTAAAGAAAGAGGAAAAAGGAAAGACAAACCAGAATAACAAAATGAATGTAAGAGAATCACTGTTGCACCTGATGAAGTATACCTGGTCTATGAAAGCTTATGCTACAAGCTTCTTTTTCCTTCTAAATCCCGAAGATGCTACAAGATCCCTTGGGATACTGATACAGACTAACACGGCTATCTGTTTGAGTAAATGAAACAGCTAAATTTTGAAAGAAATGTGATTTTACTTGACCAATTGTAAAATAATATTTTTTTTTAAAAAAAAGTGGCATCTCCTGAAATAAAGAATACTGAAAGATCAGAAATTCACAGTGCAAGATCCCACATCTAGGATACAAAATGAGACTTTATACTTATTAGGTCATGTGAGGAATCTGCAGCCCCATCTTGTTAGTGAAATGTTGTGTAGAATTAAATGTGCAATGTGCATCAATGAGCAACCATGCACAATGCATACTGTCTTCTATAGGAGATACATCCATTTGCACTTAACCGACTTGGCTATCACAACCTTGAACTTAATATGTCCAAAGTGGACAAATGTCCTACTGTTTCCAGCGGGGAACTTAACATTCGTGAAATGACGATAGCATTTTCCTTATGGACTTTATGTTCTTCCCCTATGGTAAATTTTAAACATTACTGGTCCTGTCAGTGCCATATCTACAGAGATATCATGAAATTAGGTTATCTTGAAAGAATATTGATACACATATTGAAAAATAGATAGATAGATAGATAGATAGATAGATAGATAGATAGATAGATAGACAGACAGACAGATAGACAGAAAGACAGACAGACAGACAGACAGACAGACAGACAGACCACAGCACTACAGAGAGAGTTGAAAGGATGCTATAAGAAAATCAAATAGTTTATAACAATGGGCCCAAGAATCCAAGAAATCTAGATGGCACTATTTGGAATGGGTGGGGGAAAGATGCCTCACTCCATCAGGACGTGGCAGGGAAATAAATGTAACCATCAACTGTGTCTCCAGCATGTGCCTTGAAGCCACTGGCATTAATTAAGATTCTATGGCTTGCAAACAATTATGACATAATTAAAGTAAGATTCTTCCTACAGTAAAACGATAAGAAATGACTTTTAGAAACCGTGGGAACTATTAAAATGGTGCATCAGGACCAAAACGAGCAATATTTACTAGTATTAACACTATTAACATGGCTTTTGAAGACAAACTTAGACCATTATTACTCAGAAAAACATCCACATTTGAAGATATAGAGCATCACTAATTAAATCTCTTTTTCTCTTTCCTTCTCCTTCTCTAGTTATATGTTTGGGATGTTTGACAGAATGGCGCCTTTAACGGAATCTATTTTAATGGCCTTGAATTAGCACGACTTCAAAGACAGAGAGCACTTAGCAGGAGGTTGATATCTACTGGAAGAGCTTTATTATTAGTAGTATTTTAAAGGTCATGAAGTTGCATTTAAGACCTTCTTTTTCTGGCACAAAAACACAGGCTCTCAAGTATTTTAGTATCTTGCATCCTGGAAAATTGCATCAGTGTGCCGAGGAACACTAAACAGCTGCCATTTAGTGGATATTTTAACTCACTCCCTGCAGTTGCTGCTTCACTATTTTAATATTGTTCCTCTTCTGCTGGTGGTAGTTGTGGTCTGTGTGTATGTTTAGTGTGATATTATTGGTTAGGATGCAACACTGCAGTTACGGATTTGCAACCTAGAGTTATACATCTGCAACTGGTCGATATTCAGTAAGAATATATTGTTGTTGCTGCTGTTACTGTGTCTTCAAGTCACTTCTGACTTATGGCAACCCTAAAGCACACCTATCATGGGGTTTTCTGGTTCTGAGAGCGTGCTATGTACCCAAAGTCAGCCAGTGAGTTTCTATGGACAAGCAACAAATCAGACCTTGGTCTCAAGGGTCATAGGCCAATGCTCAAACCACCACAACATGAAGACTACATAGTCTACTGGAAACCTTTGTAAACATACCACCAGCCTGGCTTATGAGCCAGTGACTGGATCAGGCCAAGGAGGTCTCCCACTGTCAGGAAGGATGGAAATGTTGTCATTCTTGTGGATCAATTGGATGCTGAATGGACCTTCATGGCCTGATCCACCTGCTGGCTGTTAAGGCGGGCTGGTGGTCAGGACATGTTATTTATTTCTGTCTCCTTAACTGAATAGCCAACCTAGAGCACTGCTGTTGTTGTGGTTTTAGTGCTGAGTTTTATGTGCTATATGAATAATGTAGCAACAATAAAAAATGCCCAACATTCCAGCACAGAACAAAGTTGTACTAGTTGTTGATAGATTGCAAAGGTCCACAAGTGCTCATGTTATATATATATATATATATATATATATATATATAGTCTGGGGTCTTGTTGGTCACTGTCAACAAGAACAGACTATTCCATTCAGTTGTTGAATAGTCAGTCAACATGTATAAATCCAATTAATTAAGTGGTTCTGCTCTAGTAGGGACTGAAAATAAGAGGGTGGTCATAGACAGATATCCATAATAATAATGGTAGATGTCACTTTCTTTAACTCTGATCAACAAGATTTCTTTTTTTTTTTCTCAACTGGAATAATTGATGGTTGTTGGTGGCTTTCTTATCAATGATGACATGCATATGGAATTTGATTTTAGTATACTTTACAGGACCTATCCAAAGTGCTGGTCCTATCTGGGGTCTAGATGCCACCAAAATGGATGGTTCCTTAAACATTTAGACTAAAACCTACCAACATGGTAACCCCTGTCATCATAAAATAACAAATCATGCTATTACTTACACTCCTGGGTTGGAGTAAAACAATACCCACCAAAGTAACAATGTTTAAATTATGCCATTAATATGTATGTGCTTCCCCCCCCCCACAAAGAGACACTTCAAAATAACAGGAAGAATAACAAAGAGATCTCTTATTTTTGGTGCCCAGTTCAAGGACTCTATGAATCCCACCAAGGCACTCCATAGGGATCCACAGACCACAAGTTCATCCCTCACCACCACCAGACTATGGTGCTAGTGGGCTGGATGGGATTTTTTTTCCAGAATTCTGCATTTTTGTTGAGTCTCTTTGTGTCAGTTCTACCTTCTCCTTCCTCAAAATGAGGCAAACAAATTAAACAAAGGTGAAGCAAATTAAAGCAAATTACACAAACACAAGCTCAATGAAGGCAAGTTGAATTAATTAAGAGGAATTAATCTATTCTAAATCTGAGGAGAGGTTATCTCCAGATATGAATACAAATTCAAATATTCATTAAAGGCAGCAAATGCCTGAGTTTGATTCATGATGCAAAAATCAAAATCCCATTAGTTTCTGTCAGACTCATAGTTGCTCATAGTATTTTTGCTGACCAATGAAAGCCATGTAGACGGTTTAAGGAAACTCCTCATTAGTCCATTAGATAATGAAGGTCTTGATTTGAACTCCAGTTGACATAGGTTGAAACTGGGGAGAAGCAAGTGCTAAAATCTGGATCACTACGCCAAAGCAGGTTACCACACGCTGGTGTCTAAAAACTGGACTGAGAACTGAGAACATGAAAAATCAATAAAAAGACATATTTTTGTTGACTTTTCATGTTCTAGAGACTTACTCCAGTTTGCAGGCATCGGCATGTGGAAACCTTCTTCGGTGTAGGGATCCAGATTTTAGCACATTGTTCTCCCCTTTCTCTATCTATGGCCATTTCCACATGGGGCATTTGAAACGGTGCAGTCCATCCTCCAGGGAGGACGCCTACACCTGGCAGCGGACTGGGACCAGACTACTTAATGTAGATCCGCACCTCAGCCTGCACCAGAATGACCCCAAGTGGTCATCCAGCGTGCTTTTGAAAGACCGGAAAAATCAGGTCTATCAAAAGCACGGAGCGCGCCACTGCGAGCGTGCTCCCTTGCGCAGATTTGCACTCTCACACCAATGCGAGCCTGCGATCTGCCGGGGTGGGCTTTAGGCTGGCGAGCTTCAGCGGTGGGTCGAGACCCTCGACCAACCGGAAGCTGCCATTTTTGACACCGGAGCAGTGCGGAGCGACGAGTACGCACTGCTCCGGAGCAGCCTGGACCAGACCGGGGAGCCAGAACATCCGGTAAGTAGTGGCACGGGGCGATTCCCTTGCCCCGTGCGGAAATGGCCTACGGAAAGAACTAACTTGAATGCATAAATAAATCACTGCTCCTATTATATTTACCTGTCATTGAGATCTTCTGAGGAAGTAAGCCTCCTCTATGCTCCACCACTATGGGTGATACAGTGTGGGGGTACCTGAAGGAGGATCTTCTCAGCTTTGGCACTTCAATTGTGGAATCCCTCCCTGCTAGCTTCAGTCAAAGTCTAAACCAAAGCACCTTCCAGGCCTAACTGATTTGTCCCCAAATGCACATTGTTTTAAACTGTTTTAATATTTCCTGTTTATTTTAGTTTGCTATATTGTTTCTAACATGTTTTGAGTTTGCCTAAATTACTTCCAGTGTTTTCCATCTGAAATTGTTTCAAACTGTTTGAATGATTTGATGCATAAGTTGCCTTAAGATGCCGGATATAATTTGGAATAAAGGGCAGAGAAGAAGGTGAAAAAGAAGGAAGAAGAGGAGAAGCAGCCAGAGAGTAATAAAATTAAGGCAAGGGCTAAAAGCAATTGTTAGTACCGATTAGAGTAGACCTACTGAATGAATGGAACTAGTGAAGTCAAGACTTAGGACTTTTCCACACTACACTCTTACAGTGCTATTATTCCACTTTCAGCATCCTATGGAATCCTGGGGTTTGCAGTTTAGCGAGAGCTTTTTGGCCTCAGTAAACTTCAGAATTCTATAAGATGTTGGAAGTAGAATAATAGCACTATAACAGCATAGAGTGGAAAGGCCCTCAGTTAAGCCACGATGACTCAATGAGTCTGTTCTCATTATGACAAATTTTTTCCCTGATTGATTGTCAAATCTATAATGCCACATTCAGGCTTTCAGTTGTAATGGCACATTTGCTACTAAACCATCATCTGCTTTTGAGAGAAGAGAGAAAGTATGGATGTTTCTTCATGAATTCCTGGTTCCCTGGAGAATGGGGAGTGACTCATTAATGATGTTTTAATTATGGGCATCCAGATTAGTCTTGCATGGTTCTGAATATAAACTTATGTTTTCTTGCTTTTAATTGCACCTTTCAGGAACAGGTGACAGGAATCACTTCTTGTAATCTCTACCCTTTTATTCCATGAGTTCGGTCCACATCACCTTTCACACCTATCAATTATTCATAGAAGGATTTCTAAAATTAATTCTTCAGAGTATTCAGTAGATTTGAATTCCTTCTGTTCATTTGCAGCTATCCTCTAGTGCAACCATTGTTTACAGACTTGCAGACTGATAAAATACTGAGGAATAAAGATCTTGCCTTGCCTGGATCTTGATGTATTTACTTGTACGATGGATAGATTTGAGATGTTTCTGGACATAAGTTTTTGTTTTGTTTTTTATGTATGCACAATGAACTCCTATGAATTATTTAAATGCCGTCCTAGGAAAGTAGTTTGGATTTGTATATCTGTGGGTGGCATTTAGAGGTGTGAAAGTACTTCCATCTGTTGAGTGGCTTTTTTTGACAGCTTACCTAATTCCACACCTTCTACACTTAGCATAAGATGAGAAATCCATACACTTCTTAGCCTATGTTTGATAGAAAGAGAAATAAAATGTGTTTGACAGCACACACACATTTGAAAAATACAGATTTAGGCCAGCATTCTCTACCAGCTGTTTAGTTAAGTGTACAGTTGCATAGGTTTACCCATCCATAACTGTTCCATATTCATGATAGCTACTTAGTCGTGATTGTGACACTATTGTCTCAATCAAAACCCCTCCTCCAGCTACTTTACCAGGCATCCATTATATGGGAAGAAGCAGGTCCATTCTGCCTGCCTTTAGAGCACATCAGAATGAAGTTTCCACTAGGATTGAGAGGGTTGGCTCAGGAAAGGCTACTTTCTAAAATCCACTCAAATAAGTAATTGATAAAGAATACTGATACTATATATATTCTGCAATATAAACAAACATATTTAATCAAAGAGGATATGAATCCACCAATGTACCCATAACTGTGTCCAGTTGAAGCGTTGGTGGAAATGTGTTAAAAATAACTGTGCAGACTTGGCATGAAACACAATTGAATGTCAGAAAAGAGGGAAATGTTTACAAAAAGGATCAAAATCCTACAGTGAGGTTACGTAGCTTGAACCTGCCCATGAGGTTTACACATTGGATAGGCTATGCATATCTTGGGTTGAACGGAAGCATTCTGCAATTGAAAACACACCCAAGTGTGCAACCAAATACATTAACAAATGTCTGGATGTTCAACACATGTGCATTTCTGCACAATAATATGCATGCACATCCACATACCTGTGTGTCTGCATGTATAATGGCATCGCTTGCATAATTCTGTTTCTCCAATTTTTAAAAGAATGCAGACCTTTCAAAAGAGGTGTGGGGTGTCCATTCTGTTCTCTATGAGAACTTACACATGGTTAAAATATCAATAGCATGTTCTGTTAGGTCTTGACAGATCTTCTAATCCAGAGTTCTGTAGTAACGAAGCACTCAAATGTATATGAACCCAAACAAACTAGGGGGAAAAAAACTTTGATACAATCATATGTAGTAATGTGTATAGAATTTGATTTCATCCTCAGGTTCTACAAGTTTTTTGTTTGTTTGTTTGTTTTTCAATTTACATATCCTAAACTCTTCACAGGGCAAGCTCAATTCATGTTCCAGTACCTTATGTGGACAGACCACAAAAGGTGCACACATTTTGGAAGTGCATATTTAAATGTGCGCATTTCCAAAGTGTGTCAAAAAATGCTTGGAGGTACTTTGCCAGCGGGGGATGCATTCAAGCAAGTTGCACAGTTTAAAACACACACACAAACATGCCTGTACTTGAAAAGAAGGAGACAAGCAATCAATATACAAGCAATCACAATACAAAATGGGTAGACTCAACCACAGTCCAGTCATATCTTGTTCTTGTTAACTGCTGCCAGTTCAACTCAGAAACCTCTAAGTCTCCCTGATATCAACAGCCCTTGACTGAATCTCTTAACCTTTAATGTGTCCTTCCTCTTTTCCTTCTGTCTTCTGCCTTACCAAGCATGGTCTTCGCATGATATGCCCAAAGTACAATAGTCTCAGTTTAGTCATCTTGGCCATTTCCACACGGGGTATTTGAAACGGTGCAGTCCCTCCTCCAGGGAGGATGTCTGCATCTGGGAGCGGACTGGGTCCGGACTACTTAAATTAGATTCGCACCTCAGCCCACTCCGAAATGACCCCAAGTGGTCATCCAGCGTGCTTTTGAAAGACCGGAAAAATCAGGTCTTTCAAAAGCATGGAGGGTGCCACTGCAAGCCTTCCCCCTTGTGCAGATTTGTAGGCTTGCACGAATGCGAGCCTGCGATCTGCTGGGGGCGGGCTTTAGGCTGGAGAGCTTCAGCAGTTGGTTGAGACTATAGTATTGAGACCCTCAACCAACTGGAAGCTGCCATTTTCAATGCCGGAGCAGTGCGGAGTGACGAGCATGCACTGCTCCGGAGCAGCCTGGACCGGACCGGGGAGCCAGAACATCCGGTAAGTAGCGGCTCGGGGCGATTCCCTCGCCCCGTGCGGAAATGGCCCTTGGCTTCTAGGGAGATTTTGTGCTTAATTTATTCTTGGACCAGTTATTTTCTTTTTGGAAGCCCATGGTAAGAGTATCTGTATCAGTTAAGCACCACCACATTGCGTCTCTCTCATTTTCCATGCATTTCTTACTCTTTTCCCTCTTCCGCTGTGAGAAGCTTTGTCTGGTATCTTTCTGCTTTTTGATAGAGAGGTACAACTTCCTGGAAATGGATCCTGACAGAATGCACTACATTCAGTGCCATTCAGAGACAGAGAGCATATCAGCACCTAATTGCACCTGTCACCCTGAAAGGAATGAGTCTCTCCAGTTCATGAGAGAAATGCATCACAGTAATATTGTCCAATGTGACCTGCTCTTTGTTCAGTGGAACGACTTTAAGGTTTAAAAAAAAATCAGTTTTACCTTGGAAGAAAAGATACCAGGCCTTTTCAAAATAAATATTGGGAATCTAAGAATGGTAAGAAACCAGTTCCAAAGAGAAACATGTGTAGTATAAACTCACAGGGATTGTGCTATAGCACTATTCTGCTGAAAACTGCTTTATACCGTCAGTATTGGGTCTGCAAATGTGACTACTTCTTGTCCCACAGTGTGATGTGGCACGCACAACAGTTGTTTCTGAAATCCAGGTAAATAAATTAGTACATTGAAGGCACTGACAAAAAAATTATGCACCATCCAAGAACATACATGTGCACTTCATATGGTTATCCTTTCAGAAGCCCACTTATGCAACCATGCGCTCAATGTGGCTGCTGGCCAAAACGTTCAACCACACATAGAAGCTGCAGGAGGGGAGATTCCGCCTGAACCTCAGGAGGAATTTCCTGACGGTCAGGGCTGTCCGGCAGTGGAATGTGCTGCCACGGAGTGTGATGGAGCCTCCTTCTTTGGAGGTTTTTAAGCGGAGGCTGGATGGTCACTTGTCGGGAGTGCTTTGAGGTTCCTGCATGGCAGGGGGTTGGACTGGATGGCCCTTGTGGTCTCTTCCAACTCTACATTTCTATGATTCTATGATTCTATGAACTTACACACATGTATGACACCAACAGGATTCTTACTTCTGTTTCCAACACTGGCCAACTTAGCTGGACTTGTGGTCTCACCCAAGCATGATGTAAAGTTGATAGAATTTTTCTCATTTGGAACACAGGAGTACATTTTCTCATACATGTACATCCTATTGAGAAATGTTCAAAAAGATTCTCTGATTTCGGAATTCTTCTCCATCAATGTGCCTCCTATGCAGATTAAACATCTTCCGGCTTATCTGGAAATAAGTCCCAGAGAAATAAAGGTGGCCTACATCTGGGTACACATGTACACGATTGCACTGCTACATCCTCCCTTAAAAAGAAAAGTCAAGAAATTCATATCTGCAGCGAGCTACGCTTTTGACAGGCTCTAGCATTTAAGTATTATAAGGATTCCATGACCAAAGTAGAGTTGGCCTATTTGCAAACTTTTCACATGACATCTCTGGAAATGAAGAGTCTTCAGCTTTCATTCGCTTTCTGCAAATGCATAGCATCCGTCAAATACGATTTTTCCCCTCTCCTCTCTCCCTCTTCCTCTCTAAACGTTCTTTTCAGCTCTATTGATGGGTTCCAGCCTAGAAACTGGCAAAATGGAATTATCTGAAAGAAAAGAAGTCCTTGACTGGGATATGATTGGTGCTGAATCTTATTTAGACTGAACTTTTATATTATCATGATTTCATGGCATTTTAATTTATACTACATCATTGGGCTGTTAACTCGCTTCCACTACTCAATTAAGAAACGGCAGCTGATATTGTTTCCCTTTTAATGTGATTCACTTGCTTTTCCAGGTATCATAATTATTAGAAGGCGCTTCCTATTTGCCTAATGTCATTTCTTCTTCCGATTAAGCACAGGCATTTTCAAGTGCCACTGAGCTATCGGCAGACTTCAAAGGGAGGAAAATGATTGCATGTGTTAATAGTAGTGTGGCTAGGAAGGGCTTGGAATAGGACTGAAATTAATGAAATAATGGGTGCATATCTATCGGCTCTTTCTTCCGAGCCACACTGCAAACACACAACACAAAAGCATATTTCTGCATAGTTTCATTCATCTATGTGAAACCTTGCATTCAGAGTCATTATTTAGATGAGGTATACCTGAAAGGGTGACTAACTATTCTGAAAATGTCTTCTATCATTCACTGTATATGCCATTACTGCAGCTAATTCTACTGCTAATGTTACCTATATTTTTCTTCGCCTTTTTCTTTGGTTAATTTTGCATGTCATGACTGCCGAGTGGCCACTGAATTTTATTTAAGACAAACTCTAAGGAAAGGGATGCAAGCAAGAGTTCTAAACAACAGAAACTTTTCAAATTGAGTGGGAGAAATCTGTTTCACTTTCTCCCACATTTGAATTCTTTTTGAAACAACCTTGGAATCTTGAATTTGAAGAAGAAGGTATATTTTGATAAACCCTGCTATGATCCAGAACTGACTACATCTCCAAGGCTTAGGGCCTTTTCCACCCTACACTGTTATAGGACTACAATTCCACTTTCATCATCCTGTGGAATTTTGGGTCTTGTAGTTTCCTGAGGCCAAAGAGCTCTCTCGCTGAGAATTCCAAAGGCCCCTCCCTCAGCTGCAAACCCCAGGATTCCACTGGGATGCTACTGGTACGTGGCTTCTAGGGAGATTTTGTGCTTAATTTACTCTTGAGGTTTCTTATTGAACTGCTGGGCTAAAACATAACATGTCTATCAAGGTCTCCTGAAAACAAATTAACCCTTCTTATGCCACTGGAAAATATTTGGTCACAATGCTGACAAGAATTCTAGAACTCATCTTCCTGGTGATTGAGGGCCACACTTCAAAAACAAAATGAAGCGATTTCAAGATTTGTAGCAGTTAAGGACTTACACCCTTGGAACTGAATGTCTGAACCTGTCAACTAGACAGATCCTATGTTCTATGTTCAAACTGATCTTCAACTCAACTGTTTTTCCCCCACCATTTTTTTTTTTTTTTGGATAATGTAGTGAATGTTTATAAATCTGTACTGAAATTGAACTGGAAAAAAATGTTCATAGATCCATAATTTCAGTGGCATTAGTAGAATTTCCTAGTAGGGTTTCAAGCATAACACAGTGATGCAGGGCCTGTACCTTCCATGGAAAGAGGTACATCCACATGCCCCCACTTGCATGACCTTGGAAACATTCCCAGAGCTTCTCAAGCAGGTCAAGGGGGGTTTATTTAAGCCCAACACATCCTCTGCCATATAAAAAGACTGCAGCACAGCTCCCTGTAAATATCTTCTGGATGGAAGCCCTGACAAGACCCTCCTAGATTCGTGGTTCTCAACCTGTGGGTTGAGAATTGACCATAGTGGCTGGGGCTTCTGGGAGCTGAAGTCCACAAACATCTGGGGACCCACAGGTTGAGAACCACTGTCCTAGATGGTTGCAGGCTGAGAAGCCTAAGCTGGGATAACCAGGTGTTGCTAGAGTCTCAAGAAGGCAGCAGAATAATCAGCAAGTCAGGATCAGGAATGTCTCTGCACAAATGGAGCCTTCATTCAGCTACCTTCAGTCCACTACTCACTGGCTCCTTGATATTGCATTTTCATCAGCAGCAGGGCTTGTCCTCAGTCCCCTCTCAGCCTCTCCCTGGGCTCCCAACTATTTCTCCAAGGCAGATAAGAGAAATAAATGCCCACTGGGTCCTCACTCCTTTCCAGGAGCATCATCATATCCCTGGTACTCAAGTTGAAAGAAGACTCTTGTGACCCCTCCTGGTCTACAACTTCTGTCTCCTTCCTTCCTTCCTTCCTTCCTTCCTTCCTTCCTTCCTTCCTTCCTTCCTTCCTTCCTTCCTTCCTTCCTTCCTTCTTTCCTGAGCTCACTAGTGTTCTTCCATTGGCCTCTTTGCCTCCACCCCCCTGCAATGACTTCAACTGAGGTCAGCAGCTGGTTCTCCTCTCTTCCTGAGGCCAGAGTTCTGGGAATAACCAATACAATAACAATACTGGCAGGTCCCCCTCTTCAGTGTTCCTGGATTTTAGGTAGAACAAGATTTGAGACAATTTGAGAAGAACCTATTGGTTGAATGAGAAACATTGAAAGAGAACCTTGGGAAGAATACATATATTTCTATATCAGTATTAATTTGCTTTTTCCTAATTCTAGGATTCATTTTCTTGGCCTATTTTCCCCACCCTCCAAATCCTACACCCCATATCTAGATTGTGATGTTCTATTGTAACTCCTTGTATTCCAAATTAATTATTTAATCTTCCAAATGAATTGCAAAACCCAGGTCTCCTTGTTATATTCATTAAAATGAATTAGAATCCACATTTCATCTTTAGACAATGGGCTAAAACAGGAGTGGAAGTCATGCAACCCTCCAGATACGATTGGGTTTCAATAACCTAAAGCTGATTAGGGCTGCTGGAATGTGTAAACCAACAACATCTGGAGGGCCACATAATTTTCACTTCTGATCTAAATTGCAGTTATTAGCCCCTTTAGAATTAGATCCCTAGAAACTATGGAACTTAACGTATGTGCTGACTTTCTAGGCTTTAGCTTGAACTAACAAATTATTTTAACCTATACACTGCAAGGGTGGTTGCTGTCTTTCAAGTTGTTTCCAACTTATTGTGACCCTAAGACAACCTTATCACAGGGTTTTGTTGGCAAGATTTGTTCAGATGCTGAGAGAGGGAGATTTGCCAAAGGTCGTCTGGTGGCTTTCTATGGCTGAATTGGGATTTGAACCCTCTAATCTCCAGTGGCATAGCAAAACCCTCAAACCACTACACCATACTTGCTCTTTCAAGGATAAGAAACCTTAATTATGTTGTCATCTTGAATGTGATTACGAAAAGTGACTAGAATGTTCTACTTTTAACAAACCTCCTTGAAGACAACTTCGTTTTGTACTCCCCAGTTCTAAGTCTGCCAAATTTTGGTTTATATAGAAATAATGCTTAATGGATGAGTTTTAAATTAGAAGGTGGGTGGGTAGGTGGGTGACTCAGAGGTCCACCTGTGGTGCCACTGCCTCTGTGGATCTGTTGGGTATTGTTAGCTCAAAAGGGAGGCCTTATAAGTAACCTTATAAGATCTTTGCACTTATATATACTGGTACTAATAAAGAGACACAGGTTGAAGATTCAACAAATATTTCATTGAGGCAAAAATACACACACACAAGATTCAAGCAGTCTCACAACCGTATAAGGCTAACCAAAGGAAAAGAAAGACACATTAGATTGTGAGCGGCTTGGGTGAAGTATATTTGCTTATCTTGAAGAGAAGAGATGAAGCGATGTGGCTCAAACTAAGGGTCCAAGGGCAGTACAAGAATGGGAATCTGACCAGCAGAGTGGTGGCCTAGGCCCAGTGTACTATAGCCAATGTCCTACAAACTGCCTGGCCCTAGCAGAGAAAACAATGGGGTCTGGAAGAGCAAATGGTCTTAGTGTTAGGTGACAAAGCATTCTTGATGTCTGGGCAGATAAGGAAACAAAAGAAGGTTTCAGCAGAAAGAGGGAACAGGTTAATGATAATCAGTTGTTCTTTTGGGACAGTTTTGAGTGGTGCTGTATTTGAAAGTTGAATCGTTGAAGGGATTATTGCAAGCTCATTGGCACTGGAGCTTCCCAAATGATCTTTGTGTTATGACCTGGTCATACCCTGACATCTCATCTGACCTAGTTTCTTCCATGTTCAGCCAGTCCTCTTTGCCAGCTTGGCTTTTCAGCCATAACAGTGTATGGTTTATATTTATGCCAATTAAATAATGTTCATTGCCAATCGTATCATGGAGTGAGGATGTACAGTATAGTAACAGGAACAATCTCCCCATAGAGAATGAATAAGACAACTGTGGCCTAGGTAATTTAGAATTCATCCTTAGAAATAAAGCATGCTTGTTTAATTTACTCTGAGTATTCCCAAAAGTTATAGACCATCATCTTGTCCATAGGTACTTCTGCATAATCTGAAATATGTCTAGAATTACTTGCTGAGAGAAAATAAAGTTGAAAAATACTAGTAGGGTATATTATAACTCTCCATCCACCAAGAATAAAGAATATTGCATGTGAGCAATGTTGTATCTCACTCCCAGGAGAGACTGACATACAGGACTGCAATGATGTGGTGTGCTTGCAAGATACTGGCTGGGTGCCAGGTTTCTGCCTTGCATGGACCTAGACTTGAGGGTCTCCTTAAAGGACAAGTAGTGAAAACAGAATTTCCTGGAAAACATCTTACTGCTTGGAGCCTTGAGAAACCCTCAGAGTTATACTTCTCCACTTTAGGTGTAGAACTCCTTATGTGACTTCTCTAGAGTCCCCGCATCATTCCCAGGACCACAGAAATCATAAAATCATAGAATCCTGTAGATGGAAGGGATTAAAAGGGCTATCCAGTCTAATCCACTCACTTCCATAAAGGAAGTGACTGTCTAATCTCTGTGTAAATGCCCGCAGCCCCATGAAAGAGAATCCACCATGTTCTAAGACAGGATATATGACTATGAAATAGAGTTTACCATCAAGAAGTTCATCCTTATGTTTAACCGGCATCTCTTCTCTTGTAAATGGAATTCATTGCTTTGCTTCCTGCCCTCTGGATGATGGCTAACTCCATCATCTACATGATAGTCCTTCTATTACTTTAAAGATAGTTATCTTACCAACTTCTCGCTGCTCTACAGGATAAGCATACACAGCTCCCTCAACAGTTCCTCATAGGGATTTGTTTCTATACCTTTTGCCATCTTCATTTCCCTTCTCCAGACCCATCCCAGCTTGTCAATATTCTTCTTGAGTTATACTGTTCAGAACTGGACGTAGCGTTTCATACGAGGTCTGATCAAGGCTGGATAACTGAGCAAAGAAACCATAAAGAAGTTCAGAGTCACTAACAAAGCACCCAGCTTGGAACCCATGTGGCGGCAACAACATTCTTGGTGATGGATGTGACAAAGCAAAGTACATATAACAAGGTTAGGGAATTCCAAACTGTGCTATCTTTTCTCTAGTTTGATCCATGAGTGTGTGTGCTACTGAATGTATAAGTAGAATTTGTTTCCCACTTAATATATGGGTAATTGTGTCTCTGGGTGGGGAGGAGGGATGGGCTGGGGAGAAGGCTGTTAATTAAATCTGAAGACGAGATTCTGCTCTTTGCAGCTGAATTAAAAATAAAATACCAATTGAAGTTTAATTAGTGTCTTTGCTTACTTGTGCATTCAAACTTGAAAGATGACTTTGCGCTCAGTTGTAAGTTCCCGTAGCTAAGAGATGATTATAGACCCAGAGTCTTGTTTACCACGTTGTATATAAAACACTTTGTCCCTCTGCTGAGACATGTACACTGTGGGGACAGTTGGTAATACATCACATCTCCAGGCCCAACTCAGAGTGGGACTCTGGTGAATAAAGAGACACAGCTTGAAAATAAATAGTAAAAAGCAACAACAACAACAGAATAATTGCTTATTCTCCACCAGCAGTCATGTGGACCTTTGCAAGCTTTGAGTTGAATCAATATTCAAGCAACAACCAGGCCAAACTGAAATGTTTTGAATTTGCAAAGTGCAAATTTCAACTCTCGTCATCTGTGGAATATCACACAGAAGAACTGATGAATGCATGAGCAATTTTGGCTTTGTTCAACATCATTTCCAAAACTTGCATACAGGGGCTGGTTAAACTGGAATCTAGTTGGCTCAGAAGGATTAAATTTATGGTTGGAAGGAAATTTAAGAGCAAGAGCAGTTTGAAAGTGGAATAAACTACTTCAGAAGGTAATGAACTCTCCTTATTTGGGAGGTTTTAAATGGAGGTCGGATGGCTTTCTTTCAGCAGTGCTTTAATGGCAAATTCATGCATGGCAGAGATTGGTAAAGATGATCCTAGTAGTCCCTCCCCATTCTATAATTCGTCAAGTCTCCCAAGGGGAAAAGGCAGGAATGTAACTTCTGAATATAAATCCATTCAGTGTTGAATACTCTTATTAAAAATAGATGTGGACAATAGTAGCACATAGAGAGAAAGTTACATTTCTCAGCATGGCATTTTCCACATGGCAAACAATACTCTTTTGACAAGAAGAATCACTTCTGTGCACACATGAAGAATAAAGTGATGTTGGGTGTTTGCTGTTTAGAAGCTCTCACTAGTAGCTGGTGCCTTCCATCTCCATGAGCTGATGAATCTATTCCAAATTCCTTACAGGGCTTTAAAAGCTTTATCCAACATGCTTTGCCTACTTGTAGAATAATGTTTAGCACATTAGTTACCTCCTTAAATTTTGGATTAAAATGCAGGATGGATTTACCTCTTTATGGACATGGGAACTACCAGTTGCTATTGCACAGTCCTCAGAGGAGTAAAGATGGTGTGGCTAGGCTGGTGTATCATAGGGCCTTGTCCAAACTCCTGCCATGGCCATGTCACCCTACCATCAGATACAAGCCACTTGAAGTAGTGTAACACTGACTAAATCCCGTCTTGGGAAGACCATTCTAGGACATACACTCACCCTGAAGTCCTTGATTCCAAAAAAAGCCTGGCTATACAAGGTGGTTGCCAAGATTGTCCCCCTTCACAGTCCCAAGAACCTAAGGGCGAGTCAGAAAAAATCATTTTACTCCACTGGTACCCCTTATTCCTTAGGCATAGGATCTCTCATATACTAATTGATCAAGGAGACTTCCTCAGCTGAGAAAAGAAACTGCCCAGGATTGTGGGCACAATGATTCCACATCATCCCCAAAGAAAGTACTATAATAAACAGCCCCAAAAGAAGCAAAAGAAAAAGATATAACTAGACATGAGGAGATATAGGCTGAGGTCCCATTCTACATGGGAGAAATGTAAGTATCCATGCAGTGGCAGAAGTTCTCTCTAGCCAACCATGTTCCTGGTGCATAACAACAGCCGGCGACTGGACTTCCAGACACAGATCTGTCTTTCTGGACACAGACTGGCTCTTGAGATGTACCCAGGCTTGTTCCTAATCCTGTAGAGCATGGAAGAAAAGAGGAATAAACTCTGTGTCCACATAGGATTGCTCCTTTGTCCCTCAGGGCACAAGGGCAGCCAAAACAAAGAGATCCAGCACTTGGGTACTTCTTTTAAACTTTATGATTTGCATCCTGTTGATGTTCTACACATACATACGTTACCTTATGTATGCAGTTTAGCTTTCGAGGGCCTTGAAGATGTGTGGAGTCCATGGAATGTGCTATTCCCCACTCTTCATCTATGCATGCTGCCCACTGAGAAGCAGGCTGAAGATTCCCTGATATGCCCCCATTTTCCACCCACTGCCAACCACTACACAGTTATATGTGTTACTAAGCCAAGTATCAGAAAGCTGGAGAAAAAGACACTAGGCAAGAAGGTATAGGATGCCTCCTTTCACAATGTCTGTACAAATATTTACTCTCTTGTAAGTCCTGGAGATGCTACCATAAATCATCAGAAAGATGATCACCCAAGTTACTTTCTTCATTCCCTGCTGTGTTTTGTAAGTTCAAATTCCCCATGCCAATCAGGATCAAACCCTACCTCTCTCCCCAGTCTTATTTTCCATCCTTTCACTTGGGAGTTAAACCTTTCCAGCACACTTGACAAAAAAGAGGGGGAGTTGTTATTCAGAGTAAATGATGCACCATTTAAAATGGCAGGGCTTTTTTTTTTTCTTGGTCAGTTTCTTGCAATATGCAGGGTAATTTTTTTCAATTTATTTGGAATTAGTCAAGTGCGCTACTGAAAAGGCAGAGTGAATTGATGTTAAATAGTTTTTGGAAGATGTAATTGTCTGATGATTTGTAAATAGCCAAGCTTATCAAAAAAGTAATTTAAATGTTATGCTGACAGTTTGGTTCAGTTTGGTATACTCTGTAAACTTGTGAATCCAATTTTTAGCCCACATTAACATCCCAAATCTCTTTGTGCTGTTAAATGATTTATGAAGTATTCTTGTCTTCCCCAGACCTTTGTGTGTGAGCTTTTGTCCATCTTTTACCTAGAATTATAGGATACTAGAGTTAGCTGGGCTCCCTGTAGGGTAGGCCATTGAGTCCAACCCTCTGCTCAATGAAAGAAATTCTGCTACAGCATCCCCAGCAAGCAGCTGTTGAGCCTTTTTTCTGAAGATGTCCACCTCTCTAAAGTAATTGGTTCCATTGCCAAATTGCTCTTACTGTCAAGAAGCTCCTTCTAATGTTCCATCAGCACCTAGTCTCCTTAGAAATCACATGTGTGAAAATGCTATCTTCTTCTTCAAATATCTTTGAAACATTAGACCTGGTCTTACCCTTTGGAGCCGCAGAGAACAAACCTGCAGCCTCTTCTCTGTGACAGCCCAGAGTCACCCCTTAGTCTTCTCTTCACCACGTTGAACAGGCCCAGCTCCCTCAACCTTTCCTCACACATTTTGTTCCCCAGACCCCTCTGTTCTTGCTGCCTTTCTCTGAACCTGCTCCTGCCTCTCACCTTCCTAAAATGAGGTGCCCAGAATTGAACTCAGTACTCCCAATGAGGCCTCGTAAGTGCAGAATACAGTGGGACTATTAATTCCCTTGACTTGGAAAATATGGTTCTAGTAATGCAGGCTAAAATATAATTTGCTTTCTTTGCTGCAGCCTCACACTGCTGGCTGAAGATCAACAATAATCCCAAGGTCCTTTTTACATACGCTATTTCTAAGGCATTTGATTGTAATTCCAGAATGGGAGTGGGGTATTTCCTAAAGTTCATGCTATGATGGATTGTTGGCTCCTAGTGAGGGAAGTACATTATTCATGGAATTCTTCAGCCCTTTCCTCAAAATAGGAGTCTCCAATTTTTCTTTGAATGGCATTTTAGATTATATATAGACATGATCTGAAAACCATGTGGAATTCATCTGAAAAATTTGAACAGCTTTGTTTCCTCTTGAAATTCCTTTGAGATTCCTTCTCCGGTTGGTGGAGAGCCTCCACCAACTGGAAGCCGCCATTTGGGATGCCGGAGGACTGCGGAGCAGCGAACTCGCACTACTCCTCATGGCGACGGACTCGCCCGGCCGGAAAACAATGTCGATAAGCTCCGTTTTTGGGCGTTTCCCCCCCACACACGCGGAAAGGGCCTGAGTCTTCTGAATCTCATGTAAAATTAATTCCATTTCATATTTATTGTCTTTAGAGGATCCTACCAGTTCTGGTTTAAGATTAATTCTCCTTCTCTCTTGTTATCTTTAGAGGTTGCTAAACATATGAGAATACCTCTGCCCAGTCTGTATGCCGAGAGAACATTTATCAACAATGTGATGCAAGGAGCCAAAAAAGCCAATGCAATTCTAGGCTGCATCAATAGAAGCATATTGTCCGGAACAACAACAACAAATCAACAACAACAACAGCAAGCAGTAGTGCCTTGGTATCTCACTTTGATCATACCTCACCTGGAACACTGTGCTCATTTCTGGACAGCACAGTTCAAGAAAGATATTGACAAGCTGGAACATGTCCAGTGAATGCAGTCAAGATGATCAAAGGTCTGGAAACCAAGCCTTATAAGGAACAACTAAGGGACTTAGGTATATTTAGCACGGAGGAGAGAAGTCTGAGCAGTGACACGAGGACCATCTTTAAACATATGAAGAGATGTCACATAGAAGGTGGAGCAAGCTTGTTTTCTGCTCATCCAGAGACTAGAACATGAACCAGTGAATTCAAATTACAAGAAAAGAAATTCCACCTAAATATTGGGAAGAACTTTGTTACCATAAGAGCTGTTCAAAAGTGGAATAGAATGCTTCAGAGGATGTTGGACTCTTTTTTACTGGAGGTCTTTAAACCAAGGTTGGATTGATATCTTTCAGGGGTGCTGGAGTTGTACATTCCTGTGGGCAGAGGGTTAGATTAGATGGCCTTTGCGAGTTCTTTCAGTGCAATGATTCCATGAAAAGTGTATTTAGAAAAAGTTGTGTGATCCAGTCCAGATGGCTCATATCTAGATGTATCAAAGCAAGCCAATCACTATGTCTCCGCATCTTAGATAATCAAGACACCAAAACCAGATACCTCCAACTGAGTTCAAAGTACAAAAGGAGTTTGAACTCAACTCTATACAGAAAGATGACAGGAGAGGATGGAATCTTGGCCTTTCCTGTAGACTCTGACAAAAGCAAACTGACACAGCCTCTCTGAGCTTGTGTGTTCTTCATGAATAACTTTTAATATCTGACCAGATGCTGACATTGCTTGGCCACGTGTGTCCTGGTTTTCATCAATGAAATGTTGAAGAGTATGGTTTTCAACTGCATGTGCAACAGTTACACTTTCAGAACTCTACGTACTTAATGTTGGGCTGAATACATACATGACGTCATTGTAGAAAAATGCAGTTGCATGTGATTGGAAACTTATATTTGCTTAAAACATCATACAGATATCAGCCAGGTTAAGTCATGTTCAGAATATGATTTGAACTGGACCAGTCTGCTTGGGGAGTGATGAATTGGGGTTTGCATTAAATCTAGGGATACTATTACTACTATTCCACAATAGAAGTAAGTCGTAGTTGTTGCTGGAACCTCTACTACAAGATGGGCAATTATGTGAGAGACAGGTGCCAAGTTCTCCCCAGCCTGTGTGGACTATGGCCCTTTCCGCACGAGAAAGTTAAGATGGACCAAGATGTCCTGTCACGGCGGTCATCCGCACCATGGATCAGACTTGGTTCGGACTATTTACCTTAGTTCCACACCCAATCCAAAATGCCCCCAAGTGGTCCTCCAGCATGCTAAGTGAAGATTGGAAAAAAACAGTCTTTCAAATTTCCGGACTGCGCCATTTCATTCCTGCTCAGTTGTGCAGATGCGCAGATTCGCACCAATGTGAGCTTGCGATCAGCAGAGGGCGGGCTGTGGGCGTGGCCAGCTTCAGCGGTTGGTCCGGACCCACAAACAACTGGAAGCCACCATTTTGTAAGTCTCACCAATGTGGATCTAAAGACCTCGCACTACTCCGCATCACCCTGGAACAAAGAGAGGAGCCCTGCGGAAGAGCTTAAGGGACAGCCTGCGTTGCTTTGAGCCAAGAAGAACCGATAAGTAACAGCACGGAGTGATTCACTCACCTTGTGGGGAAAGGGCCCATATCTCCTGCAGTCAGAGTTGTTCTTCCACAGCTCCCCTCCAAATGGTGACAGGAAGTGATTTCATGTCAATTTCTGTCACTATTTAGAGCAGTGGTTCTCAACCTGTGGGTCCCCAGATGTTTGTGGACTTCAGCTCCCAGAAGCCCCAGCCACTATGGTCAATGCTTAAGGCTTCTGGGAACTGAAGTCCTAAAACATCTGGGGACCCACAGGTTGAGAACCACTGATTTAGAGAGAGATTGCAGAGGAACAAAATGAGGTATTTTGAGGTAGTACAAAATCCTGAGGTGCAAGTGGGACTGATGTTAGGGTATTTTCATATGTTTCCACACACTTGGAGGAGATTTCTCTATAGTTTGGGGGAAAAATGTCTCCAACTTATATTTTTGTTTTGTTTTTTTAAAAAATGGAGATTTGGGGACATTCCTGGGGGCTTTAGAGGCCTTGAAAATGGGTTTCAGGAGTCATGTGCAGCCACATGGGCTATGCCCACCCCATCTCTACTAGGTGACCTTGGAAAACTACTGTCTCTAAGTCTCAGACTAATCTACTCAGGTATTCATGAGACTGATCTTGCAGAAAAAGTGCCCCTGTCCCAAATATGGCATGCACTTTTCTTACGATTGCATGCCTTTGCAACAACCTTATTTTGCTCAGGAAGCAGCTGAAAATTATCAACAACTCTCCATAAATGGAAAAAGGCAAGTAGGAAAAGCTAGCACCGCCTGTCCATTAGACACTCATTTCTTCCCTCTTTTTAAAATTTTATATTCTAGCCAGATTGGAAATGCAAGAGAAGTAGGAGGAGGGAAAAAACATGAGGCTCCCAAAATACTGCAGGCATTGCTGGTCTGTCGTTATGTTCTACTGCACTGAAGAAAATGAATCTTTTCAAACAGGTGAATTTTCCAACAGAAATGGCCCAAACAGTCTCAGTTCATTGAATAGAAAGTGTAATGGTGATCTAAACCTATTACTTTCAATGGAGTCTGTGACATTTTCTTCAAGCACATTGATCTACTGGAGACAGAAGTAGAGTCAGGAGGAAGAAAGGGAAAATGTATATGCAGGCATGCATCTGTGGATATACGTGAAGGTGTATTCCCATGTATGCATGTGTGTGTGTCCCACTATTATGAGATAAGCCAAATGAATAAAATACTACTAATTTTGAACTGGGTCTATACAGCACAGGAAGACTCACTCTCATTCTCTCTTTTCCTCTGCATCAGAACATACAAACAGAACTTGGGGGTGGGAGAGTACTTCTTTCTGAACAACAGTATCAGAATCTTCCATCCATCTTGGGCAGTGGGCCAGTCAACTGTGTTATCACCGTGAACTGGCCTAGCCTTTGGTATCCCTTAGATACCATTTTGATATCACAATTCGGCCCTGCTCTGCCACCAGCCAAGTGTTTGTGGAGCCACCAAACAAGCGCAAAGCAAGGCATGGCTATTATCTGCTGAGTCACATTTGTTTACACCAAGGCAAGCCAGATACTGCCAGATCTGCTTTAGGGGACCTCCTGAAACAAACACCTTCATTACTAAAACAAAGAGACCTCTGCCCCAAGAGGGCACCCTAGCGAGCTAAGTGCTTAACTGGCGAGCTAGCCACATCTACATGCTGGCCATACTATTGTCAATTCGGACCTTAATTCAATCATGTAAGTTCTGACCTTTTGGAGACATTGTCTCCAGCCCAAAACTTATTGTTTTCACCCAAGACCAGACTAGCCCACGGTCATTCCTTCCCCTATAAAAATCCCCAGCTCCAAAAGCTCCTCGGACTGCTCGGAACACTCGGATAACTTCTATCTCACCTTGCTGCTGCTGCGAGCTCCCCTCGGCTGCCACGCCGGGTTTTCTTCTCTCTTCAATTGGGTTTCCCCAGGACTGCAAGACTGGTGACGTATCACCCATTCTCCCAAAGCTCTGTTTCCTATTTCCAGTTAGCAGTGTGTTTGTGTTTCTTTTTAATAATTGTTTAATAAATATTATTGCTAATTTGAACTATTTTGCCTGCTCACTGACCCGACGCTGTATACATAGGGTAAAAGATCCCCGCTAAGTTACCCTGCCTCTCATTAGCCAAGAGAGTGCTCCAGCTAATTTCCCCACCTTTGCTTGGTTTGGTTTGTTGTTTGGGTGTCCCTCACGGGACCCCCAGTTCTCAGGGTAACAACTGGGAGATTCTGGGAATGACACTCCAAATGATACATGTTAAGAAATTAGTGCTAGGTTTGCTGAAATAATGTAGACAAACTTCTCAGAGCACATAAGAATAACACAATCATTTTGCTAATCTGAACTTCAGTATAGCCACGAAGCTAAATGGCTTTTGCTGTATCATGGCTTACAGTTTGTCATCAGTTTGTTCAATGTGTCTGTTGTACCTGGGACTAATCAACAGGATTCTAGCCAAGTACAAACATTTTGCAGAGCAAGATACCAGAGAACATTGATACTCAAAAGGGATAGCCTGTGACTAGAAGATAGAAACCGTTTTGCTGAATTGACACAGCTAGAATGTCAGTCCCCAACACATGGGTGGAGGTAGGCCTGCTGGTCCCCCACATCAAATAGCCTAGGAAGCACTGACTCAGAATATGAGGGTCTCCTCATGATACAGCTGTCTCATGAGCCCCAGAACACATGTATGTGCTAACCAGTTCTCAATATGTCTAATTATAATACAGTCTAGGAAGTAATTATGTCAGGATTTTCTATGGCAGAGGTGGAGATCCTGCAGTCCATGAACCACGTGAAGTACCTCTAAGCTTTATTTGTGGTTCACCACTCTTTCCTAGAGACCTCAACTTCCCATTCCTAAAAAATAAAAAGAAAAAAAGAAAAAGAATAAAAATTAAAAATAAATATTCCTGGAAGATATTTCTGCTCTAGAATTTGGCCCTATGCATCTTAGAATCATAAAATGATAGAGATCAAAATGGACATCAAGTCCAACCCCCTGCCATGCAAGAACACACATTTGGAGCACCCCTAGCAAATGACCATCCAGCCTCTTTTTAAAAACCTTCAAAGAAGGTGATTCCACCACACTCTAAGGAAGCATATTCCACAACTGAATGGCTCTTTCCATCAGGAATTTCTTCTTGGTGTTTAAGTGGAATCTGTTTTCTTGTAGCTTGAACCCATTGCTTCATATTGTAGTCTCTGGAGCAGCAGAAAACAAGCTTGCTCCATCTTCAAAATGACATCTCTTCAAATATTTAAATCTTGCTACTTCTTAACCTTCTTTCCATCAGGCTCAACGTTCCTAGCTCCAAAGCAGCTCCACATAGGGCATAGAGCCAGAAGGGACCATGAGGGACATCTATTTCAAAACTCGGTCCATGCAGAAAAAGAAGCTAAAGAAGTCCCAAGACCTCCAAAGAAGAAGGTTCCACCACCCCCTGAGGAAATGTTATTCTACTCTTGAAGAGTCCTTGTAGACATGTAGTTCTCTCTAACATTAGATGGAATCTCATTTCCCCCCCTGTAGGTTTAACCCATTGGCTTTTGTTTTAGTTTCTGGAGCAACCAAAAGCAAGCTGTCTCCACCTTCAACATGACATTCCTTTAGATATCCAAAGATGGCAAAAATCTCTCAGACCATTTCTGCATGGGGTGAGGGAATCGCCCTGTGACGCTACTCACTGGACTTTTGGGCTCCCCAGTCCGATCCACGCTTCTCCGGAGCAGTGCGTGGCCACTGCTCCGCACTGCTCCGGGGACAAAAATGGTGGCTTCTGGTTGGTTGAGGGTCTCTTGCTACTTCTTAACCTTGGGGGTCTCAACCAACCACTGAAGCTGTCCAGCCTAAGGCCTGTCCCCGGCAGATCGCAGGCTTGCACCAACGTGAGCCTGCGAATCTGCATAAGGGAGCAGGCTTGTGGTGGCGAACTCCATTCTTTTGAAAGACCTGTTTTTAGCGGTCTTTCAAAAGCATGCTGGATGATCACTTGGGGTTGTTCCGGAGCGGGCTGAGATGCAGATCTATGTTAAGAAGGTCCAACCCAGTCTGCTCCCAGGTGCAGACGTCCTCCCTAGAGGATGCTCTGCCCCTTGTTAAAAAACCCCTGTGGAGCTGGCCTCAGTCTTCTTTTTTTCCAAGCTAAACATACCCAGCTCCCTAAGTTGTTCCTCACAAGGCTTGGTTTCCAGACCTTCTGTCCCTTCTCTGGACACACTCCAGTTTGGCCATATACTTCTTGAACTATGGCGCCCAGAACTAGACATGATATTCTGCCCGATATTTGACCAAAGATGAAGCTTTACTGGTGTAACCACAGTGGTTTTGAAAGAGCAGAATAGACCCTGCAAGTTGTCCTCTTGGACTATAGATTCAGTGTCTATGGTGCCATTAAAATTTTATTGGCTGCTGATCACATATTTGCCAAGAGCAAATACTGTAACATCTTTGCATTCCTTGTCTTTCTTATATGGTGAAATTATTTTCCACAAAAATTGCTTTGAGGGACATTTTAAGGGCCTCTTTGGAGCTTCAAGGGTCTTGGAGAATGAAGAAAGCTGACCAGGAAAAAACTCATTTGATATGTGGTGCTTGAGGAAAGTTGTACAGGTAACATGGAACACCATAATCACAAATACACAAATTCAAGAGCAAATCAAGCCTGAATGTCGGGAGATGGATTTTACAGCACCTAGCACAAAATCCTCCCAGTAACCATTGTGCTCTTAACCAAAGTGTCCCAGAGACAAGCATTAAACATACAGCAGATAATCCAAACAGCAACAAGCATGAGCAGCAGCAGAGTGTAACATATAGCATCAGCACTGACCCCACTCTACCCACTGGTTAGTAAATCTAGCACACCAAGATGTCATCCGAAAATACCTGGAGGCTTTTATTCTTCAAGTTCCAATATATACACAACTGTGCAAGAATCACAACATCAGGCAGAGGTTCGCTCGGACAGAGTTCTGGTGTCATAGCATCAGCAAGAGTCAGAGAAAGAACCTGTCTGAGCTCACCTCTTTTATACACACCTGCTGATAGCTGTGAGCTAGGGACAATGGCTGATGCAACTCCTTGCCAGGATTTCATATTACCATGACTCAGGCTTACTGTCCCCTAGGGATTACATCATGACTTGCCAAGTCTGCAGAAGAGAAGGTTAAGAGGGGACATGATAGCCCTGTTTAAATATTTGAAGGGATGCCATGTAGAGGAAGGAGAGGCCTTGTTTTCTGCTGCTCCAGCGACCAGGACAAGGACCAATGGATTCAAGCTGCAGGAAAGGGGATTCCACCTGAACCTCAGGAAGAACTTCCTGACAGTCAGGGCTGTCCGGCAGTGGAATCTGCTGCCTCGGAGTGTGGTGGAGTCTCCTTCCTTGGAGGTTTATAAGCAGAGGCTGGATGGCCATCTGTCCAAGAGAGTGCTTTGAGGGTGTTCCTGCATGGCAGGGGGTTAGACTGGATGGCCCGTGTGGTCTCTTCCAACTCTACATTTCTATGACTCTATGATTCTATGATTCCCCAGGTGTATCCCCACATGCTCATCAAAAGTATTTTTAACTGGGGCAAATGTCACAGCATTTCTGTCCCTAGAAGCCAAAGTGACAAAACTGAGTCTCTTGTACTTTGAACATGACATGAAATGGTATGATACAATGGAAAGAGATGCCACTGTTTAGTAGGATAGAAGGCAGTAGAAAAGAGGAAGATTACCATATAGACCGATTGACCAAATCAAGGAAACCGTGGACTTCAGTCTGCAAGACCTAAGCAGGGCTGTTTATAATGTTGGTTGTAATCCTGCTGGGGTGCTATGTCTTTTGTAAGTGGACTTATGTCTGCAGGAATTAGAACTGCACATTTGTCCAATGTCCACATCCAATAGAGGGCTGCTGTTATTTTGCTGTATAGCAGAGCTAGCAAAGTGCCCAGTGCACACTGGTGCCCAGTGGACAATGGAACAAATGCACCATGGAAGCAACGTTTGTTGGTTCCCTATGAATATTGAGAACCAATGCACCACGGGAAACTCTTATCAGTGTCCTATTATACATCCTCACAATTTAGCAACTGGGCTTCTTTGCATCTCTGTTACTTAGTTAAGTATACACAAAGTTATATTACATAAAAGGTTACATATGATTCCAGCAAGGATCTCTTAGAGATTTTCCACACTACACTGTTATAGTGCTATTATTCCACTTTCAACACCCTATTGACTCCTGGGGTTTGCAGTTTAGGGAGAGGCCTTAAGAATTCTCAACCAGAGAGCTCCTTGGCCTCTGTAGTTTACTGACCCCAGAATTCCACAGGTGGTTGAAAGTAGAATAATAGCAGTATAACAGTGTAGTGCAGAAACACCCTCAGAGTAACAATGCAAATCCTCATCCCCAGTGCAGGAACAAATGAGGATTCTTCCACAGTGTTCACATATTTTTCAAACATCCTGAAGTGTTGTGGAAGAATTATTTGGTGGAGGAAAAAAAACAACAGTTTTTTTTGCAAGACACCATCCCCACACTTTTTGAGCATAAAATGACTTTATTGAACAGAAACAGAAACATTTTCTGTACATAAAGCCCATTTTCTTCACAGACAAAAGAGTTTTTGTGACAAAGATTAAAACTGAAACAATTAATATCTTTTTTTTTCCCTATAGAATAATTCCTCTACAACACATCTCAATATCAGGAAAAAATTGTGCAAAATTTTGACTGATTTGTTTTTCATCCAATGGGATTTCTTGACTGCCAGGAAGCCCATTTTTGACCTGGCATTGAAAACTTACAAATATTCTTTCCAACATTTTCTTGGAGATCTCTCATTCTTAGGGTCACATAATTCAAAGTTAAGTTGATTTCCCATCAACAAGAAGAACAAAAGACCTCTACCTTTGCTGTCTGGAGGTACATCTCAGGCTAGGTAATCACATCCCTTCTAGTTTTCTGATGGATGCAACTTCCTCATTAGACTTCTGGTGGCATCACGGATCCCTCCCCAACCAAAATTCTCTGTTTCAATCATCAATTGACATTTAGGTAATATGTTCTAAAGTCTATGGAAAGTTGTCATGATAGATCATTTCTAATCAATTGCTAACATTTTCCTTTCTTTCTTTCTTTTTCAACTTGCCCAAAGAAAATAAAATCTTGAATCACTTTTTTTTTCTGGCAGACTGACACACCTGTCAGTCAGGTGGGAAAGGGCCATTTTTTCCTCTCTGCTTGGTAAAGGCAAGAGACCTAAACACTTTTCAGACAGTTAATCACAGCTAATCTGAATTCCGGCCTCCTTGAATATTTCTTTGTAGCTGGCTGTTGATGGAGGAAGGGTTCATTTCAAATTTTGTTCGATCTAATTTTGACTGGCAATGTGTCCTTTTGCGAAGGAGCATAAATAAGAGTGGCCAATGCTGTGCATATTTTCCGATGCTTGTTCTTTCAGTGTTGTTGTGGGATCCTGTCCCTGGAGCCTAGAGAAGCTGTCAAGAATGCCACCTCATTACAGAGCTGCTACTTGTTCGACTGTAGTTAAGATCATGTCAGGGTTTCCATTATAAAAGAAGAAAGCTTGTTCTCTTTTGGTGAGCAAGATTTGCTTTCATTTGGGGAAGGAAAAACTCACATCAAGCTAGATTTCTGTGCTACTCATCTAAGAAATTAAAATCTTCTGAATTTTCTTGTGCTGTGTTTCTAGAAACAGCCAGCTGGATGTTCCAGGAACATAAAAGAACAGAAAACATTTGAAGAACATTTTTGGCTTGAATTCAGTTGGTTAGTCCTAACTAAAATAAACGCACTGAATCAATTGTAGAATTATTTACCTACCTTTCAATAAGGTAGTTCTTTTTATGCAATGTGTCTTCTTAAGTTGGAGTGCACAAAAGGATTTAAGCTGCTGTGTGTCCTCATCATACAGTATCTGGATTATTGCTATCTTGAAAGTGGGTTTCATCCATCTGGGGGACGGCATGTTTGGTGCCATGCTATCTCTCTTTTAATCCATGTACTCATATGGTGAGTTGCCTTGGGAGAAAGACGGGATAGTAACCAAGTAAGTAAGTAAGTAAGTAAATAAATAAATAAATAGATAACTTGTAGTCTATCCGTAATGGTATAGTGGTGCGGGTATGACTGTGGAGATCAGGGTTGAAATTTCTGATCAGTTTGAGCAAGTCGTACTCTCTCAGTTTCAGGGGAAGGCAGCGGCAAACCCCCTTTGAACAAATTTTGCCAAGAAAATCCCATGATAGGTTTGTCTTAGGATCACCATAAGTCAGAAACAGCTTGAAGGCATGCAATAACAAGAAGTCTAAATCTCCTTCCAGTTGTTTTTACCTTCATTTTCTAGAACTCCTAACCACTGGAACTTCTGGAGTGTGGAGTAGGGTTGGGTAAAGTGCAGTCCATGGGACTCCAAATTGCCACCCCAAAGCCTTCCAAAGCTTCAGGACTGCTTCCCAAACTGGCCCAAAATGCATACAAAAGAAAGAAAAAGAAGTCAGCCAAAAAATCAATCCAAATTGATGTCCAGAGGCGACATTGCGTTACTTTGGGTGCACTGTAATGTGCTAGAAGAAATAAATAAATAACCCCACTCACAATGAAGTTGCCCACCCCTTATTTGGGCCACCAGACCTTGAGATCCCTGATATAGAAGATGACATCTTGGTCACAAATGAAGAACTAGAACTAATGGGTAGAAATTGCTGGAAAACCATTGAAACCTCCCTTATACTGACAGTTATTCAAACTGCAGTAGACAGACTTTAGAAGCAGTAGAAGCTTCTTCTCTTGAGTTGTTTAAACAGAAGCTGGATAACCATCTTTAGGATTTTTTTCTATTAGAAGGCACCTAAATTTCATAGGTTGGACTAGATGGTCTTTATGATCCCTTACAACACAAAATCCAATGATTCTGTGACTATAACCTCCCTCCGAATTAATGTAGTTCTGGGCCCTCAGCATAGATTCATGGGCTCTGATTCTAACCACTGTGAAGTTCTTGAAAAGGACCCCAGATCTTCCACTGCCTTTATGTTTCAGCCATTACTTGTGGAGGCAACTAAGCATTCTCTCTTTCTTTTCACAGCAATGAGAGCGCAGTTTTGCAAGGCAACCATATGTGGAAGATGTATTAAGAAACCCTTGGAAGCCTCACAGTGCAAAACTTGTGTGTTATTAACATAATACAGAGTCCATTTATTATGGCATTATCTTAATTTGATCCATTTTCCACCTTGTCCACAGCCTATATGCTATTTCGTTTTGCCTTTGTGGTAGTGCATAAAATGAGCTCACGTCGCCGTAATCGGAATTTTATCATCTTGCCTATTACTTACAAGCAATCTGCCACTACAGTTGTTTCTAGGTGTTTCTCTAAGCTAATTTAACATCTGTTTGTACTACAGAACTATATCAACCTACAAACGACCAACAGAACCTAGCCTTCCCAAGAATTACCATGCAGATAAATGGAGTTACATTAGTAATTGCAAACACTGCTCTGTGCTTCATGGCAACTTGGTAAATAAGCTTCGTTATCAGGGCCCGCGTTACGTTCGGCGGGGCTCCCGTGCTGAAGAGTTTAAGTTTATTTACAAGAACGTAAATGTGTGCTTTTTAAAATGAATTAAATCACGCTCGAATTGAATTAAATAATCCCAAATCGTTCTTCACCCATGATGGGATTGCAGTGATTGGGGATTTATACAGTATACATTGGGAGTTGTGTGAGCTGAAAGGGAAGATGAGAGTGCTTGCTTGAATAATTAAAAGACTCTGGCTCTTTGAAATGCAAAACCAACTAGTACTGGGCCCCAAACATTCAAATAAATGTAGTTTGCAAACAGAGAAGAGGGAGCTGGAATAAATTCAAGGGGGAAAAGGGTTGGACCGCTACTTTCCATGTTATGGCTCTTTCATTGGACATCTTTCTCCAGTACTGGGGGGGGCTATAATTTCATCCCTGACAAGATTGGTTTAAAGTGTAAAATGCAAGGCTGACATGCAGAGAATCTTAGACCGAGAGCCAACACTGGGATCATGTGTCAACTTTCAAGTTGAATGGCATTGTTGTGCAACTGAACCAAGAGATCAAATGTGCCACTGGAGGCACAAGCAAATGTACAGGCTGATCACTGCACATCCTTTCATGATGCTCACACATGCACACACACATACACACACAAAATGTGCATCCATGTGCAAAAGCACTAAATGTACAACTATACCTCCACAATCTTGATCAGAATGCAGATATTCCACTTCAGACAAAAAATGTCCTACTGTTTCCTTAAGAAACTTGAGCATACATAAAACACCAATAGGATTTCAGCCATAGAGCAAGAAGGGATGATAATCTAAGGGCTACTTATTTCAATTACTTGCAGTAGGAGAATTAACCACTAATCTGTCTGCAGGTAGGCATCCAACTTGCTAAAAAACCTCAAAGAAAAGAGAATGCCATCTTTGAGCAAGTTTATTCCACTTCAGAACACCACCCTTTTAATGCTAATTTTGAATCTCGTAATTTGATTCCATTGCTTTGGGTCCTAACCTCTTCAGCAGCAGAAGACAAGTTCATCCCATTTACCACAAGACTGTTTATTCCCAAATGTGTGCACATGAGAATGCAGCCATGACTACTTCTCCTATGGCCTCACTTCAGCATCTTCTCAACAGAGCAAAAATGATCACATGTGGACTTGTGCTACAGTGAGCTATATATCCTTCCTCTGAAAGCCCTTGAAGCCACCCTGCATAGCTGTTCTGTTCATGAACATGGCAAGCAGGCTGGATTGGAGAAGCACCTTTCTATGTCCTATAGCCAAACACACAAAGATAACAATAATGATAGGACTTTGTGAAGACCCTGATGGATCTCGGTGGTCATGTCATCTCTGATCCTGCTTGCTCACCAAAAAGCATGAAATGGGGTTGAAGTGGCTCGAATGGCTATACAGTAAGCTGAGGAGAAGCTTTTGCACAGTGAGGTGAGGAAGGGAGTACCAACCCCCACAGTGCTTGAAAAGGGATGTCAGAATCCAGAAGGACGTGTATTGTCACTAAGAGAGTTCCAGCATGTGGCTGTTTGCCCATAAGTAAATTCTACCAAGAAAGGAACAGAAGGAAGTCCACCATAGCAACCTTAACTCCACACACCAAAGTGCCACCAGCTTATATTGTTTAGTTGTTAGCCCCAAAAGGTGGAGGGCCTTGAGGTTCACCAACAGTGCCAGAGTCTCCTTAAGAAGGTGGAGAGTTAGGGCTTAAAAGGAGGTCTGTGAGAAAGGGTAAACTAGGGAACCTTTTAATTGTGAATACTGGTACTAACTGCGAGACACCATTTGAGAGTCCAAAGAAGGTTTTATTGGGGAATTCACAGAACATGAAAGAAATCAAGCAGTTTCACGAACCATACAAGGTTAGTGAAGGGAAAGAAGGGAAAGATTGGCAAGAGAGACATTTTGGGTGTAGAAGTTGATATTTACCAGTCCTGGAGCAGAGGACAAAAGAGAGGCAGCTCAGACACAAGGGTCTATGGGTATGTTACTGTAGTTTCTAGTCCGAACTTGTGGCATATTAGATATCATTTGATATCAAGAATTTGGCCTTCACTACCCATTCCTCTCCATGTGCTTGCAAGGCCCCCGGACAAGCACGCACACGGGTACGGCTGAAAATAGCTGAACCATTCAAAACCAATCCAGGCAGGGCAGTATTTGCTGGACTGCAGCTTCAGGAGACCTCCAGGCAAGTACCTTCTTAAGATCACATTATGTATGCATGCTGTTTATAAAAGACCCCCTTCCCCGAGCAGGCAGCTTGATGAGCCAAATACTCAACTCTCAAGCACTCTGCATTATCATACTGGCCACTCTATTGACAATGCTGTCATAACTCAATCATGCAAAATACTAATCTTTCGGAGGCTTTGTCTCCAGCCCGAAACCCATTGTATTCCCCGGGAACGGACTAGCCTGCAGGCACATTTTCCCGTATAAGATCCCCTGATTTTGAGCGGTTCCTCGAATTGGTCTGACTTCCATCCTATCTTCCTGTCTCTCCGTTCGTTGAGCCTTCCTCTCAGCTTCCACATGCTGAGAATCTCCGCTCCCAACTGACTTTTCTTCTGTTAACCTGGGCTTCAGGATCAGGTGTAGTATTTCCCTGAAAAATCCCTCTATCCATCTCCTACCTTTCTTTCATTAGGTCTGTGTGAGTGTTTGCATACATATGTTTTGACTGTGTTTCAAAATAAAGGAAAACAACTATAATTTACTTCTGTTTGCTCATTGACTCGGTCTGACCCCGTAGACATTGGGTTCAAGATCTCGCTAAGTTGCCCTGCCTCTTGTATTGCTTAGCTTGTGCTCTGCTAATTCTCATTCCCCATTGTGAGCACATGGAGGTGTCCCTCCTGGGACCCACCCAGGTCACAGGGTAACATCCATCCTATGGAATCCTGTTGTTTGTAGCATCATGATGACGATGATAATGCACCAGGGTGTAGATAGATAGATAGAAGAGGGGGGAAGGATGTTTCCTCAAGTAAAAAATCTTCCCCTTCGAATGAAAGTTTCCAGCATTGCAGGGACTGAGATTTTGAAAATCATGCAGACTTAAACGCTTACTATGTTTTCATTTTCTTTGCAACTTTGTCTGTCTCTTTTCTTTGTTCATCTAAATGGTATTTCTCAGTGCTTGACTGAAGTTTTAAATACATAAATATTTGAAATTTGGGAAATGAAGGTAAATTTCACTTGGGGGGAGGATTCTTATTTGGAGAGATAATGCCCCTCACCCATAGCTACATCACTGTTATTCACCAGAACAATCTGGCTGAGAATTCTAAATACCTCTCCTTAACTACAAATCTCAAAATTCAATAGGGTGGACTATGATGTTAAAGGGGAATCATTGCACTATCATTTTCATGTATGAAGGGGCTATGGAGGGTCAGAGCTGTTTGAACTGGATCATGACTAAGGCCATTTCTGCTCTACTCTGTTACGGTGCTCCTATTCCACTTTCAACCTCCTGTGGAATTCTGGAGTTTGTAGTTTCCTGAGGCCAAAGAGTTCTCTGGCTGAGAATTCTAAATGCCCCTTCCTAAACCGCAAGCCCCAAGATTCCATAGGATGTTGAAAGTGGAATAATAACACTATAACACTATAGTGCGGAAATGGCCAAAGTACTGATCATGAATACAAAGCAGTTACCTGGATTTACTTATGTATAACTGTTTCATATTCCTGAGTGTTACTTATAATTATGACACTATTACCACAATCACAATTCTCCTCCATCCCCCACATCCATCTTTCCAGACATCAGTTTCATGGAAAGAAGGAATCCATTGGAGCATGGTTGAACCACATTTACATCTGGGGTTTTGGGGGGTTAGTGGGGCCAGGAGAGATTACTTAGTTAAGTATATTTAGTTAAGTCAACAACATCTGTCTTGCCACTTATTAATAGAATGGATGCAACTGGACCTAGTTTGAAACCTGTTAGTTTTCCCTTTGACTTTTAACTTGCAAGAAAATCCCATTAAATGTAATGGGCGGAATGTTACTATAGGTTGCACACTGTCAGTATCCAGCAGATGGGTGGAGTAGTAAAACCACCATGTACTGTATTTGCTGGTGTATAAGACTCATTTTTTCCCCTGAAAAATACTATTTGAAAATAGGGTGCATCTTATACACCGGTGTGTCTTATATGCCAGCGAATGGTATTTGCCAGTGCATAAATAGGGTGCGTCTTATACACCGGCAAATTGGGTAATTGTATATGTGAAGATTTGCACTATGCAGAAAAAGTATAGAATCATAGTCATTATATTTTGTGCAGCCTATGTTCAATTTTGGCCTAAGTGCACGATTCTGTGGGGGGAAATTCTTCCAACAGAGAGACCCCCAATGTGCAAAATCATCCCCCTAGATTTTGAGAACTCTTGTAACCTCATGCAGGTGGGAAAAGATTTTTGATGTGCGTTGTTCCTCCATGTGAGAATGAAATAAGGAAAAATTTGCATCCCTAGTGTGAGACAATCAGCACAAAATCTGTCTCCAAGAAAGCATACTGCTACAAGCAAGGGGAGCTTCCTTCTTTCCTTTCTGTTTCTTCCTTTTTGTGGAAAGTGATGAGCTGCTATTTTTTTTTCTTGTTTGTCTGGTCTCACCTCCACCAGCAGGGGGCTTCAGAACTTTCATCAGACTTTGAACCTCAAAACAGCATTAATCTCCACATTGGATCATAATTGCTCCTCACCTGGGGTTTGATGCACACTGAATAGCCATGTGCTGCTGTGAGCAAGTGCTTTTCGCATTAGTGTGTGATCAAGCTCTGGTTTTGCTTCAAAAGCAGGGGGTAAGAGGGAAGGAGAGGCTGCTAGCAATCTGCAAATGGTCTCTCTCTCTCTCCCCCTCCCTCCCCCCACTCCTCTAAATGGCTGTAATAATGTAAGATGTCAGGCTCGGTTTGGATAAACTCAAAAGGCCTAAACACTTTTGTAAGAAATACTGTGCATTGTCATGCATAGAGCTCCTTGTAAAATAGTGGAGTCCAGCGATTGGCATACTGGGGTCCAGGATTTCTAGATTTATTTCTCTTTCTCTTTTGTTATCAACATTTGTTATCATTAGTGTTTGGCTATGGGACTTGGTCTTAACTTCTGTCAAAAGGAGAACTGAGGATCTGCCAGTTTATCAGACTTCAAAGGCCGTGTTTGAATCCCTGCATCCTGGGTCCATAGTCCAAGTTAACACTCATGCAGTTATAAGATGACTATGCTATGCAACCCTTCTCCAGAGCAGTATCATCATGGAACCATTTACGTAAGTCTCAAAATTCCTCCTTATTTTTTTCCTCATGCAGTGGGGCAGGAACAGTGGCTCTTTTTTCTAATCTCAGTGAATCAAGTGGTACCATGAAGTCACTGATACAAAGTTATGCACCGATCACAAATGGGAAACTACATGTATTGCCTGCCCGGTCACTGAAATCCAGAGGTGTTTGGCCAAACCATACATTTAGTCTTAACCTACATCAAGGAGGTAGGGAATGAGTGATGCTTATGTCGTTATGTGCAATGCCACCTCACTACGGAAACGTAACATTGCCCAGTTTGTTACCGCTGTGTACTGGCCTGGCCTTTGGTGAACCAAAGATATCATTTTGATATCACAATTCGGCCCTACTCTACCACCAGCCAAGTGTTTGTGAGGCCACCGAACAAGCGCGAAGCTAGGCACGGCTACTATTTGCTGCTCACACCAAACCAAGCCACAGATTGCTAGATCTGTTTTAGGGGACATCCCGAAACAAACACACTCATTACCCTTGGCCCTGAGAGGGCACCCTGGCGAGCTAAGTGCTTAATTGCCGAGCTAGCCACATTTACATATCGGCCATACCATTGTCAATTCGGAACCTAATTCAATCATGTAAATTCTGACCTTTCGGAGGCATTGCCTCCAACCTAAAACTTATTGTTTTCCTCTAAGACCAGATTAGCCTACGGTCGTTCTTTCCATGATACAAACCCCCAGTTCTGAGAGCTCTTTGGAACTCTCACCGCATTGCTTTGGACTTCTACACTGCCTTGCTGCTGCTCGGTTCAGCGAATTCCCCTCGGCCGCCACGCTGGGTTTCCTCTTCTGCAATCAGCTTCCCCAGGACTGCTGGAAAAGTGGAGTATCACCCATTCCCCTTGAAGTCTATTTCCCTTTTCTAGTTAGGAGTGTGGTTGTGTTGTTCTTGATATTGTTAAATAAATCTTATTGCTATTTTGAACTCCTCACTGACCTGATGCTGTAGACATAGCATAAAAGATCACCGCTACGTTACCCTGCCTGTCGTTAGCCAAGAGAGTGCTCCAGCTAATTTCCCCATCTTTGCTTGGTTTGGTTTGTTATTTGGGTGCCCCTCCCGGGACTCCAATTCACAGAGTAACAAGTTGAATGACTCATCATGGCACCACCTTTCTATGTATGCTTCTGTGAGGCAAGAAGCCATGCTGACAGTATCAGTGCTGCTGGTAGGGTCCCCCATGTCATAAAGTATTTGCTCAGGAGCCAGACCAAATGTGCAGAACAGGTACTAATCATCAGCCATAGTGGGGGATGACACTGGCAGAGAATCTTTTAGAGACAACAACAGTGGCACCATAGCTAACACTTGATAGTACTATACAGAAGGAGGCAATGGCAAACTTCTTTTGAATGGCTTTGTCTATGAAAACAAACTGCCAGAAGATGAGAATCCCAGATCAGATGGCACTGAATTGGTTACTAGGATATTGTTCCCCCAAAATGTGGGTGAACCAGGGATCCACTTGCAATGCCAGTGCCTCCGTGAAACTGGGGAATATTAGCTCAAAGAGGAGGCCTGTGAGACGGGGATAACCTCATGAAATCTTTTCTCCCTTGTCTACTGGTACTAATGCAAGGGAAAACTAGCCAGAGAGTGAAAGCGTGTTTGTTTTATTGGGGGAATTAACAACCACACACACAAAAGGTCTGAGCAGTTTCACAATCACACAAGGCCAACTGAAGGAAAAGGGAGGAGAGATTTGGATAGTGAGAGTTTAGGGTGAAGTGGGTGATATTTACCAATCTAGAGAGAAGCTAAGAAGCAATCATGACTTAGTCTAGAAGTCCAAGGGTAGTACAAATCAGGAATTGGAATGGCAGAGTGACAGTCAGTACAACTAAAGTTCTACAGGTTATCTGATGAAAAGCCAGGGTTTAAATACTCCTTTTCTGCCCTGAGAGGGAATGTGTGAATGGCTCTCTGGCAGAGTAAACAATGGAGTCTGGAGAATGGGCAATGAGGTCTGGACTGAGCTAAATGGCCTCAGCATTAGGTGATGAAGGACTGACGGGAATCATGGTAGCTCCTGAATTGCTGGACAGATGAGGAGACACAGAATAATTTTTGCTGGACAAGGAGAGAAGGGCAAAGACAATCAATCCTTCTATGGAAGCAGTTTTGGTGCCATTGTTTCTAAGGGTTGAGTCATGGAGGAACATCTTCAAGTCCATTGGCTGTGAGTTTCCCTGGTTATGACCAAGCCATGGCCTGTGGTCTTGCCCTGACCTAGTTTTCTCTTTGCCAGCAAACCTTGCAGTCATAGCAGGATATAATTTATATTTTATGCCAATTAAATATAGGTTTTGCCACTCAAACCATATAACAGAGAAGAGGTGTATGGCCTGGAAGCAGTATAGAAAAGGACAGCTAGGAGTAGCATTGTGGCTAATGATGCTAACTGGACTCAAGCCAAAAGGAAAGTTTCAACCTACAGAACACATATTATAGGAACACAGAATGTGAGAAGTTTGAATCAAGGGAAGCTAGACATTGTAAAACAAGAAATGAAATGTATCAACATTACAATCCTTAGGGAGATGGAGCTAAAGTGGACTGGGATTGGACATTTTGAGTCAGATAATTACAAACTTTTTTTTCCCCCAACAGGAAATGAAAATCTTAGAAGAAATAGGGTGGTGTTAATAGTGAGGAGAGATATAGCAAAAGAAGTCACAGGATATAATGCAAAGTCTGATTGATTAATATCAATTATCCACGGACTGAATAATATCACTAAGACTTCAGATCAAGATAACCACAATCCAAATTTATGCTCCAACTACAGAAGAGGAGGAAATTAAAGGATTCTGTGCAGGAGTCCAGGGGAAAAATGATCACACATCAAAACAGAACTTCTTCTTAATCATAGGGGATTGGAATGTAAAAGCAGGAAACAGAGCTGAATCAAAGTTTGTAGGAAAATTTGGCCTAGGATCAAGAAAAGAAGCAGAAAACCAAGTGACAGAATTTTGCAAGGCCATCATAGCAAACATAGTGTTTGCATAATGCATAGTGTCACAAACAGTGTTTATAGGAAACACATTCTTCAAGCAAGAAAGAAGCAACTGTATATATCGACATCTTCTGTTGGCCAATATAGAAATCAAAGAGACTACATCACTGGAAAAACAAAACAAAACAAAACCTGAAACAGATTCTGGTACAGACCATGAACTACTAATACCAAGAGTTAGAGTAAAGTTAAAGAAGAATGCTACACCAGACATCATGTTGAAATATAACACGAAGAACATCCCCACAGAATTTTAAGATAATGTGAAAAATAGATTTACACTATTAAGCCTAATTGATTGGAAGCCAGGAGAACTCTGGACTGAAGGGATTGCATTGTGATGGAGGAATGCAGAAAGACACTGTATGCAACCAAAAAGAAAGAGAAGCCTCAATGGATGAAAAATGAACTTCTTCAAGCTGTAAAGGACAGATGAGAAGCAAAAGTAAAAGGTGACAGAAACAGAGTGAGAAACTTGAATGTGACTGTTCAGTAACTTGTGCACAGGGACAAGAAGGAATGCTGTATTAATAAATGTAGGGAAACAGAAGATGAGAACAAAAAAAGTGAGACCTCTTCCACAAGATCTGAGAAGTCAAAGGAAAATTTAATCCAAGAGTGGGGATGCTCTAAAACTAACAGGGAAACAAATAGAAACAAAAAGATGATAGCATCAATATACAGAAGAACTGTATAAAAAGAGATGAAAGAATGCCAGAGTAATTTGAGGAAGAACCATTTGAAAATGAACCTACAACTTTAGAAAGTTAGTGGAAGCTACAATCACAGCACTTGGGAGACATGAATCACCAGGTACAAATGTCATACCAATAGACTGCTTGAAGTTACTGAAACAGAAACAGCTCAAGTTCCAATTAAAATTTGTCAACAAATATGGAAAACAAAACAATGACCCACAGATTGTAAACATGTAATATATGTTCTAATCCCCAAGAAAGGAAACACCAGGGAATGCAGTAACCACACAATCTTTTCATTAATCTCCCATGCAAATGAAATAGTGATCAAAATTCTACAACAAAGACTTCTACCATATATGGAGTGTGAGATTCCAGACATCCAAGCTGGGTTCAGGAAAAGAAGAGGCACTAGAAATCATATTGCAATCATATATTAAATGAAGCACACCAAAGAATTTCAAAAGAAAATCAGTCTGTTTTATATAGATTATAGTAAAGCCTTTGGTTGTAGATATAATGAAAAAATATGGATCTCTCTTAAAGAACATTTAATTATTCTGAGTGTTTAATCTGTACTCAAGACAGAGACTACTATCAGGATAGAACCCAGAGAAATGGAACGGTTTCCAGTTGTTGCTGGTGGTGGAGGAGCAAGGTTGAATTTTATCACCATATCTGTATAACTTGTACACTGAATATATCATATGTAAATCAAAATTAGAATCAGAGGAAGGAGGTATGGGAAGTGAAGGAAAGAATATCAACAATTTAAGATTGATGTACAATACCATGTTACTAGGAAAACATAGCAAAGAGTTGGAATGATAACTGAAGAAAGTCCAAGATAAAAGTGTACAGGCAGGTGTATAGTTGAACATGAAGAAGCAAAATAATAATAATATTAATAATAATAATAATAATGATGATGATGATGATGATGATGATGTCTATAAATGATTTTCATAACTTTCAGGCAGACAATGAAGACATTGAAATTGATCAAGGTTTTTCATACCTTGGCTTAGTCATTAATCAGAATGGAGGTTGCAATCAAGATATGAGAAGGAGACTGGAATTTAGGAGTGCAGCAACGAAAGAACTAGGAAAGATCTTGAGGTTTCAAGATACACCATTGCATACTACAGTAAGGAGTGGCCATGCTATTTTACTTTCAAGTTCTATGTATGGTTGAGAAGCTGGACAGTGAAGAAAGTAAATGGGAAGAAAACCAACTCCTTTGAAGTGAGGTGATGGAAAAGAGTTCTAGGGATACCCTGGACTGTTAAAAAGACAAATGAATGGGTCCTAGAGCAAATCAAGCTTTGACTCTTTCTCGAAGCCAAGATGATCAAACTGAGATTGTACTTTGGATATATCATAAGAAGACCTGACTCACTAGAAAAGGTAACAATGCTTAGTAGAGTATAAGGCAGTAGGAAAAGAGGAAGACCCCATTACAGGTTGATAGACAAATTAGGGAAGCCACATCCCTGAATCTACAAGACCTGAGCAGAGTAGCTGATAATGGGATGACTTAGAGGTCTCTCATCCATAGAGTCACCATAAGTCAAAGTCAACTTGATGGCAGTTAACACCAACAATTGAATGTAAAACCCATTGTGCACATCCAATGTACAGAGCATGTCCATATGCACCATACAAAATGTGCCATGGGCAGCAGTGTGCACAGTGGAACCACATACATAACTACTCTTCTAAAACTATCAAATTAATATGACAGAAGTGTGGCCATTTGCTTCTACAGGGAAGTTATGGTTGTGCGAGTCACAAAAAGGTGTGACTATGTGTCAAATGTCTAATCAGATTCTTCCCCACCCTTTTCCTGAACAGACATGCATTTTCTTATACAGTGGCTAGCTAACTGTGGCCCTCAAGATATTTAGGGGACTGCAACACCCAGATGCCTGGTTCAAAAAACATTGACAGGGTCACATGAACTCCATCCCTGCCTCTTAATATCGGGTATTCTGTTAAACAAAAGAAAGAAATGTGTGCAACCATTCAATGTATTAGTTAGCCTGACTTTTTCCCAACCAGTCTCAAAATCTGACTCATATTCTTTTTCCAAAGCTTAATAGCAGCTCTCTGAAAGGCAGTGATATAAAATTATTGTTTTTCTCAAAAGAAACTTGTTGGCATGGTGCAGTACTGGCTGGTGCTTTCTGCATCATCAAGTGTTGAGAAACAATTAGAAGAAGAATCTTGGACCGATGAGGATCTTCACAATTTGAAACTATTACCATGCCTTACACCCCTATCAAATGGCATGGCATGATTGGCAAGAAATGTCAAAAATATTACACTTTTGGCTGGGAAAGATGTGGTAAGGAAAACACTGCCTGTACTCCTATACTAGGTTAGCATGGTCTTGGCATGGCCGTCCCAAAAGTTCAGAAAGAGTTTAACAAGAAAGCCTGGAGTAAAGAAATTTCCAGTAATCCTGTCAATGACCCAACAGTCCAAGAAACTGCACAGGTACAGCAGGCAAGCACCCTGGCTGTGCATATTTCCCACTGAAATCTTCCCCATTCACATTACCCAACGAAGACATTGAGAGGCTGCCAGGACTCTCATCAATGTTTTGTCATCTGAAGTACAAAAATCAGTCTGCTCTGGACCTCTTCTGTTTACTCTGCCAGAGAACCATTGACACTCAACCCTTCAAGGAAGGAAAAAGGGTATTTAAACCCTAGCAGTAACCATGTCATTTGCACTTTAGGTATCACACTGCACCCCAGACTTCCTTTCCTCCTTGCTGCCCTCAGACTCTTGTGTTTGAGCAAACTCTCTCTGACCCCCCACTTCTGGATAGGTAAATATCACCCTATACGCCCAAAATCTCTCTTTATCCAACCTTTCTCCGTTTCCTCCACTAGTCTTGTATAGGTCATGAGATTGCATGATCTCTTGTGTGTGTCCATGAATTCTCCAATAAAACATTGCTTCATCTATCAGCTGGTGTCCTACTGTTAGTAATGATATACACAGGTGAAAAAGTCCCATAGTTATCCCCTCTTGCAGGACTCCTTTTCAAGTACAATTCCCCACCTCCCTAAGGAAACACTGGCACTGATGGTGGACCTCAAGGTCCCCCACCTTTTGAGGTAACAGGACATATTCTGCAGAAATTTCATACACTGTTAATTTGCACTGAGACTTTCTAGACATTTTCTGCATGGGAAACAGCATTTTCTGCCCAGAAAATAATATTTCTACATAGAAATATTATATTTTGTGCAGAAAATAACTGTTTTCCGTGAAAAAGATACGTGCAAATTTTGCACACGGTAAACTCTGAAGTGTAAATGGGATTCAAAAACTGCATGATTTTTGGAAGAATTTCTCACAGTGGGAAAAAATTTGTTAGAATTATTCATTGCTTCCATGAAGAAGAAACATAGTGAGGAATTACAAGGCTATCTGACAGTGACACTGGCATGATTCATGAGCAGAAGCTCATGAATATAGCTCTGCTATAAAAACTTTCAAAAACAACTTCACAAAGTGGCTGCTGGTATTCCAGAAGCAGAAGGATTCAGTCTTCGGTGTTAACACCTTACAAGAACCTGGGAGACTAGAAGGTAACACCCATTAGTGTTTTTGTAAATCTATAGTATGTTTCATTCCAATCCCTTAGAAGCATTAAATCAATGAGACCACACTTTATTCCTTTTGGCTAGGCTTAAGGTATTTCCAAGCTCATGCTTATCTCACAGCAAAATGACTACAAGCCACGCTGTGGTTCAGCAAAAATTGTCAGCTGTTTTTGGTTGGTGTAGATAGAACTTAAAAAAAAGAAAAAGAAACAACAATCCTCGTACTAGGAATCTGGGCAAATGTTCTTTCTTTTTTAAAAGACTTTTTAATATTCATAAATTTCTACATGAATTTGATGTCAGGAACTTTTTTTAAAAAAGAGAATGCAAATGAAAGCAAGATTGACACCTTTCCCATCCAGAGAAAGAGTGTGGCATGAGTGAAATCTGGCTTTGGATCCTTACACATCCTACCATGTTTGTGATGCTGAACATTTTTTTCTGAACAACTTCTCATCTTCAGCTGCTAGATGGCAGGCAGGTACAACATGATCATCACCATATTATTTGTGCCTCTTCCTCTTTCTGCTCCTCTTCCTCTTCTAATTTGGGATTCAAGGCGGCTTGCAAAAGCACATGGTTAGAATTCATAATATGGAGAAGTTTAAAAAGATGATTAAACTATCAAAAAACTTAACCAGATAGAAATATAAACCAAGTATTTTTAAAACAACAAGAACAACACAGCACAACAAAATAGCAGATGGAAAGGCCAGCATATTGTTTAGGTGGAATGGGACTTTGACACTCAGTCTTCAAAGGTCTTTAAAAATAGTAAGGTCTCCATCTGTCTGTTGAACAAGAGTAGGAGAAGGTTGCATAACCCCTCTGGGACAGGAGTTCCAGATCCTGGGATCAACCACCGAGAAGGCCCTTTTCTGTGTTCCACCAGATACACTTGTGTGAGTGATGGAACAGAGACAAGAACCTCCCTAGAAAATCTCAAAACATGGGCAGGTTCGTAAGTGTGAATGTGGTCCTCAGGATAACTTGGATCTGAGCTGTATTGGGCTTTTTAGGTCAAAATGAACACTTTGAATTGCACCCAGAAACATAACAACAGTCAGTGTCACTGTTGCAACAAAGAAGTAAGGTGCTCTGAATTTTAACCAGTGAAAATGGTTGGGATTGTCATTCAGTTACCAAGAAGTTGACAACACATAGAAGTTTCAACATCATGATCTAAAGCAGTGGTTCTCAACCTGTGGGTCCCCAGATGTTCATGGACTTCAGCTCCCAGAAGCCCTGAGCATTGACCATAGTGGCTGGGGCTTCTGGGAGCTGAAGTCCATGAACATCTGGGGACCCACAGGTTGAGAACCACTGATCTAAAGCATTTAAACATGGAAGAAAATGAAACTGAGAGATGCAGCTGAGAACTCCCCTTCAGAGAATGGTTGGCTCTCCTCCACTGGAGGTTTTTCAGTAGAGGTTGGCTAGCCATCATAGATGCTCTAGATGTGGATTTTCTGTACTGGGGAAGGGATGAAATAGTCTGTGGTATATCTATAATCTCAACAATGCTACAATTCTACCAAGAATCAGGTATTTGGTGATGGGTTGGAGGGAATGCTTATTAAATATGCAGATGATGCAAAACTGGGAGGGGAAGCTAGCACATTGGAAGATAGAAGAGAATTTAAAAGGAGCTTGATAAACTAGAAAACCGGGCTGAAATTAATACAATGAAATTCAACAGAGACAAATGCAAAATTCTACATTTAGGCAACAAAAAAATAAACACATAACTATACGATTGGGGATATTTGGCATAGTAGTACTATGTGTGAAAAGCACCTTCAGATTACTGTTGATCATAAATTCCATATAAACCAGCAGTGTGATGCTACAGCAAAGAAGGCAAATTCTCTTTAGCCTGCATTAATAGAAGCATAGTTTCCAAGTTGAGGGAAGTAATACTTCCCCTACACTATGTGGCTGGCTAACAGTACGTGTGAAAGGGATCTAGGAGTCTTAATAGACTACAGGCTGAACGTGAGTCAGCAGTGTGATGCGGCAGCCAAGAAAGCCAATGCAATTCTTGGTTGCATCAATAGGAGTATGGTGTCTAAATCGAGGGAGGTATTGGTACCACTTTATTCTGCATTGGTTAGACCTCATCTTGAATACTGTGTCCAGTTCTGGGCACCCCAATTCAAGAAGGATATGGATAAGCTGGAGCAGGTACAGAGGAGGGCAACCAAAAAGGTGAAGGGCCTGGAAGCCATGCCCTATGAGGACAGACTTAGAGAGCTGGGTATGTTTAGTCTGCAGAAGAGAAGGTTGAGAGGGGACATGATAGCCATGTTTAAATATTTGAAGGGATGTCATGTCGAGGAGGGAGTGGGCTTGTTTTCTCCTGCTCTTGAGACCAGGACAAGGAGCAATAGATACAAGCTGCAGGAGGGGAGAATCCACCTGAACCTCAGGAAGAATTTCCTGACAGTCAGGGCTGTCCAGCAGTGGAATGTGCTGCCACGGAGTGTGGTGGAGTCTCCTTCTTTGGAGGTTTTTAAGCCGACGCTGGAGGGCCACTTGTCAGGAGTGCTTTGAGGGTTTTCCTGCATGGCAGGGGGTTGGACTGGATGGCCCTTGTGGTCTCTTCCAACTCTACATTTCTATGATTCTATGATTCTATGACTCTATGTAGTGGTGAAGCATTATCTGGCGTACTGTGTTCAGTTTTGGATGCCTCATATTAAGAAAGGTGTAGACAAAGTTGGAGCAGATCCAGAGAACGGCAATGAGGATGATAGGGGGTATGGAAAATAAAGCATACAAGGAGAGGTCAAAGGAGCTGGACATGTTCAGTTTGGTGAACAGGAGACTGAGGGATAACATAGGCCATTTCTGCACTGGACTGTTATAATGCTTTGTTTCCACATTCAACATCCTATGGAATCCTGGGGTTTGCAGTTTCGTGAGGGGCCAGGATTCCATAGGATGTTGAATGTGGAATCAAAGTGCTATAACAGTCTAGTGTGGAAATGGCCTTAATCAGGCTCTTTAAATACCTCAAGGGCTGCCACAGAGAAAAGGGTTCAGGCTTTTTCTTTGCTGCCTAGGTCTAATAGATTTACCTTACAGGAAGGTGGATTTTGATTTAGCCTTAGAAGAGACTTCTTGATAGTGAGAATGATTCAGCAATGATAGAAATGGCCCATGAAAGTTATGGGACTTCCTTATCTGGATGTCTCCAGAAAGAGGCTGGACAAAGATCGCTGGATGCTATGGATGGAGATCCTGAATTGAGCAGGGGGCTGGGAAAGAAGAAGAGATAATATATGTGGGATGAAATGTCTTCCCACACTGCCATCTCCTTTTTCTTTTGTATCATGTCTTAATTAGATTGTACACCTGAGGGCAGGGAGCTGTTCTCTTGTTATTTAATTTGTAAAGCACCATGTGCAGTGATGGTGCTATATAAATAAATTATCGTAATAATAATCTGTGAAATGGTGAATTAATGCTTAAGGAAATTCAATTGTTTTAATGACACTTCTCCAGCCAGGACTAACAATAGGATTTAGGTCCAGGAAATGGCTACACTTGTGAAACTACATGTATCTAACTGTGAACTGAATATGCCTTTATCAGCAATGGACAACAAAACACAATGTACAATGCAGAATGGAACTTATCCATTCATATGACACCAACAGGATCTTAACCTTGATCTTCTATTTTGTCAGCTAAATATGATACTTCTCCTACAAGCATTTTGCATAGGTCTCCTTTTTCTAAAAGCCTCTGTACATGGTCCAGTTTGCCAATATATTTGTATAGTAAAAGATAGAACTGTGTGTTTAATGAAGTTCATAAAGACCTACTTCTACACAAAAATGCCTCTTGCTAGTAAGAAGGCTGAGTCTTCTCCCTTGTGACCACCCTGGCATCCACTTTTCTCTGGGCTTTCCATAAATATGTTCCCAGTGTGGTGAACAACTTTTCAAAAGGTAGGAGAAGAGAAACATATAACGCAGCAGTTTGGCTGTATGGGGTTCTTCTAAAATAGATTACCCAGTCTAATGTTGTGGAAAAATGACTACTATAAATCAGCGAAAGAGGTCAGGAAATTAAATCCTTTGTGTTCTGTCTAGAAGAGGAAAAAGGAAGAAAAGAGTTGTGCACTGAGAAACGGTACATTTGTTGGCATGAAAAATAATTTGATATTTCAACTCTGGTCTCCAAAGCAAACTCAGTGCTGCCTGGGACAAAAACGGTTGAGGTCAAGAGTGCAGAATTCCTGACAAACATGTGATTGGAGGTAAATGGATGGATGAGAGCATTGTTCCAGAGGCCAGCATTTGTTGGTGGCCCCACATCAGAGGGCTGGTGAGTCCACTCATGGTTTGAACTTTGGAAGAGTTATCCAAGACCAATCCAGAAGAGCTTGGGGTGGACTGCAATTCATAACAAACACACAGCATAGTAAAGCTCACTCTCCTTCTGTTCATTTCATCATTGCCTCAACATCCACAGCAAAGCAGGGATTGTCATGTGCTGGCTACTTTATTACTCTCAAGGAAAAAAAAACCCTCACAATTCAGCAGCGGTATCTTTAATGAGGTATATCCGGCATAACATTAGGGTGACTGCTAAAGCTAACTTTTCACTGTACGAACTTGGTTATATTGGGCCGCACACTTTTGCAAGTGAACAATTTCAATTGGTGGGGCCCCAGGTGTTTTTCCATTTCCCAAACCCTTCTGTGTTCCCAAGGGAAGTAAACTGTGTACATTCTTTGATCTTGTGACTCTCAAACTTTCCCAGGTTTTCTTACCTTTCCCAGGTTTTCTTGCCTTGAAGTTGTTCAGACAATACCTCCCTAGGATTGTTCTATCTTTGTCGTTGGTGTTCCTTG